>ML788093.1:1022096-1070273 GCA_009831015.1 Picea engelmannii
GGGGGGGGGGGCGCGCATTTGAGTGAAATTATCCTCCTCCAACTCAAAACTTGGCTATTGACAGGTAAGACTAGGCTGATTTTGGTACCTGCAAGACAAATGGATCAAAAAGAAGTGCTCTCTAAGCCCAAATAGGGTGGAAATTGATACCTATCCCCAGTATGGTCATCAATATGTTGTGTTCGTTTCGTCACTTGGGTGAGAAAAACAAGGGCACTTGCATGCCTAGTTGGGCCTGCTAGACAAGACAGAAGTTAGTGAATGGGTTAAATAAACCAAACACATGAAATAAACAACTAAATAAACTAAAACAGCTAAAGAAATAAAACTAGAATGCATAATAAACTTTTAGAACCATAAACAATAAACCAATGACCAAGATTATGCTACCAATGGATAACTATATTACTTGGAAAAACATCATAGAGAAATGAGGACTTATGAGTCCCCTCTTCCACCTTGGGAGGGCTCTTGAGTTCCCTAATGGAGAGCTCTTCTTACAATGGTAGAAAATAAATCAAATGATGAAGAAATCAATGCCTATTCCCTCAAGAGGTGAGTGGAAAGGCCTATTGGAATGTTGCTTGAATTCTCCAAGGAGAAAAGAGGATTCTCAAGGGAGGATTGAGGCAGTATAACAATACTATGAAAATCTTAATTTCTTAGTGCACCCATGGCCTCCATTTATAGCATTTCTTCAAGGAAATATTCAGCTGGTTCTTAGTGTGAACAAGGGGCCCTTTAGGGCACCCTTTGGTCCTTGACCAGCCCCCCATTCAAATTCATCTTAGATATGAAGGTCAAATCAATTTCAGAGCTAATCCATAAGTGGTTGAGGGGATGACAAGAAGCATAAATGCATTGTTCACAGGACTCCATGGATTTTCTCGTACACAGTTGCGCATATGGCGCATTGTGCACTCTATGGGCTTCTTTGGCCCGTGCACTGTGCGCGTGCTTTCTTTAGTGAGTTAGCACATGTCAATTTTTGCCCAATTGTATAGTTTTTTCCTCTTGGAAATGAATTTTTATGTTGTAGGTGAACTAATAGTTGTTTGGCATTGTTGTATTTCTGTAACCATTTGCATGCGATGTTGCAGATGAAATTTCAGTGATAACACTCTTCAAGGATTACTTATGCCACCCAACTAGGTGGATCTCTCTCTTGGTCCTCATAAATCAAATATCCACTTAGGAAGTCTAGTGGGCTAGCCTTACAGTTCATCATCTCACTTGCTCATAATTTATTTTGTCACAAGGATCCTCACCTGATCAGAATCTGGACTAGGGGATCAAAATTTACTCAAATTTCAAAGTGCTCAGAATGCGACCAAAACGACGCCATTGCGTCCGTCTCGTCTTCCTGATTCCAGCGGTATATTTACTTTCGTAAATGGAGTCTGTATGGAGAAGATATCGCGATCTGTTCACCGAGCCAAATAGGGAAAAAAAAATGGGATGCTGACTGGGCAGTCCGTACATTCGTACGGATGCTGACGTGGAATGATGGTACGACTCACATGTGGCAGTCAACGTGGAAGGTGACGTGGAAATCGTTGATTGGTTGTCAGTGGGCGAGTTATATGGCGACACATGGCATCTAGTTGGATGAATTTTTGGGCGCCATGTGGCCCAATCAAGGGATGCCACGTGGCACCCGTTTATTGGCTTTTGGTTATTGTTTGGTTCATTAAACATTTTGTGGATCCATGGGGTTCGACCCCCGGACCTCTCCCCTACATTGAACGTTTGAACAAAGTTCAAGCCACCAACGTGCCACGCGTTGGTTCTTATATGGCATATGCCAAAATTTATATATGAATTGAATAATGGTTGTACACGGTGGGGGGTCGGGCCAGGGCTTAGCCCCGACCCCGGTTCTATGCGTTGTATGTGACCACGACTGTTTAAACATGGTACACGCACGGTGGTTCAAACATTATACAAAGCCCGGTTCTATGGTGTTATATATGACCGCTTTACTTTTGATTTGTGCGCGAGTTTTAACATTATACCCGAGGTTCTATGGTGTGCACATACGACCATGCCATTCGCATGGGAGTTGTAATGGATCCAGCCCCCGGTCACACTGTTGTCACATATGGTTTCGCATATGACCACCATTTTAAAAGAGAGCGTGGGAGTTGGGGTTTGGAACCCACGGTTCCATTGTTTTAAACATGTGACCATATATGCATTTGCGCGGGGTTCCAATTGTATAGCTCACGGTTACAATTTGTATAACATATGTCTGGGTTTATTGATAAATGGCGCGCGGGTTTTTATAAACCACATTTATACTATTTTAAATGCACATGGATTTAAATTTGGTTTTAGTTTTGTGGAAAACGGATAACCACACACCCGACACGTGTCGAGCCCTGGTTTAACCAAAGAACGGTTAGCCCTTTATGCGCGGGGGACGTGGCCATATGGTCCCCCATGCGCCCAACACCTCCATCCTCGGGGGCTTTATTTTTGTTAATTGTTCGACATTTTGGCACGTTTTTTGGAGAGGTGTGCATGTGCTAGGTTTAGTCACGAGAAACGCCAGAAGCTAGGTTCATTCACACACAGGTGCAATATGGCGGACCAGTAACAGAGCTTGAAGGAGGAAAAATGGCAGGAGGCCTAACTTCTTGAGTTTTTGGCCAAATGAGGTGCCGTAAAAGCCCATCTAGGGGTTTTTGGACGTTCTGAGTCCATTGGTACTATTTTCATAGGCATTTGAAGGCTTATTTTGCAGTTTTTAAACCATTGAATTTTGAGGAAGCTTCAGGAAGCTTGAAGCCCTCATTGTTTGAGGCATTGCTCAGATGAGTACAGGTCTATTTGCTGAGACTGAATAGTCATTTTTGACTAATTATTATGCTCTGAACACATTGGGACAGGTTTCAGATCCATTGGAGGACTTTTACAGGTGTTTTTGCCACATTGAAGCTCAGGGAAGCTTGGAGGCCACATGTAGAAGAGGTCATTACTGGAGGAGACAAGGTCCATTTTCAGAGTTCTAATAGTCATTTTTGGGGTTTTTATGTATTCTGAACCCAATGGTACAGTCTGTAAATCCATTGGAGTTGAGCAGCAGCTTGTAAAAGAACATTTGACATACTAATCCCAAAGAGCCAAGTCCATTGAAGGAGGCTCAAGGAGATGTAGCCCAGAGAGGGGTGAACTCCTTTATCACCTTGTTATTGTTGTGAGTTTGTTGCGTTATTTGCTGCACTTTATATTGCTGTGTATTGGTTTATAGCACATATTTAATCTTTTAAAGGAACATTTCCTCACACATGAACATTGACAAGAAGAACCAAGAACTTAACACATAAACCATCTTGCATATTTTAACACATGAAGCAAGGTCCTGTAAGGTTTATTTTATTGAAGTAGGGGGTGATTGCATAGCATAACAAGTCAACCTTCTATTTTCAGATCAGATGGTATCAGACCATAGTTTTTTTTTCTCATGTATTTGCCAATGATAGCTTGAGATTTAGCTGTTGGTATTTGTGCAGGTTTTGTGTTGAAGTTTGATATTTTGCAAAGATGGCGGAAGCTTCAAACATTGATAATTCTCCTACATCTTCCAACTCTAAGTTCTTTGACAAAGAGATGTTTAAGTCATTGCTAACCATGAAAGATATGGTACAAGAGTTTTGGAAAGATAGAGAAGAGAGCATTGTCCTTCAAGAGCAGTTGATGGCCATGAAGGAGGAGAAAGACCAGCTTCTTGAAAAGTTGCAGGAGATGGAGACTCAACTCCATGAAGCAAAAGAAACCCTTATCAAGTACATGCATGAACATGAGGTATGTAATGTTAGTTTGTCTTCAATTTCCTCTCAAGAAGAATGCTTTGGTGTTTTTGAAAATCACACAAGAGGAATAGGGTCCAAATTATTGTTAAAAATGGGCTATGAAGGTAAAGGGTTAGACAAGCATGCACAAGGCATTGTTGAGCCTATTGTTGTTGAAGAGAGACCTAAGTATTGTGGTCTTGGTTATGAACGAATTGATGGATCAAATTCCAAAGTTGAGGAAACAAATAAAAAAGTTCCAAGAACAAATTTTGTTTCAAGTTCACCTCCTCAAGAAGGCTATAAAGGTGAAAGTTCTAGAACTTTTGTTGAAAGTTCAATCTCTTCAGCATGTAAAACTTGTGTTCAAGATGAATGTAAATGTGTGAAACAAAAGAGTTGTGACATCGATGAGGACAAGAACAGATTTGTTGGTCTTCAAAAGAGAGCTTGTAACTCTTCCAATTCACCTCCTCAAAGTGGCGATAGAGGTGAATGTTCAAGGTATAAATCTGCCTATAATTCCGTTGCTTTTGATTATGTTAAGCATGATAAATTAGCATGTAAAAATGGAAGAAAAATTCCATGTACATATTGTAGTTTATATAACCATCATGTTTCAAAATGTTGGAAAAGATTGACCATGTTCAGGAAACTTTCCAAGAAAAGGCAACTTGAAAAGAGCATGCAAACGATTTGCACTCATTGTCAGAAGAGGGGTCATCTCATTGATCAATGTTGGACATTGCATCCAACCTCTCATCCACAGCACAAGAAGCAGTTGGATAAAAAGATTGGCGAGAATGGAAGAGGAGATTCCATCATTGTTGTGAGTCAATATGATTCACAAGAAGACGACTTTCAGCAAAAGAATTCACCATTCAGTTGGCTTGGTAAGAAATGGTTAGATTTCTTGAGTAAGTAAGGCTTGCATTTTTTCTACAGTAGATGCACATTTCAGCCTTATCTTTTCATTTTGTTGAAGTTTGACAAGTTGTAGCAGTTATCATAACTTACAAGATGCAAGTTTGCATATGAATGCATTTACTTTTGAATGCATACTTGTGTTATACCACCTCGACAAGAGGAAGAAAAAGAGGGGTATGTTGCTCATTTGTTATAGCCACATATACTTTTCATATTCAGCTCTTATGTACCCACATGTTTTGGGTTTAAGTACCTATGTTTCTACAAGAAGGAGAGTTGAAGAGCTATGCACATGAATTTGTTTTTGTGAGTGCATAAATAATGAACTTGATGATAGTTCATCATGAATGACTCATGATTGTAGCATGATTGTTTATCATGTTTTTAGACTTGTCATTTTGGAAGGTTGATACATTTCACATGAGTCTCGACTTGTGTCGATATTATCTTGATGACTATGTGGTGTCGATCATGTTTTCGACTTGTGTTTAGTCGATGGTGTTTGTTGTCTTGTAAGTCAATTTTGAGTACATTGAGATAGAGGAAAACACCATGTGCTTTGATGAAGCACAAGATGTGACAATTTGCTTGAAGAGCAAAAAGACTTTGCTGTCATCATTTTCAGTCTTGTGTCAATTTGTTTTCAAGATTGATGGTTTTCTTGGCTTGTTACAAGATGTCGCAGGGAAGTTTTGTAGCCATTGGAGAGAGGATTGTGTTGGTGCCAAAGAGTTCACAAGAGGGACTTGATTCTCAGTGGGAAGGTTGGTAGTCTTCCAAGTACAGCGAGAACAGTGGGTCAGCAACAGCCAGAGAGCAGTGGTTGAGGGACATAGCTAGTTGCAGTGCAAGGCATGTCAAAGTATCCAGGCGATTGTCGAAAAGACTTTTCAAGTAGAATCAGTTGATAGAACTTGAAAGAAGAAGAGTATTGAAGCTCAGATAGATAATCATAAGATTTTGTGGGTCCAAAATCCTTTCAGTGGGAAGGTGTGATCAAAATCTAGACCAGGGGATCAAAATTTACTCAAATTTCAAAGTGCTCAGAATGCGACGAAAATGGTGCCATTGTGTCTGTCTCGTCTTCCTGATTCCGGCAGTATATTTACTTTCGCAAACAGAGTCCGTATGGAGAAGATATCGCAATCTGTTCGCTGAGCCAAACAGGGAAAAAAAAATGGGATGCTGACTAGGCAGTCCGTACAGTCGTACGGATGCTAACGTGGCATGATGGTACAACTCACACATGGCAGTCGATGTGGCAGGTGATGTGGAAATCGTTGATTGGTTGTCAGTGGGTGAGTTATATGGTGACACGTGGCATCTAGTTGGACGAATGTTAGGGTGCCACATGGCCCAATCAAGGGATGCCACGTGGCACCCGTTTATTGGCTTTTGGTTATTGTTTGGTTCATTAAAATTTTTGTGGATCCGTGGGGTTTTACCCCCGGACCTCTCCCCTACATTGAACATTTGAACAAAGGTCAAGCCACCAACGTGCCACGCGTTGGTTCTTATATGGCATATGGAAAAATTTATATATGAATTGAATAATGGTTGTACACGGTGGGGGGTCAGGCCAGGGCTTAGCCCTGACCCCGGTTCTATGCGTTGTATGTGACCACGACTGTTTAAACATGGTACACATGCGGTGGTTCAAACGTTATACAAAGCCCGGTTCTATGGTGTTATATATGACCGCTTTAATTTTGATTTGTGTGCGGGTTTTAACATTATACCCAAGGTTCTATGGTGTGCACATACGACCATGCCATTCGCGCGGGAGCTGTAATGGATCCAGCCCCTGGTCACACTATTGTCACATATGGTTTCGCATATGACCACCGTTTTAAAAGAGAGCGCAAGAGTTGGGGTTTGGAACCCACGGTTCCATTGTTTTAAACATGTGACCATATATGCATTTGTGTGGGGTTCCAATTGTATAGCTCACGGTTACAATTTGTATAACATATGTCCGGGTTTATTGATAAATGGCGCGCGGGTTTTTATAAACCACAGTTATACTATTTTAAATGCGCGTGGATTTAAATTTGGTTTTAGTTTTGTGGCAAACGGATAACCACACACCCGACATGTGTCGAGCCCTGGTTTAACCAAAGAACGGTTAGCCCTTTATGCACGGGGGACGTGGCCATATGGTCCCCCATGCGCCCAACACCTCCGTCCTCGGGGGCTTTATTTCCGTTAACTGTTCAACATTTTGGTGCATTTTGTGGAGAGGCGCGCATGTGCTAGGTTTAGGCATGAGAAACGCCAGAAGCTAGGTTCATTCACACACAGGTGCAATATGGCGGACCAGTAACAGAGCTTGAAGGAGGAAAAATGGCAGGAGGCCTAACTTCTTGAGTTTTTGGCCAAATGAGGTGTCGTAAAAGCCCAGCTAGGGGTTTTTGGACGTTCTGAGTCCATTGGCACTATTTTCACAGGCATTTGAAGACTTCTTTTGTAGTTTTTTAACCATTGAATTTTGAGGAAGCTTCAGGAAGCTTGAAGCCCTCATTGTTTGAGGCATTGCTCAGATGAGTACATGTCTATTTGCTGAGACTGAATAGTCATTTTTGACTAATTATTATGCTCTGAACACATTGGGATTGGTTTCAGATCCATTGGATGACTTTTATAGGTGTTTTTACCACATTGAAGCTCAGGGAAGCTTGGAGGCCACATGTAGAAGAGGTCATTACTGGAGGAGACAAGGTCCATTTTCAGAGTTCTAATAGTCATTTTTGGGGTTTTTATGTATTTTTAACCCAATGGTATAGTTTGTAAATCCATTGGAGTTGAGAATATTCTTGTAAAAGAACATTTGACATACTAATCCCAAAGAGCCAAGTCCATTGAAGGAGGCTCAAGGAGATGTAGCCCAGAGAGGGGTGAACTCCTTTATCACCTTGTTATTGTTGTGAGTTTGTTGTGTTATTTGTTGCACTTTATATTGTTGTGTATTGGTTTATAGCACATATTTAATCTTTTAAAGGAACATTTCCTCACACATGAACATTGACAAGAAGAACCAAGAACTTAACACATAAACCATCTTGCATATTTTAACACATGAAGCAAGGTCCTGTAAGGTTTATTTTATTGAAGTAGGGGGTGCTTGCATAGCATAACAAGTCAGCCTTCTATTTTCAGATCATCACCAAATTATCTAGGTAAATTTGAGCTTGAGGTGGAAACTTCACCATCTTTACATCTTCATATTGTAAGAAAACAATAGGCGGCCAAAGTGGAGGATATGGTATTTATAAACCATTACAAATATACTTAGAGGGAATATATTTTGGTATGAATTACTATGTATGTATGCTTACGATAGTTAGTTCTTGTAGCTAGTGTAGTGGTTTATTAGGTTGTTCATTCATAACTGCTAATTTTGGAAACTTAGATTTTCTTGTTAATAAAATGTTTACTTCACAAGTGTCGGATGTTTATGTATTCTATTTGACATTTATTGTCAAGCTTTAAAAGTCAAATCTTGCTGGGATTGGAAGCTTTTTTTTCCTTTCCACTCAACGTCGAACTTTTATTTTCAAACTATGCAATGAACGTTTGAATGTATGTGGTTTCATTTCAATACTAAAGGATTAAAATTTATGAGTAGCTTCCAACTTCACCATATGGAGGTCCCAATTGATAATTAAATATTGATTTGACATTTGTCCTTTCCCAATGTCTTATATCCTACATACAATTGTGATAATAAGAACTTTTTGTCTCTATGTAAATATTATGGTGAGGCTATGAAATCTCTATAGAAATTGAATGTCTAACTTGTACAACATGAATAATTCTCCAAGAATGTCAGTGGAATAAGAGATTGTCTTCTTTGGTTGTGTTATGGCCGCAACAATCCCCCTTTACTTTTTCTTTAAAAGTGAAAGGAAAGGGGACCCCTACTAAAATTTCAATCTTATTGCCTAATCCTCTATTGCTTGAGCCTAATACTATCCCTTTGCCTACTTTGAGGGAGTTGGGGGTTTTATCTTTATGGATTATTTTCTTTGATGGGTGTTGATTATTCCTCTCAATGTGATGATTTAAAATGTCTTCATGATGCTTATTAAACTATTATATTTGTTGACATTTGTATGATGGACTTGACACGTTGTCTTTAGACCTTTTGTTGATTTTGAAGTGCTTGGTGATCCTATGTGGCTACATGGCTTGATGTTTTATTGCATGTCTTGGATCAGGTTGTGGTTGATTATTTGTTGATTGAGTAATTCAAATTTTTCATCCTATTGCTAACATGTTATGTTTCATGACTTCATACTTATGATCTTGCATACGGATCCTACTCTTCTATTTTGAATTAAAATATGTAGTCTTAATACACTCATCTATAGTCACTGCGCTATTGTTCAACAAACCTAACACTCTCTTATAAGTATATATATATATATATATGATCTCAATCTTTTGTTTTGCAGGAGCAGTTTTGCAGAGCCACTTTGTTCGCATGACCGCTCCATCCTTGAGAGGCCTATGGGGAATTTGTTGATCTTTTTCTAGAACCTTGAATTTGATCCTTACCGAGCTTCCCCTTTTCCTATTTCCCCAAGTTCCTAAGCTTCCAAGGCTATTGGATCCATATTTTCTATAGACCTATCCCCAAGCCTCTTTGGATTGATCTCTACCGGATTTTTCTTTTGGCCTACCCTCTCTCCCAAAACCTAGGCCCAAGTCCTATTGGGGTTTCTCCTTATTTTCCTATATTATTTCCTCTAAAAAAATCTCATAGTTGGATTCTTCCCACCAAGAGCTTTCCAACGACTATAACCATACTTAAATCCAAGTTACGGATTGAAAGTTATGGCTTCCCAAAATTTCCTATGTCTTCACTCACCTTTCCACATTGATGCCACGTGGTTCCCTATCACTTGTGCCATACTATGTGGTACCAACATGGTGTTTATTTTGACCCCATTACCTATCCTCATTATCATCGGGATCTACCAGTTTCATGTCCTCATGGTATTCTGATCACATTCCCCGACAACAACTTCATCAGGATTTCTCATTATCGGGGCCTCTTTCTCCCTAGCACTTGAGATCTCCTAACTCCATCTCTGACAATGAAACCATCCTTTGATATATCCAAATAATCTCGATAGAAAATGATAAAAGGTCCCTATCTCCTCAGCGATTCGAGTTAGCCGAAAGTTAACCACCTTCAGCCTCACTCAATTACCATGATGACATCCTCAAACATGTGGCATTGCCATGACCTGTCACCTGCATGACACGTGCACCCATCCTTAGTTTGACATGTGAAATGATTAGGATATACACGTCATCATAGGACATCCCCCCTCATCATCGATGATCCCTCACCTTCAGTGATTCTTCCATCCTCCCTCGCCGTTGTAATCCCTTGTAGTTAGGCGCTCCACCATCGTCAATGATCTATCGTCGTCAGCACTCCTTCCATCCTTACTCCTCACTCAAGTGAGGCCCTCTCTTCTACCATTGACTAATCATTTGTCACCATGTTACGTCTTCTGAGCACCTTAGTTTCCATGCTAGTTGACTATGGCATCATGACGTCACTCTCCCTCTTAGCATTTCTTAAATGAAACCTAAGGTAATATATGGATGAGATCACTCTCGATCATAACCAATCAATGTCTCGCTCTAATCCCATGCAATCACAAACTGACACACATTACCCCTCAAGACATTCTATTTTCCACGTCGACACCCTAGTAACCCTATCCAATGGAATATGGGGGGGTGGGACCTCGACTTATCTAAATACCTCTAAATTTTCCCATTTTGTAATTATATTGTATCATTTTATTTTATTTATTTTTCTTTGTTTTGTTAATATATCTGTAAATATTCGTTTTTGATTTTGTATATTTATTTTATTTTCTTTATTTTTTATTTATTTATTTTATTTTGTAAATATTTTTTTTTGTTCCATGTATATTATTGTATTGTATTTTAATTAATTTTTTATTTTATTTTTGTAAATTTTTTATTTTCTTTTTACATGAATAAAAAAATAACTTACACTAAGACCTAAGATATAGTGTTATTCGTTTTTCATTTTAAATCTTCACATTCTTCATTTCCGTTTTTTCCTTTTTATTTTTTAACTCAAATGTCTTAATGTGTACATATTTTTAATCTTTTTACCTTTTTTCCTTTTACTCACCTCTCTCGGGGCCCTATTTTCTAGGCCTCCCTATAATATAGGGATTTCCTAAAAAAATAGGAATTTCCTATATTATAAGGAGTTCTGAAAAACATTTTAACTTATATTCGAAACTCCCCTCACAAAACCTTTGAAATGTAAATATGATATAATATAATATAATTATTCTTTTGTATTATAATTATATTATATTATAACATATTTAATCAACATATATATTGAAAAATGTACATGAGAAATATACATCTGTAAGGGAAATATGTCATAACAATGTTAAAGCTAGACATAATGTATATTATCCATTACCTCCCTATCAGAAACAAATCTCGACCATAATACCCAGACCACACATCTTTATTTTACTTGAAAAAATTATTTGAATAAGGTTTGGGGAAGAACGAACATAATATATATACCGCCTGAGTGGGATAATGGTTAAGAAGATGTGCTTCCTCCTAAGAGGTCACAAGTTCAAATCCAGAGAGGGGTAGGGTATGTATACCTCCATAGACTTTACCAGTCAAATCGTTGGGTGGAGGGGGTCCATTGTCCCACAAGCAAGGGGGTATCATACACCAATTTGGTGTTTGGCTTGGTTGTGACCTTAAACATAGATTATTGTTGTTGTTGTTGTTGTTGTTGTTGTTGTTGTTGTTGTTGTTGTTGTTTTATATAAAGGGGGGATAGTTTAATGTTATCTTGATTATATAATGTACCCAAGGCATATGGTCGGGAGTTGATTTCTGACGTTTCGTCAGTGAATTCACTACCACCTACCAACACAAAAACCCAATGACCTAGCCATATACCCCACCTTCACCATTTAATATTAATTTAATACTAGAAATGGGTGCATCTTGTTTATATATCATTTCGAAGTCAACTTGGTCAAGTGAGTTGGGAACATGTGGTGCATAGCCCCCTTTTCTCCAAGGGTTGCGCAACCTCCCAGTCTTAGAATCTTCTCAAGACTGAACTGAAACAGTCTTCGATTCCCTACTAGAACCTCAAAAAAAACAATCCACAGGTCTTTTTATGAAAACTCTGCCCATGTGAACAAGTGCTAAATGCAAGTCTCCTCCACGTGACCACGCCTTGTGACCACACACCTAATCGAAAAGGTGCGTCGTGATTTCACGTATCGATTATATGAGTCAACTGACTCTCTGTCCTTTGAACTCCTGAGTCCAGAAATTCTGACAAGGGCCTAGTGCATGCTAGATCCTCCCTTATCCTTCATCCATATGACACTTCACTATGACCTGGGGCCAATCCTTCCGAGCGCTTCAGGATTTCTCATATCGGGCATTCCCAATGCGATTCACCTCCATTCTCCCAATCCTCCGATACCCAAAATTATGAAATATTTAGATCAGATCAACAGTCCACAAGATCTCTCCAGCCAATGGCTGTGATCAAGTCACAATTTCGTGTTTCGCGAGTTTCACTCTGCTTCTTCCAAATCTTTTGATTTGCGAAATTTCGATAACTCCTCGTGACTAACCAGTGCGCTAATTCTTTGATATCTAACGACTTGAAAGATTTTGGCTCTTTCTGAATGAATCTTAACCCTCAATCTTATCCAACCTTCAAACTTCTTGTCTGAAGGATTTATCCCACTTAATCCTCTATACTTGTTCCTTCTTCGAACTTCAATTTTCTTCTCTCCACCTTTGAACGCTTCAATTCTTAAAAACTTAGAAACTTTTCTAAGTATTTCCTCTCGAGACTTAAAACCACTACTCCTCCTGCATTTCTGGGAATTGAAATTAAAATCTCGCCCCTTGTGCACATTTGCACTCTGTGTCTTTTTCAAAAAACCTACAGGCGCCTTCCTGGCATACTCAGCGCTCAACCTCTTGAGATTTCAAACTCTAACACAATTTTGTTTCTATACACACTCCTTGTGCTCGATATGCACTCTCTGCATACAGAAATTCCCCTCTATCTCTTCGGAGATTTAAGTCAAAAAAGACTTCTTCACACGCACTCCTTGCGCTCTACATGCACTCCTTGCATAATCTTACAGAAGAGAAACAATTGAACTCATTCAATTATTCATTCATTCACTCACTATAAACATCATACATTCACAAACACATAACAACATAGTCAAACTGTAGACAATATCAACACTGTAGATTTGTGTCAATTTTCTATGTTCTATTCATTTCAGAAGAAAACATAATTACAGTAGCTATCTCCTTCACAAATTTTACAATAAAAACTTGTCTAAGGACCCAACCCTTCCTCGCTCTTCTTCCTCCTATCTAAATACTAGTACATTCTATTCAAGCAGTTACCTACTCAATTAATACAACCTAATGACTAATACGGGCAAGTATCCCACACATGTAATACATTACAGTCATGTAAAGGATTTACAATTGTTCTGTCCTTTCAAATGGTGGCCTAACTTTACAGACAACTAATTAATTAATGAGAAAATCAAAAAGATCTCACACCGCTACCAAGCTGATTAAGGTCGGTTTTGGCTCCTTCGATGTGTTGAGGTGTCGACTCCAATTCCACATCCACCTTTCTGGATTTCATAGCAATGCTCCTGCATCATACTTCTCTGGCCAAAATATTCATGGACTCCTGTCCATGAGCTCTCGCACTATTTTTCCATGCTTCAAAATATCAGGTTTAGTTACCCAACGTGAATCCACTACTAGGTGATCTTTCCACTTTACCAAATATTCAAGATACATCTTTCTGCTGGTTTTCCTTCCAACTCTTCTAAAATTTTCTCCATATGAGGTTTTTCTACTGTAGGCATCTGTTCTTCCCATTGAATCTCTTCCCGGTCATCCAATCCTCTTGTGTCATCTTTTTTATAAGGATATAAATCTGCAACGTTGAATATCAGTGATATCCCAACATTGTCTGACAACTCTATCTCATAAGCATTTGCTGTAAATTTTCTAAGGATCTTGCATGGTCCTATCTTTTTCATCTTCAATTTATTATATGTTCCTCTTGGAAACCTATTCTTCCTCAAATGAGCTAAAACTTCATCTCCCACTTCAAATTGAACTTCCCTTCTTTTCTGATCAACTCCGTCTTATAATTTTGATTACTATCATGTATTTGCCTCTTAACTTGATCATGAAGTCTTTGCATTTATGTAGCAAAAGCTTCTTCTCTAGTGCTCCTGAATTCATCTTGTTTCAAATCTCTCAATTCTGCAACCCCTCTCGGTTGTCTTCCATATACTATCTCGAATGGACTTTTTCCAGTGCTCCTATTAACTGAATTGTTAAACAAAAATTATGCCTATGCCAGAATCTGATTCCAATGATGACCTTGTTCAGTGACTAAACTCCTTAAAAAATTTCCCAGACTCCTATTCACCACTTCAGTCAGTCTGTCTATCTAAGGGTGATACGTTGAACTAAAAGATAATTTAATTCCCAGCCTCTTCCATAGAGTCCTCCAAAAGTGTCCTACAAACTTAGTGTCCCTGTTTGAAACTATGCTTCTAGGCAATCCATGTAATCTCACAGCTTTTTTGAAAAACAAATTGACTATGTGTGTAGCATCATTTTTTTTCTGACATGGTATGAAATGTGCCATCTTAGAAAATCTATCGACCACAACAAATATGGAATCATTTCCCTTCTGGGTTCTAGGTAATCCCAATACAAAATCCATACGAATTGCATCCCAAGGCCTTTCTGGAATAGGCAATGGTTGATACAAGCCAGTGTTTTGTCTCTTCCCTTTTGCATGTTGAAAAATATTACATCGGTCTACAAATTTCTTCACATATGCCCTCATACCTGGCCAATAATACAAACTAATCAGTTGTGAAAATGTTTTTTCATGACTAAAATGTCCGGCTAAACCTCCACTATGTTTTTCTTTCAACAAATTATCTCTCATTGAACATCTTGGTATGCACAATTGGCTTCCTTTAAAAAGCAATCCATCCTAGATAAAATATTCTGACCATGAGTGGTTATCCCTCAACAAAGGATTTTCATATGCTTCATAAGCCTCCTTAAAATATGAATCTTCCTCATACATTTCCTTAAGCTGCTCAAACCCTAAGGTCTTCACATGAAATTCATGTACACCCAAACTTATCTTGCTCAAAGAATCTACAACTTTATTAGCACTTCCAAAAATATGTTTAATGACAAAAGTAAAATTATGCATAAATTCTACCCACTTAGCATGCCTCTGATTCAACTTCTCTTGCCTAGTAATAAATTGCAAAGCTTGATTATCACTATATAAGACAAACTCCTTTGGAATTAAATAATGCTTCCATTTTTTCAAATCTTGAATCACTGCATAAAATTCCTTGTCATATGTAGAATATTTCTTACTATTGAATCCTATAGAACTGTTGTTGAATATTGATGGAATATTTGTGTGATCTCCTCGGTTTATCTCTCAACACCGAAATCAACCATTGGTGTGTTCCTCCTAGAATCAACCGATCTACCTCTCCTGAGATGTGCCTCTCTCCTCAATGACAAGTCAAAATATGCATAATGATGAATTATGTCGTTGAAACTTCTCTTATAGCTTCCTAAAACCCTAAATCATTGTTGACTTCTAATTTTATCTCATCTATTCTATTTTTATCTCAAGTTGGCTTAAAAACGCTTTTAGCCACTTTTATCTCAATGTCACTTTCTGATTATAACACCTTTGACTGGAATGACCTCTAGTAACCCTGTTTAACTTTATCTAGACCTCACTATAGTCTAACAGGGTTGTTTAGACCATTTAGCCTCCTCTCTAGAGCTTCTATTTGGAAAGGGACATTACAATCCTCCCTTCCCAAAATTGCTTTTCCTCAAGCAATACCAATCTAGGGTGTCGCAACACTTGCTCACTCTCCGAAGTAGCATCCTCTACTAGAAGCCCTCTCCATCTAATCAAATAGTCTCTAATGACCCTGCTCCTCATTTTTCTCTCTCAAAACTCCAGTACCTCCTATGGAACCAACTCCAACTTTCCCTACTCATCCAATGGGGGAATCTCCTCTAATGTGTTGATGAATTGTCCCACCGCCTTCTTGAGGCACAATACATGTAACACGTTATGAATCTTGCTCCCCTATGGAAGATCTAGCTCATAGGAAAAATCGCCTATTTGGTGCATGATCATGTAAGGACCATAAAATCTGGGCTTGAGCTTCTCAACCCCACTCTTCTTCAGAGATGACTATTTGTATGGTTGGAGTCTCAATAATAGCAAATCCCCGACCTCAAAGTTGTGCTCTATCCTGTACCTGTTTGCACTCATTTTTGGCACAGGGGTAGACCCAGGGTTCATTCTAACAGTGCACCAACTAACCCTAACTACTGGTCCTTTCGAAAACACCTGTGATGCAGATGCAATCTCACCCGAAGTAACAATAGGGGGTTGCAGGACACAGGTGTCTAGAACCAGAGGAAATGAAAAGTGAATCTAGGAAAACAACACACAGTAATCTAGTTATTCTTTACCACGCTTAATCTTGCTTCGCAAGTTATATCTCAGACCCAACATAGCAATGCAATAACAGTATATCAAATTACAAATAACACAACATCAATCACACAGAAAAAAAAGATATACATGGTTCACCCTCCCCCTAGGGCTACGTCCATAGAGATGCATTTCTTGATATATTAAATGGAAACATACAGTTCTATTTATGCACTTAGCTGCGGATCTCCTTGTCTTCTTCTCTTTCTCTCCCCTCCCTATTGATCCAGATTTATGTAGGAACTCAATGAAATATATAAATACACATAAACACAGAGATGCAGTAGAAATAAGACTTCATTTCATTAATAACAAATGACTGAAATATGCTTACAAACAGAATGGAAATAAACTAGCTAGGCACTGGTAGCTTATCTCTGAGAAGAGATGTGGCCGCTACTCGCATCCATGAGAAAATGATTACAATGAGGCTCTGAAGGACCTTTTACAATAACCAGGAATGCCAAAAGTCCTAGACATCCAAAAACCTAACCCTGGGAGATGAAGCGCCAAAAGTCATGTGGGCCCCGTTTGGGTAAGTTGGTGCATTAACTTCCCAGGGTCGTAACTTTTGCATATGATCTCCGTTTTAGGCGTATGATAGCTTGTTGGAAAGATCTATCCGAGGCCTACAACGCTTAAGAAAAAATAAAATCGTTAGATAAGATTTTGCAATAGAAACATACCCAAAAAAACATCATTTAGGGCCTCAAAATGGCCCCGGAAGTTCATGACCCGAAAAAACTGCTAAAAATAGTAAACTGTGTGAAAACTGAAAAACTGAAAGAAGCAATGGTGGGGGTCCAAGTGGAATAGGTGGGTGGCCACCAATATCCACCTGGATCATTCCTCCCCCCTTAGGAAGCAATGGTCCCCATTGCGTTGAGTTCCTCCATGAGATGAGGAAACTTCTGCTGAACTTGATCCCTGGTGAGCCATTTGCCTTGGTGAAGGAGTTGGCCTGCTTTGACAACTCGATATAGTGGTATCCTTTGTTTTTGGGTGTGCTTGATCTATGTATCCATGATATGATCAGTTCTGGCTTGTTCCATGCAGTCTACATTTAACTCTGTTGGCGTGAGTTGTTCTGCCATGTCGGATGTGTCTAGTAGAGGTGGAAAGGAGGGCCAAAGGCGGTCCACATTGAACACTGGGTGTAGACCAAGGAATGGTGGAATGCTGAGATCAAAGGCATTTTCCCCTACAGCCTTAGTGAGGGTGTACGGCCCATATCGAAGCGGATGAAGCTTGCGGTGGGGTCCAGCGAGGCGCTCCTTTTGCAAATGCAACCACACTTTGTCACCCACTTGGAAGTTGTGTGGCACCCGATGTTGATCATGTCGTTGCTTGTACTTAGCATTGGATTTTTCCAAGATTTCATGAACCTGTTGGTGGATGTGTTGAATGTGCTCAATGAAGTTGTTTGCCTTATCCGCCTCAGACTGGACATGAGCTGAATCTTCCTGAGTAGCCACAAATGGCATGGCTATGTCAATGGGACATAGTGGCTGGAATCCGAAGCCCACTTGAAAGGGGTTGTGGCTAGTTGAGCTATGAAGAGCCTGGTTGTAGCTGCATTGTACATAGGGGAGGCTCTCATCCCATGTGCGTGGATTCTTTGAATTTTACATGCGCAGAATGTGTACGATCATTCGGTTGATGACCTCTGTCTGGCCATCAGTTTGCGGATGGAAAGCTGTGGACTTGGTGAGCTTGGTGTCCAACATCAACCAAAGGCTGGACCAAAATGTACTAAGGAACATATTGTCCTGATCTGAGATGATAGACTGTGGGATCCCAAAGTGTACCCACACTCATTCAAAGAATATTTTAACAGTGGCTTCTGCAGTGATATTCTTCTTGCAGGCCATCATAATGGACATCTTCGAGAATCGGTCGACGACCACAAAAACACAGTCATTGCCATGCTTAGTAGAAGGAAGGCCCGACATGTAATCCATAGAGATGGATTCCCAAGGTCGACTGGGGGTAGGAAGTGGAGTATAGAGCCTTGCTTCTTGATGGTCGGTTTGGAAATGGCGCAAGCAGTGCAAGACTTGATGTACTTCCCGACATCTTGTCGAAGGTTCGGCCAATAGAAATACTTTTGCAGTACTGCCATGGTTTTCTCGACCTCCAAATGCCCAGCGACTCGACTGTAGTGCACCTCCCAAATCATCTTGGCACGCTCGCTTGAAGGAACACAAAGGTGTCCCAAGTGACAAAGCAAGGCATCCTGGAGGTGGAAATTTGGAACTTGCTTACCCTCCAAGAGTGTATTGTATGTGTGGCCAAATTCTGGATCACTTGTGTAGAGAAGCAGCCAATCAAAAGTCTCGTTCCCACAAGAGTTGAGCACAGTGGTTAGCACCACGATGGGTGGTCAACTGAGGCAGTCTGCAACATTATTGGTGCTGCCTTTTTTGTACTTAATTTTCAAATGAAACTATTGCAGGTATGTGGACCACTTCTGATGGCGATCATTCTGCAACTTCCCTTGTGTCTGTATGAACTTCAGGGGTCGGTGGTCTGTGTGGATGATCGTTTCCTTTCCCAAAATGTAATGCTTCCATTGCTGACAAGCCTGCACAATGGAATACATTTCTTTGTCATAAGTGGGATACTTCCGGACTGTGTCAGAAAGTGTCTCATGGTGATATGCCACTGGATGCCCATGTTGAGTAAGGACTTCCCCAATAGCATAGTCAGAGGCATCTGTCTCGATCTCAAATGGTTGTTGCAAGTCTAGTAATGTGAGCATTGGTGTAGAGCAGAGGCGATGTTTCAACTCCCCGAATGCCTTCTGTTGAGATTCAGACCAAAAGAATTTTTCTTTAGCTCCTCCCTTGGTGACATGACTCAAGGGCCAAGTGATATGAGAGAATCCCAACACAAACCTGCGGTAGAAATTGGCGAAACCTAAAAAGTTGTGGAGCTCTATTAGGGTGGCTGGGGCTGGCTAGTCCTGAATGACTTGGATCTTTGCTGGATCCACATGCACCCCCCGCTCATCAATAATGTATCCCAGATACTGAATCTAGGTTATGCCAAAAGTGCATTTCTCCAAATTGGCACACAACTTGTCTTGCCACAGTGTTTGGAGGACCTGTCGGATATGGTGGAGGTCCTCTTCCCGAGGCTGGCTGAAGATCAGAATGTCATCCAAGTACACCACTACAAATGAGTTGGTGAATGGCTGCAGGATGTCGTCCATTAGCCTCATGAAGGTTGCAGGGGCATTCGTCAACTCAAAAGGCATGACCAACCATTTGAAAAGGCCCTCCTTGGATTTGAATGCAGTCTTCCACACATCAGAGGGTTCGATTGGTACCTGGTGATACCCAGACTTCAAGTAGATCTTGCTGAAATATTTTTCCCCCTTGAGTTGGTCCAGAAGGTCATCAATCTATGGGATCGAGTACCTATTCCGAACAGTGATCTTGTTCAGTGCCCGATAGTCAATGCAGAGTCTCCAAGTCCCATCCTTCTTTTGCACCAATACGATCGGGCTCCCACTGTTGTTTTCGTGTAGTGGGGCCTTGTCTGGAGGTCATGGCCACAGTCTTCCGCTTTCCCTGAGGGCGGATCATCAGGAAAACAAATTTCCTCGTTTTGGAAATGAGCTTACTGCATTGTTTTGCAGTAACCAAAGAGATGGTGGTAGGCGGTGCTATCTCCGGTATCCTGTACAGATTATTGCCCAAAGTGATAATAACAACATGAGGCCCGGACTCATACACAGCATGTCGCTTCCACAAGTACGGTTGGCCTAATAATACATCAGAAATATCAAGAGGAGCAATGTCACATAATACCTCATCCATGAAGGGATTGATGTTGTAGGGAAGGTGACATTGTCGACTGACGCGGAGGTCCCGTCCTTGGTGCAACCACCCGATGGTGTATGGTTGTGGGTGTGCTTTGGTCGGCAAGCCCAACTGCTTCACGACCTCTACTGAGATGAGTTTCTTCTAGCTCCCGTTGTTGATAATGAACTGCAATGGGGAACCCTTTACCCACATCTTGGAATGGAAGAGACACTCTGCCTCCTATGGATCTTCTGGTTCCTCCTTCTGGATCTTCATGGTGGAAATGGTGGCATTGGGCTCCGCATATATAATCTTCTTCCCCCTATCATTTCCCTTGTTAGGTTCTAATTCAGAGTCGGAGCATGCATCCGATTCAGAAGCCTTCAACTCAGCTACAAGTGACTGCTTGGCCTGAGACTCACTTGTGTTGTGAGTGGAGCTCTTATGGAACTCACACCACTTCCCCGTGTCCTTTTTTGGCTTCGTGGTGTTGTTCTTTGCTTGTGGATTTGGTGGGTTGTCCTGGGCTGCCCCGCCTTGGCTTCATCCTTTGTTTTGCGGTTTGGGAATACCTTTCCCGTGCTTCTGATTTGCAGACCCAAAGTCTCGCTTCTTCTGTTTGAACTTCTGCTCAATCTTGGCAGCATATCGATATGCCACACCAAGTGAGGAGATGTCGAGGAACTCCATTTCCTCCTGAATGTATCTGTGTAGAGAAATACGGTACTTTAACACCAAATGTTTCTCTGAATATTTGATACCCAACTTTGTGCGTAGGGTATGAAACAGATTCGTCATCTCATGCACATCTTGGTCCCTTTGCTGCTGCAACGTAGTCCATTGTATGTATTTGTCCTCATAGCTCCCCACGGGATAATATTGTTCCTTGATGGTGTCTCAGAAATAATTCCAAGTGGGTTTGGCTGAGAACAAAGAGGGTTCTCCCTCTCCCTCTTGCTCCGAGTAGGTTTCCCACCAGTCCTTGACATGGGGGGCGGCTTTGAGGAGTGCAAAAATAATCTTTTCTCGGTCGGAAAAGTCATGAACCGAGAAATATCCTTCTAACAGATTCAACCATCTATATACAACATCTGCATCTATTTGGTTGTCAAATATGGGAATGTCAAAGTTTACTTGTACCTTAAAAGGAGTGGCACCTCCAGAGTGGCTTTTGGATGTCGATGCACTGCCAGTCGAAATCCGTTGAAGAATCTAGGCAAAGTTGTCCATCATCGCGTTCCTTTGTTTCTCGAGGGCCTCCTCGAGCAACATTTTGATAGGATCTCCTACTCCCTCATCTTTCTTTTCTTCCCCCATGGGTGGTCGTCGGGGTTTGCGAGGCTGATCTTGCAAAGGTTCAACCAGATCGAGCCCCAACTCCTTACACCCCGATCTCGTTGGGGACATGCAAAGAAGGATCGAGAATGAGCAGACCGCTTTGATACCACTGATCCAGATTTATGTAGGAACACAATGAAATACAGAAATACACATAAACACAGAGATGCAGCAGAAATAAGACTTCATTTCATTAATAACAAATGACTGAAATATGCTTACAGACAGAATGGAAATAAACTAGCTAGGTGCTGGTAGCTTATCTCTGAGAAGAGATGTGGCCGCTACTCGCATCCATGAGAAGCTAATTACAATGAGGCTCTGAAGGCCCTTTTACAATAACCGATAATTCCAAAATTCCTAGACATCCAAAAACCTAACCCTGGGAGATGAAGTGCCAAAAGTCATGTGGGCCCCGTTTGGGTAAGTTGGTGCATCAACTTCCCGGGGTTGTAACTTTTGCATACAATCTCCATTTTAGGCGTATGATAGCTCGTTGGAAGGATCTATCCGAGGCCTACAATGCTTGAGGAAAAATAGCATTGTTAGATGAAATTTTGCAACAACAACATACCCAAAAAAACATCGTTTAGGGCCTCAAAATGGCCCCGGAAGTTCAGGACCCAAAAAAACTGCTAAAAATAGTAAACTGTGCGAAAACTAAAAAACTCAAAGAAGAAATGGTGGGGGTCCAAGTGGAATAGGTGGGTGGCCACCAATATCCACTTGGATCACCTACTCACCTAGCTACAGGGTTGATCTTCGCACCCAACTGAAGATCTTACAATACAAGAATGATCTTACAACACAATACTTCTCTCACGCAACAACAATGCTTCACAATCCTTGACCTTCACCAACCCTCCCGACTCATGTTGGCCTTTGAGGATTACAATGACTCTCAAACAACATTAGACCAAATTCTAAGTGTCAAAACTCTAAATACCAAAACCAAAGGTGTCAAAACCCTAAATACCAAAACCCTAGGTCCCATGCAACCTGTATCTTAAGGACTTCGGCAGCCTATTCTTCCTTGTTTTCCATGAGGTTCTACAAAGCATCTGTTTGTGGATTTTTCCTCTTGCTGATTTGTCCATGATACATATTCTTTGTTGATCTGTCTTCCTTGATCTTATCTTCCCATGGCTCGCTTTCCCTTACTTTGCTCCTTCTTTTCTGCTTCTTTAACCACTTCGACCCATTCTCAGTTTATGTGCCTTCTGCACTCTTCGTACTTCGTCATTCTTCTTCCTTCGTCCTTGATTTCTTCCTTAATCCATACCCAAGGGCCAACAGGCCCCCAACACTCACCTGTGACTCATCATGAGTCACTGCAAGATTGAACCTTTTGTTTTACTTTGACTGCAGACTGCATGAAGCAGCCTTTGCTTTCTTCTCTGTCCCTCCCTGTCATGTGCATATTGTCTTTTCTATGTCTAGTACCTAGTTTCAACTGCACCTGGTACCTAAACTCTTCTTCCTTTGCTTTTACTAATAGCTACGAGGCATTTGGTTGTCATAATACAATTTCAACCGACTCCCATTTACTAAACCTTCTATTCTCCATTCAGAGTCTTCAACTACGCAGCTCCTCCTTCTGTAACATAGGAAACCTGATATGGCCCAAGCCAATGTTTCTTGAACTTCCCTAGATTCTTCATGAACTTGTTGTCATATACCAATACCAGATCCCCTTGCTTAAATGATTTCTTCTTGATATGTTTTTCATGGTAGGCCTTTTCTCGTTCTTTCTATACCTGCTGATGAAATCCTGCAATAAACCTGTCTTCCTCTAGTTCCACCAACTGCACAAGTCTGTCTTGCACAGCGCCTGTGTCATCCATACCTGTAAATGTTTCACTTTTTAATATGGAAACCAAATATTCCATAGGTACCACTCCTTCTAGGCCATAAATTAACTTAAAGGGAGTCTACATGGTCAGATTTTTGTAAGTGGTTCGATAAGCCCATAACACTGTTGGCACGCTCAAATCCCAATCATCTCTGTTCACACTGCAAATCTTCGTCAGCGCTATCTCCAAGATCTTATTGAAAGCTTCGACTGTACCATTCTCTTGCAGGTGGTATGGTGTTCTCTTCTGATGGTGAACTTCAAATTCATGAGTTAAGGCTTCAATAGTATTATTAATCAAATGTGTACCTTGATCACTCGTAAGGATCTTTGAGCATCCAAATCTGGTTATGATATCATCAAATATGAATTGCGCAGTTGTAGTTGCACTAGAGTCCTTAACTGCTCTTTCTTATACCCATTTGGTCGAATATTTTGTCACAGTGATGATGTATCGAGCTCCTATGCACTTTCCTGGTGGGTTGATAAGTCCCACAAAATCAATGGCCCATTTCTCAAATTCATGTAAAGTTAGTTGAGGTGCTAAAGGAATATCATCTCTTCTAGAAGGTTTCCCAACTCTTTGGCATACATCGCAGGCTCTGTAGTATTCCTTAGAATATTTGTGTAAAGTGGGCCACCAGAGGCCATCTCTAAGAACCCTCTGCATTGTTTCTTTCCCTGCATAATGTCTTCTTGTGATGCCTTCATGTGCTTCAACCAGAATTAGTGGTCTTTCTGCCTCCATAACGCATCTCCTCAATATCTCATCGGGTCCCATCCTATATAGTTGTCTAGATATAAGTGAAAAATATGCATCACGAACTACCAATTGTTTCTTCTGAATGATTGTATACTTGTGGGATGCCATTCCTGTAGATAGGAACTGGACTATCTCAGCGAAGTGATCATCAAATTTTCTAATGGCCAACAATTATGCATCTAGTATTGTATCCTCCAAACTGGTAGGTTCCTCTCCATGTTCTAACCTAGACAAATGGCCAGGTCCCTTGTTCATTCTTCCTGTCTTGACCACAATCTCAAAATCATATTCCTGGAATAACAATGGCCATATGCATATTCTTCCCCCAAACACTGTCTTGTTTACTAAGTATTTCAACGCAGAGTGATCAACGAAGATCTTAAAATGTCCTCCCAACAAGTAGTGTCTAAACTTCTGCAACGCATACACCATAGTTAATCCTTTTGTTTTAGTGGTAGTGTATTATATCTCAGCTGTAGATAGCTTCCTGCTAGCAAAGGCTAGCGGGTAGTCAATATCTCATTCTCTTGGTTGTTCTAACACTACTCCTAATGCAATAGATGAAGCATCGACATGGACATGGAATTCCTTACTCCAATCTAGGAAAACTAGAATAGGTGCAGTAACCATTTTCTGCTTTAGTGTGTCGAAGCTCTACTGACATTCCTCTGACCATTGAAATTGACGACCTTTCTTTAAAAAAAATTCCATGGATGTTTTTATCTACGCATATCCCTTGATAAACTTAGTGTAGTATCCAGTATGTCCCAGCGCAGTGCATAGCTCTCTAACCGAAGTAGGAGGAGGTAGATCAACAATGATGGAAATGTTGGAAGGATCTACCAACAACCCCTGCTTACATACAATGTGTCCTAGAAATAATCCAAAAGGTGAAAGGAAGATGCACTTCTTCAGGTTCAAGGAAATCTGACATTGCATGTACTTATCCAACATTAGTCTCAAACATTCAATATGATTTTTCAATAAGCTAAAAACAATCCAATCATCAAAATATGCTTCTAAATATTTATGTAAAAATTCCTTGAATGCTTCAACCACCACCCTGGAAAAGATGGTTGGTGCATTCTTCAATCTGAAAGGCATCACAGTGTACTGTAAAGAACCCCATTCTATTGCAAATGTGGTCTTATGTTTTTCTTCCTTAGCAATCCTGATCTGGTGATAAACTGAAAATCCATTTGTGAAGGAGTAAACTTATTGTCCTCTGATATTGTCTAACACTTCGTCAGTAAACGATGTAGGGAATGGATCATGTAAACATGCATCATTCAGTTTCCTTAAATCTACACAGATTATGACCTCTCTTGAATTCTTATCCTAGACCACCATAGGGATAATCCATTATGATTCTTCAACAGGTTCTATGATTCTTGCTTCCAACATTCTATCTAATTCAATCCTAACTTTCTACTTATACTTGGGATTCATTCTGTAGGATCTCTGCTTGATTGGCCTTGCATCTGGTTTCAAAGGGATCTTCATTTCTCCCATGGGCCATTTAATGCCCTTCATGTCTGTGAACTTGGTTGGAAACAAGTTCTGATATTCATGTTGTAATTATGTAATCTTATCAATAGTGGCATCATCCCAATAATCTCCAACGTTGGCCAACTTAAGTTCTTGCTCAGTTCCAATATTATCTTTCTTAATTTTAATTGGTTGTCAAATGAAAGGTAGTTCAATCCCTAGCCTTTCTATGTGTCTCTGTCCTTCATTTTCTGTGATGTTCACATTCCTAGGATCATCATCTTCATCAACATTGATATTATAACAACCATGTAATTTCTGAAGAGGTGCAGTCCATTCATATTCGTCTTGCTCCAAAGGTAGGTTAGGTGCCTCCTCAAATACTTTCTGTCTTACAACTTGTAAATCCTGATCCACTGTGGGGTACTGAATTTCAAATAAAAATGTAGCTATACAGTTCTGAGTCATACCGTACCAATCTGAAGTGGTGAGGCGCAATTCTGCTTGAAGATACCAATTGATAGGCGTTGTGTCCAATGTGTTAATCAACTTATGCACCCATTTGTCTTTAGGAGTGTTACTCCATACCTCCTCACAACTCTGCACATGGTCCTTCGGATAGCTCTAACCTATGTATCGAACTTCTCACCCTTCGACTTGGTCTGAAAATCACACTGCCATCAAAGTCTGACATTGTACCCACTCCGCGATGTTCTTCTTGTGTGTTCCCCACCATCTTGTTAGCGTTGATTTCAAGGCTTCGTTCAGTGCCAACAACCTCTGTTGTACTGGTACAATTTCTTCAAATTCCAATAAGAATTTTTCTAAATGATTTAAACCATCAAATGTGGGAAGATTACTTTTTTGTGTGCCAATCCAGTGAACTTCTTTGGTCAATCTAGCACACCTTCGTGCAGAAACTTCATACATTTTGTTATTCTAGTTCTCCAATGCTTCTTATGAATCTGATGAGCATGCACTTTCACTTAGACAGCTTAAATTTCCATATGTCGTGGGATTAATGTAATCGTGTTGTCTTGTTGTCAATTTATATATATTATCTAGTTCATAAGCACAGTCTTCTTCTCTAATAGGTTCTGTGTATCTGCGACCTTCATCAGGATCAAGAGGTGCAATGACCCTAAGTTCATCACCTTCAAATTTCATTCTTCTTTTCTTTAAGTCAACAACAGTCGAATTGTTGAAAGCCCAATCAATGCCCAACAACGTAGGATAAGGACACCTATCATCAACTATCTCAATCACTTCGAAGTATGCAAACGTCCTTACCTCATCGATTTCCATAGGGACATGCTCCAGTCTCCCAAAGGGGCTTACTACCTGCTGATTAGCCATCCTGAGCCTGATAGGAGAGTAAATCAACTTAGTTTTTCCCATCAGTACCCCGGTCTGCTTCGTCATAACATTGACTTATGATCCCAAGTTGAGGACCACATACATATGTCATAGTCTCCAATCTTAGCATTAAGGTGTAGTTCCTTCTCTTTATATACTTGATGTACTTCTTTATTCAGCAGAGGATCTACCCTTCCTATCTCATATTTTCTAATCAAGTGTTGTAGTTCTTGCACATCTCTTTTATCCTTAATCATATTAATGCAAGTATATAATAAATAAATAAGATTGCTTAACTCTTTTCCTTCTCCAGGTGAGGCAGATTGATCGAATGCCAGAGGCATTCCACATTCACTCACTTCTGGTTGTGTCTTAGATGAAGAAGCATGTTCTCTTCCAAATTCTCTTCTTGCCTCTTCAAACGTCTTCTTTTGCTTCCTTGGATCAAAAAAATGTGTCTTCTCTGCATCCCTTTTGATCCCTGATCCCTCTGTAGTATTTTCTGGAGTCACCCTATCTTCTCTTATAACAATGCCTCCTCTAGTGATAACATCAACTATGGGATCCTCTCCCCGAGGTTCCACTGATATCATTTGTACTTTCTAGTTTCCAACCCGTCTTTCCTGGAGTTTCGCCAGCAATACTGGACAATATTCAATAACATTTTCAAATGAGTTGCAGTAGCTACAAGTGGTACAAGGGTTATGAAAGTCCCTTTCCAAATGTCCTAGCTGGGCGCAGTTATTAAAAATGATCTAGCCTCAACCTCGACCCATGCCTCCTCCTCATCCTCTTCCTCTGAATCCACCATGAGGGTTGAATTTTCCTCTTCCCGGGGAATTAAACTGCGTAGCATTTCCCTCCTGCTTCATATCTCCTTGAATTTTGTATGTGTCCCTTGACCTTTCATGCAAGAGGTCATAATCCCTACAGTCCTTCTCATCATGCTCCATAGATTTAAAGAATGTGCAGTAAAGATTGGTAGGGGTCTGGACATATTTTTTCATGTAATAACATTCACGAGGGTGATGTCTATTTCTACATACATCACACCAGGGTAGAGTAACCTTCTTCAAAGGGCTCAGAGCTCCAGAGGCCAAGTACTCATTAAATAGGGGACAGTGCTCCTTGTCATGGCCCGCTGATTTACATCTGATACACCATATGTATTCTCTTTTATCTTTTCCCTTTTCTTTCTTCATATCTTTGACCTCCAAAGATAAGCTAGTTAGATGACTCAAAATTCAACTCATACCTGAGTTGGATTCTCCCATAGGGGCTGATTCTAGTTTCATGGCGATCTCTAGTGCCTTAGCCTACGAAGCGACCTTATGTTGCATCAGAGGAACTCTGATGTGTGGTAAGAGGGCAGCAATGAACCATTCCTTATTCTGCTCATTTAAAATCTGAAAACTCAATCATCCTGTCAAGGTCTTAAACCTCTGATCAAACTCCCAAACAGGTTCAGCTACTATCTACTTGATTTCTTTCAGTTTTTTAATGCATTGCGACTCTAACTTGGGTTTCTTGAATTCTACACTCAATGCAGTCTTGATATCATTCAGAATTTTAGGTTGTACATCTCCTTTAACAAACTTCATGTACTATCTCAGTGCACAGTCTCTCAAGGTAGTACTAAACTGAGCTCTTTTAATAGCTTCATCATTGACTTGCTTAATACTCCATACAACTTCACATAAGAACCAATGTTGATCAAGATCTTCAGATCCATCTCCTCTAAAGATAGGTAATATCATTTCATCTTCCATAGATCTTCCTAGGTTTCTTGATTGAGTATGTACTGAACTGCTAGTAACAGTGCTCTGAGTGCTCTGATAACTCTGGCTACTCTGGTTACTTAATGTTTCTAGAACAACAGGAGGAGTAGTAGTACTTGCTTCGATGGTAGGCATAGTCCCTAAATTTCCTGATTCTTCTCGGTGAGGTTCTTCAGTCTTCCCTTCCTCTTCCCTAGTGGAATCTGAATATTCCTCGTTCAATAGCTCTTCTTATTCTCCACTGTAGAATCCTTTGTCTTTTGCCAGTGGCTTGTGACTCTGCTCAAACAGGTTCACCAGAGGAACCTCTCTGAATGATATCCCACTGAGCGTATGTCCAACCTCTGTGTTGTTGTCATTGTCTGAGTTCTTGAACATTAGATTTTCAATCTGACCAATTACTGTATCTTCAATATGCTCTTCTCATGCAATAGCATCTTAATCTTCAACTTCAGAAAGTGTAAAAATTTTCCTCTAGGTCCCTTAAAGAAATATCTCTCTGCTTGGCTATATGACTCTACTCTGTCAATAGAAAACTCAGTAATGTACCCTCCAATAGTGTTATCAAACCAGTGATCTACTTCTCTTAACACAACATTATCAACTCTCTTGACGTTCTTGATCAACGTCGACGTCCAAACCACAGGTGGTCTAGATCTGATTTCAAACCCGGTATCTGCTAATCTGGCTAACCACTTGTATAGATCCTTATGAACTCCTCCAAAGAAAATCTTGTGTATATCAGTAAAGATATACCTTCCCAACCAATCCTCTGTACTAATGCTAGGGTTCTTGTTCTGAGCTTCGACGAAGTCCCTCTCTTATTATTCTATCCACTTCTAAATCTTTGTCTTCAATGGAAACCACCTTGACATTCCCTCAAGAAGATCTTTGTCCCGGAAATGGAACCATTTGTTGGCAAAGGGGCAGACCCAAGGTGTCTACAACCAGAGGAAATGAAAAGTGAATCCAGGGAAACAACACACAGTAATCTAGTTATTCTTTACCACACTTAAGCTTACTTCGAAAGTTATATCTCAGACCCAACACAACAATGCAATAACATTATATCAAATGACAAATAACACAACATCAATCACACAGAACAATAAGATATACGTGGTTAACCCTCTCCCTAGGGCTACGTCCACAGAACTATGTTTCTTGATATATTAAATGGAAACATATAGTTCTATATACACACTTAGCTGCAGATATCCTTCTCGTCTTCTCTTTCTCTCCCGTCCCTGCGCACCTAGCTGCAGGGTTGATCTTCACACCCAGCTGAAGATCTTACAATACAAGAATGATCTTACAACATAATACTTCTCTCATGCAACAACAATGCTTCACAATCCTTGACCTTTACCAACCCTCCCGACTCTTTTTGGCCTTTATTTATACATTACAATGACTCTCAGACAACCTTAGATTGAAGTCTAAGTGTCAAAACCCTGAATACCAAAACCCTAGGTCCCACGCAACCCGTATCTTAAGGGCTTCGCCAACCTGTTCTTCCTTCTTTTCCGTGAGGTGCTCCAAAGCATCCGTTGGTGGATTTTTCCTCTTGCTGAGTTGTCCATGATCCATCTTCTTTGTTGATCTATATTTCTTGATCTTCTCTTCCCACAACTCGCTTTCCCTTACTTCTCTCCTTCTTTTCTGCTTCTTTAACCACTTCGACCCATTCTCAGTTTATGTGCGTTATGTGCTCTTCGTACTTCATCTTTCTTCTTCCTTCATCTTTTCTTTCTTCCTTAATTCATACCCAAGGGAAAACACTCATCTTCTATCAATTTTGTGTCGTCTGTAGGTTCTCTTTCAGTACTTTTAGAATCTCTTGAATCTTAGTGATCCAATCCTTGGCCTTGGGAGCTCTTCTCTTTTTGAAAACCAAGTCTACCAAAGTGGGAGCATCATACTTGTACAATGCTTGGAAGGGTGTCATACCAATGGATATGTGGAAATTGGTGTTATAGAAATGCTCTCCTAAATGTATCCACCTAACCCATGTTCTCTGTTGTCCACCAACATATTTCCTCAAATACCCTTCAACTCACTTGTTTATGATCTCTATATGCCCATATGTCTAAAGGTGATATCTGATGTTGGGTGTCAAAATTGTCCCCACCAATCTAAACAACTCCCTCTAGAATGTCCCAATAAACCTATTATCCCTGTCACTGATGATGTTCCTTGGTAAACCATGAAGTATGAAGACCTCTCTGAAGAATAATTCAACTACCTAAACTATGCTAAACTATGTCGGTACGACATAGAAGTGAGCAAACTTGGTCAATATATTGACCACTACATGAATGTAGTCCTTACCCTGGACCTTGGGTATTCTTGTGATGAATTCCATCGATACGCTCTCCCATTTCTACTCTGGAATGGGGAGTGGCTGAAGTATCCCTCCTAGAAGCATATGCTCTGACTTGTTCTGCTGACAAGTCACACACTTTTTGATTTACCTCATAACCATATTTTTGAGGCCCTTCCATGAGAAACTCTCCTTCATCTTCCTGTAGGTTTTGAAATACCCCTGATGGCCTACTAGTGGTGAATCGTGAACTGCTGCAAGGATCTTCTTCTTGAGCCCTAAATCTAGTACTAAGTAGACTTTCTCTTTGTATAATATGAAATCATCAATGACCCTATACCTTTCATCCTGAATATTTCCATCCAGAATATTGCAAGCAAACTAGTTCTTGGAATATTACACTAACAAGTGGGATTTCTAATCCGCTGAAATATCCATCAAAGAACATGTCGCAGGTGTCCTATATATTACACTGGACACAATGTTCTTCTTCCCCTTGAAATACTCTATGTTGAAGATGAATTCATGTACCTTCATCACCCATTTCTTTTGGTGCTCACTGAGGTCCTTCTACTCAAGGAAATACTTCAAGTTGTGATATGTTTTGACCACGAATTTGCTTCCCACCAAATATTGTCTGAATTTGGTCAAGGAATGCACAGTTTCCAGTGTTTCCTTTTCATAGATAGAGTACAAACTCTCGGGTTGATTGAGCTTCCTTCTCTCAAATACAATGGGGTGTCCTCTCTGCATCAAAACTGCCCCGATACCCTCGTCGGATGCATCACACTCTAATACAAATGGAAGAGTGAAGTCTGGTAATGCTAACACTAGACATGTTCCCATGACTTCCTTCATGTGATCGAAGGGTTTCTATGACTCATTGGTGCAGATGAAATCCCCATGCTTGGTGAAATCCATCAGTGGTGCTCCAAGCTGAGAAAAATCCTTGAAAAAACCACTTGTAATAGTTGCATAACCTAAAGAAGCTCCTCAACTCTGTCACGTTCCTGGGCGTTGGAATCAAGAATGGCCCTAATCTTCTCCTGGTGTATGTGTACCCCTTATGCATTGATGATGTGGTCCAAGTAAAGTATTTTTGTCATACCGAAATCACACTTGGACTCTTTGACATATAGAGATTGCACCTCCATGATGCTCAAAACCTCATCTAAGTGCCTCATATGCTCCTGCCATGTCTTGTTGTAGACCAAGATGTCATCGAAGAAAACCAAGACTGAGTTCCTCAACTGATCCCTGAATATGTGGTTCATGCAAGATTAAAATTTACTTGGTGCATTAGTTAGCCCAAATGGCATTAACAGAAACTTGAAATGTCCAAACTAACACCGAAATGTCGTATTCTTTATGTCCTACTCTCAGATGTTGATCTGATGATACCTAGAGCATAGATCACTCTTTGAGAAGAAAACTTCCCCATGCAGTTCATCTATAAACTCGTCAATGCGAGGGATAGGATACCAGTTCTTGATGGTTTTCTTGTTCAAACCCCAGTAATCAATGCACATCCTCATGGTACCATCCTTCTTCAGAACTAAGACAATTGAAGAGACGAATGGATTGTTGCTAGGTCTGATGTGTCCCATCACTAGAAATTCCTTAATTAGTTTCTCTATCTCATCCTTGAACCTCCTAGGATGAGGATAGGGGGGTGTGATCATAGGTTTTCCCCCCTCCTCCAACTCAATGGTGTGCTCAAACCCATTGTCAGGCGGTCTCCCTGGTAGAATCTAACCAAAAACCTGTGTATGCCACTCCAGCAAGTTCTTGATTTCTTTCGGATACTTTTTTCAACCCTCTGAATCCTTCCACGTAGTGATCAAGCACTTTGTAGCATATACTACCTTCCCATGTCTGAATATCCTCTCCATCCTCTTGGCTGAAATTGTCCTAGGTGCTCCTGTTGACATGCCTCTCAGAACAACTCTCTTCTCATCACTGTCTCTGAACCCCATCTCCAAGGTTTGGTAATTGGTGGTGATTTTTCCCAAGGTGATCGTCCACTGGACTCCCAATACCACATCTGTGTCAAATAGGTCAACCACATAAAATGTGTCTCTCAATTTCTAGTTTCCTAACTTTATCTCCATGTTTGTAACTCTATCTAGACACTCCATTGTATGGACATCTTCTACTGCAACATCAAACCCCTCAAACTCCTCTGTTTGAAGTGTCTGTCTCGATACTAATGAAGCATCAATAAATTTGTGGGTGGCCCCACCATCTATCAGGGTGATTTTTTGTTGTCCTTGAATATTCCCTCTGATTTGGAGGGTATCATACTTGGGAAAACCAAAAAGGGTTGCTATGACTCCTCCCTTTGCTAGGTTATGTCTGTTACCCTTCTTAGAAGGTTGCGGAACTACCAGTGGGTGGGTCCCTGCTGGTGTTGATGGTCTACGGGGAGGATACTCCTCTATTTGTGTTGAATCCTCTTATGATCTAGTGTATCTACTGTCATTCTCCTCTTCCTCACTATCCACAGTATATGTTTCCACCTCAATATAATGAATCTCTCCCTTTATCATGCACCTGTAGCCTGGAACCCAAGGGTTTCTACAGCTGAAGCAAAGCTTCTTCCTCATAAGCTCTCATCATCCAGCTTCTCCTTTTCCTTCCATTCTCTCTAGATTGTCTTCTTGTCTTGGTCCTTCTGTGGTATGAAGGGTGTTGGGCCTGAGATATGATCATTTTCATGATTCTATTATACACTTTTTTCCATATGTACATATGCGTTTTTCATCTTTCAAAAGAGCTTTTTGAAGAATTTTATGATAAAATGGTATAATAGGCATGAGGTACATATAATTCTTGTTTTGTGATTCAATCAAGTTTAATTTATCATATTTTATTGTTTCCAAGAGTTAATTCATGTTTTTTTTCTATTACAAGGCAAAACGCACCATGTTTCTTGGTCTGGCACTTGTTCTGGTACCCGATCTGGCACTCGTTCCAACACCCAGTATTGCACCAAAACGCAAGGCAAGTTGGCGGTTATGGCATTGGCGGCCAGTGATGGACCAATCGGGCACATGGGTTTTTTTTTTCATTGCCCCCTCCAGCTACTAAGCTCAAGACAACTCGATTTCAGTTGTCCAAAGAGGGCGATTATTGGTTGCCTCCGTTTTGTTAGTTATGGACGCATTTAATGTAATTTGCCGAATTTAAGGGTGGTTCGACCCTCTTGTGGTCGACCACCTGGGTTGTAAACCTATAAATACTACCAGGATGGCCATTAGATTGTTAACCAAGTAGCATAAGCATCAGAATTGCCAGAAACTCGTTTTTACTCTGTTTTGACATTTCACATTGCCAGAATTATGCTAAAACTGCGTTTTCATGTTTTCATGGTGAATTCGTCCTGTTGAAGTTCGTGGTGTGCTTGTAGAGGGTAGCCACGACTTGTTGGGGGGGGGGGGCACTAGTAGTCTGGTGATTGTATTTATGTTGTTTATGCATTTCATAATTTAAATTGTCTTTTATTTTCTATACATGCATGTTTTATTGTGTTAATTAGCTTGTTGTGATTTAATTGTTTTATTGTTCTTTGCAGGTTAGTGTGATGGGTTATGTTAGCATGAATTAGTTTTGTAGATTAGGAACAAAGCTTGCAAGTTTTCTACACTAACCCCATGTGCATTTAGACGTTAGATTATACTTTATTTTATGCTTTTATAGCCTAGTTTAAGACAAATTTTTAATTAGATAGAACAGAGTTTTAACTTGGGTTTCTTTGACAGGGATGTTGATGGATGGATAGATTTAATTTTCGTTCTTAGTTATAGCTTACTCACTTCAGTTTTAGATAGTTTTCATTTGCTTCATTATTGGTTAATATAATTGTCAATTTACTTCTTGATATCATAGTTTAATTTATGTTTTTAATTCATCATAACTTGAATGATTAGAATAGACATAGCATAGTTTTCCTTTACGCAATTTCTTTTCATAGATTAAAATGCAATTAAATTTCTTAATTAGAATGATGATCTCATTATGATGTTAACGGTTTATACATGAATATGTAGGGTGTTTAACATTACTGTTGTCATGCCTTGGATGGGGTGACACGTAGACCTACATGGCCAATCGGCTTAGCACTGAACCACGGCTTAAATGTTGCAAGTCGCTCCCCGTATCTTCAGTATTAATGATGGGAGCAGGCCATTACAGTAGACCTACGGATGAGATACTTCTCCCTCACACGAAGGAGCCAACACTGCAAACATTAAATATGGTTGAGTTAAAGAGGAGACAGGTGCAGTTGTCTGATGAAAATATGATAGTAAGGAGCCCCAGATGCAGCTGGTTCATTCTTGTGCTGAACCTCCCTGATGAATGCAAGCTCTGGTGTGTCTGTATCTGTATCCCATAGAATTCAGGGGTGTCTTATATTCACTCCTCCTCCACAATGCCAAGGGAGCAAGGAAAGCCTCGTCGTGGTTCGGCTTGGCACACTCATGTTGCTCAACGAAAGAGAAGGCGGCACATGGATCGAGCACTCTCACTAGAAAATTCTATCCTTCAGAAAAGAGAGAGAGTCACCTGTCTTTCACTCCATGCCACTGAAATTCAGTCTGCAATGGAGAATAGCTCTCAGACACCACCAGATCTAGAAAATTGGCAGCCCACAGGCACTAAACGGGAAGAAATTCATGCAAATGAGCCTGAAACACAAGCTGGAAGTAGCTTGAGGGAAAGGCCCGAAGAATCTCTCCCAATTAAAGAAGATAGCATTGTGAAGGTCCTGAAGCCTCAAGCAACAGACATGAAAAGGGGGAGGCTATGTGAAGACTTCCCAACTTGCTATGTCGAGGAGGTGCTATATGAGGACGAGGTATTGAAAAGGACCTGTGTGGTAATGGTGCACCACACAGGCACTGCCGCCATGGAAAATAACGAGGCCAGAGACGAAGTGGAGAAAGGAACCTCAGGGGAGCTAGCAACAAACAAAATGCATGCTCCACTCATTCACGCAGCACACATGGATCTAGTGTTCAAACTCTGAGGCCAAATGGCAGACCAGGACCACAGAGCCTTCCTCATGGGACAACGCTTGGACTTGCTCTTGGGCGCTTACTCCAACCCTCTAGCAAAACGAAAATGCCCAATGTGCGCACATCTGTTTTTCATTCAGGCCAAATCCGCATGTCAGGAGGGCGAGGGCAACAGGTCATTGGGTATTTGAGCTTGTCTTTTTTAGTCTGGTTTTCAATCTTGTTGTTTAGAGTTAAGACAGTTTACTGCCATCTATCATGGTTTCCTTCGGGTAGGATAGATGGCGAAACAGTATTTTGGCTTATCTTCCTAGACATGCTACAAGTGTCGTAAACTGTGTTGGTTTTCGGTAAAAGGGCAGCACATTTGGCGGCAACATTAAAGACATATCTCTCTATATTTTCATCAACTTAATATAGCAGGTAACACCCTTTTTTATTTAAAAAAAAAAAAAAACATTACTATTGTCATGGCTAAATTCTTGTTACATTGTTTAATACATACCTTCCATTTTTCCATTGAGATTAGTGTTGAGTTTATTCCGCTTGAATTGTCCTTTGTTGTCAAGTGCCATCGAGATATCATCCGTCACCACTGAAGGCATTCACACAACCACCAGCATTATATTTGAGTGTTTCATAGATTAAAGATAGTTTATCGCTTTCATAAGTTAGAATATAGTTTTATTGTTGTTATAGGGTAGTTAGTCTTTTGCATCGATAAGATTTAAGAGTAGTTTTGTTTATTGTAAATTATGCATTTAGTTGGTAGTCCTCATTGCTTTCAATAATATGAACTTCATCTCATGCATTAGAAATAGTTTTGCGTCAAGCATTTAGTCCACTTGCCTCTTAGGCTAGCTAGTTGTTCAATGATAAGTCTTTTCTTACTTGTCCATTTTCTTTAGTAGGATAGATAGTTGTCTTCGTTTACTTGTCTTTTTCTTTAGTAGGTTAGTTAGGTATCTTTGCTTACTTATCTTTTTCTTTAGTAGGTTAGATAGGTGCTTTTGCTTACCTGCTTATTTAATTGCTTTCATAGGGTAGTTACTCATTGAATGTAGGTTGGCAGGTTAAGAGTAGTTTGCTTTCATCATTTTCTTAGTATACTTAGTAGTTTACTTTTGCTTATTGTCATGAACTAGTTTTCTTTGAATAGGGTTTTTACTTGCTTTCTTAGGAACTATCCATCAGTCCTTGGCCCAAAAGTACTTAGGTTACCTAATTTTAAGTTGCTTAGTAGGGTTTGCTCATTAGATAGGTTTGCTTGAATAAATTAGTCTTAGATAGATGCTTTCATTAGTTAGATTATACTCCTACCATCCTTTTACCTTTGGCATATATTTTGCTACAACTCTAAGTTTACTTACCCCGGGTTGAAAATTTAGTTTAGGGTAGTTTAGTGTATTTTTTAGTACATATAAATCACCTAACATTTTGGCGCCGTTGTCGAGGAGTTGTCTCAAGGTAAGAAGTAGTTAATAAATAGATCATTCCTAGACCTTAGCATTAGATTGGTGGCGTGGGAACTTTAAGATGAGAGGTAAGAACCTGCGCATCTACTATTGCAGGCTCCCCCAAACCCAATGGTAGTTTTTCCTTTTTGTTTTTGTTTTCTTTCATGAATAGACCTAGAGATCCACAAGGTAGATACATTACATCTAAGTCAGACCTTTCAACTAAGGTTCCTTCTGATCTCTTTGGGGGAAGGAACGTTCTGCTTATAAAATCCACAGACCAATACCAAAAAACAGGAACTAGCTCAACCCAAAGAGCTAAGATAGTCTCTGAGAAGACTAACACATGGAGCATTATAGAACAATAAATTGAAGCATCAATCATACTGGGACAAGAGGCAAGAACACTCGAGTCTTCCACAAAACCAAACAATACAACCTTTTCTTTTACACCACCACCAGGAAATCCTAAATTTGAGGACATCATAGACCCTGAACAGGTGAATCTTTTGTTTGGTAGTTCAGCCAATGTAATTATATCTCAAATTGACACAGAAACTTTGGCACCGATAATTTCAAGTGGCTCGAGTAGAGTCCCAGACATCCAATCAGTAGGAAGACCTTTTGATCAAAGGGAAACCTTATTCTCTTCAAAGATAAGACCACTTAGGTACTCTCTTTTTGGAAACCAAGCCAATATGGGTGATCAGGAGGACCATAATAATGTAAGACATGGGGAGGAAGAAGAAACTGGAAACCAAACCAAAACTACCTTCGAGTTTCCAATTTTAGATACCACTCCAAATGTCAACATGAAGAATATTCCTCTCTCAGCACTGCCTACCTTTTATGGTAAAAATAGTAAAGACCTAGACACCTTCCTATTTGAATTTGACATCTTGTGTAGAAGCTACAACTATGTGCAAGATGCCCAAAAATTAAAACTCTTTCTTGCCACCCTCAAAGACTCTGCACTAAGATGGTTCATGGAGTTGGGAGAATCCAGTATTAGGTCTTGGAAATCCATGAAAGACATCTTTCTTAAGAAGTACTAGGACTACTGCAAGACCAAAGAGTCTTGTAATGACATCTTTAAATTCCAACAGTTAGAAGATGAGACCCTTGAAGACTATAAGGAAATATTTGGTTATATCTCCCAGAAGTCAAAATACCATGACCTCCCAGAGGATGCAGTTAGGGATCTTTTCCTTAAGGGAATTTCATAAGAGATGCTTAACCTGATGGCATCAGATGATATTTCTCATAAACCATTTTCCGAGATATGTGAAATGTGTAAAAACTATTCAAGGAGTAGAGCCAAAATAGGAAAGAATGTTCGGGACCCTTACAATAGAATCTTAAAACCAGTTAGTTCAGGTGGCATCACAAGAGCAGAGATAGGGAACCTTCTAGAAAACTTTAAAACATATATCAGAAAGAAACAGGAGGAGGAAAATGCAGCAATGAGCATATATTTCCCAAGATGCAGGAGGAAACATTCCTCAAGGGAATGCCCATTAGATAACATTTCAGTTTGTGGCTTCTGCACAGAAGACCATTCAATTGAGAAATGTCCATCCTTACCTGTTTTATTAGCCATATATAGGAGTGGAGATCCTAGGGAGTCTTCTTATGCACCTAGGAGGCCATGGCAGCCTAGGAACCAGCCCACATACCCAGATCTACAATCCCAAGTTCCACCCTATTATCAACAACAATAGTGGAACCCAATAGGTTGGAAAAACTAGTCTACTCAGTACCAACATCCTTGGCTTCAAGGATGGAGAGGAGGACACAATCAAGGAATTACTCAAGCTCCACCTATCCCTTTGTCCAACCATCCTTATCCTCAGTTCCAATCGAACACTCCACATCTTCTGTCGGGATTTGTTCCACCACCTTTACCTCCTATTCCACGACAACAATCGCTACAATATCAAAATGTAAGCTCCCTGATATCGACACTATTACCGGCACAGCCAGTTTCGAACACCAATAATAAGCCCCCTCAACCTCTTAACAATGTTGAGATGCAAGCCTTCCCAACATATGTTATTACTTCTGTTCCATTACAGGAAATTCAACTAAGATCGGGAAAATTTTTAGATAGGCAGAGACCTTCAGTAGTCATCCAGGAAGAAGAAGAAGAAGAAATCACCAAACAACCCACGGATGACACTAGGTGGGAAGATGTTATTATCCCGAAAAATCAAGAACTCAAGCTTCCCCAAAATGAACCTTCACAAATTACGAAGGTCCCTCCTTTTCCAAACCGATTGGTAATCGAGAAACCTACCACCTGACTGGAATTTGACATTTTGAATGAATTGAAAAATATTTATGTCAAGATTCCTCTGCTTGAAGCCATTAAAGACATTCCAATCTATAGTAAGGTAGTCAAAGAATTGTGTATCAAGAAGCCATGTAGGAAGAAAAAGGATCGTCCTAGAGAAAATTTGGTAGGAGGACTCTCTGAGTACATATCAGAGAAGCCAAAGCTAGCAAAGTATGGGAATCTAGGAAACCCTATAGTGATCATAACCATTAATGAGGTCCCCATCGGAAACACTCTTATAAACTTAGTGGCAGCCATCCATGTTATGACTGCTACTACCTTGGAACAATTAAAGTTACAACCTCTTCTTCGGCCTACCCCAACCATTTTGGAATTAGCAGATAAGACTAGGGTTATACCTGAAGGGATTTTAGATGATGCCATGGTTACTTTAGCCTCATGGGAGTATCCAATAGATTTCCTTGTCATTTATTCAAAGGACCCTGCCAGAGGCCATCCCATTATTTTGGGAATACCTTGGCTAGCCACAGCCAATGCATTTATTGGCTATAGAGAAGGAGAAATGACCATCTCAAATGGTCTCTCCATCCATAATCTCACCATTTACCCTCCAGCTCAACCCATTATGGAGAATCTATGGTGGCTTGAATGCCCATACGAGAATGAGGACTGGGAAGAACCTGTATTTCCAAGTGACCATGCATGGGCACTTCAGGAGAACACAACTAAAAATGTGCTAAACCATTTCATTTCTTCTATCACATGTGTGGATTTTCCACAGTATTTTCCCCAATTTGAGTACATGTTTGGGGAATAATTTCAAGAACAATTGGATCCATCCATTTTTTCTTCGACATCTTTTATTTTCAAGATAGATGAGTCTGCCATGTCTTATACTATGCCCTACGAGATTAGTTCAGGGAAATTTTTACATATAAACTCCAGGCTAGATGCAGACCAACAGAAACAGTTAGTAGATATCCTTAAAGAACAATTAGGAGAATTTTTCTGGGAATACACTGACATGAAGGGTGTACACCTTGACGCATGCATCCATCATACATACACCCAGGGGGAAGTAACACTTGTTACGCAACCCCAGAGAAGGATGAACCCAGCACTTAAAGACATAGTCAAGGAGGAAATCCAAAAGTTGTTAAATGTCAAATTTATCTATCCCATCTTCGACAGTAAGTGGGTATCCCTGCTTGTAGTGGTCCCAAAGAAAGTGACCGGGAAATGGAGAATTTTTGTTGATTTCCGGGAACTCAACAAAGCCACTCTAAAAGACTACTTTCCTCTTCCTTTCATTGACCAAGTTCTAGATACCTTGTCTGGAAAGAAGTATTTTTCCTTTCTAGATGGGTACAGCGGGTACAATCAGATTCTTATAGCACCCGAGGACCAGGACAAGACTACCTTTACTTGTCCTTGGGGCACCTATGCCTATAGGGTCTTACCATTCAGATTGTGTAATGCTCCTGCCACATTTCAGTGAGCAGTACTAGGGATATTTGTTTATCTTATTCATGATTGTGTGGAGGTATACATGGATGACTTCACAGTCTATGGAAACACTTACCAGAAATCCTTAGACAACTTAGAAAAAGTCCTCATCAGATGCCAAGAAATGAACCTATCACTAAGTCATGAAAAATGAAAAATGTTGTTAACTGAAGGAGTGGTTCTAGGACATCATGTTTCATCTGAAGGGATAAAAGTTGATCCTACAAATATCGAGGTCATTGATAGACTTCCACCCCCAAAGACTCAGAAAGAGGTAATAATCTTTCTCGGACATGTCGGATATTACCAACAGTTTATTGAAAATTTTACAAAAGATTGTTGCACCTATGTTTGGATTATTGATAAAACATGTCGATTTTGTTTGGACTGAGCAGTGTCAAACTTCCTTTGAAACCTTGAAATCTAAGATGTATGTATCACCAGTTCTTAGAGGACCCAATTGGACTCTCCCATTTCATATATCCACTGATGCCTCCGACACTGCACTCAGAGGGGTATTAGGGAAGAAAGAGGACCAACAGTCCTATGCCATTTATTTTGTCAGCAAGAACTTGTCCCCTGCCAAGTTGAACTACACAGTCACCAAGAAAGAGTTCTTGGCAATTATTCATGCTATTAACAAGTTTTGTCATTACATTACAAGTTATGAAGTATTTGCACACACCGATCATTCAGCCATTAGGTTCCTCATGAAAAAACCTATAACTAATGGTTGAGTGACTATGTGGCTCTTGTTATTGCAAGAATTTAATATCAATGTGCTTGACCGACCTGGAAAGCATAATGTAGTAGCTGACTTTCTTTCCTGAATAAAAAATGAGGATGATGATATCCCTGAAGATGATAGTTTCCCAGATGAGCATATTTTTTCCCTCTCTGTCAATACCCCATGGTTTGCGGATATGGAAAACTATCTGGCTACTAGGAGATTACCATCTCATTTGTCACCTCACAAAAAGAAGAAAATTATTACACAAAGTGCTAATTATTCTTGGGTTGGTCATGATCTTCTTCGCACAGGTCCTGATTTTATTATTCGTAGATGTGTCCGAGAGGACAAGGTACCTGAAATACTACGAAGTTTTCATGATGGACCATGTGGTGGAAATTTCTCTAACAAACGCACAACATATAAGGTATTACATTTAGGCGACTATTGGCCTAACATTTTCAAATATGCTACCAAATATTTGAGAAGTTGTGATAGTTTCCAAAGGATAGGTAGACCTATGCCAGCTGACGAAATTCCTTTACAGGCCCAAGTTATGATAGAACCCTTTGAAAAATGGGCCCTCAAATTTGTAGGACCAATTTCACCCATGTCCCGTAGGAAGAACTATATCTTGGTTTGTATGGACTATGTCACCAAATGGGTAGAGGCAAAAGCCCTGTTTAGGGCCATAAAGAATTCTGCTGTCGAATTCATCTATGAAGACATCTTTACCCACTTTAGTGTCCCTCATGAAATTTTTACCAACCAAGGCACTCAATTTACCTCAAAGCTGATGAAAGAGATAATAGAAATATGGGATTAAACACCGTAAATATTCTCCACACCACCCTCAAGCCAATGGTCAGGTAGAATCCACAAACAAAGTTCTAGAATCCATCTTGACCAATATTGTTCAGTTACATCACCATGATTGGGATGATAGGCTCCCAGAGGCTTTGTGGGCATATCAGACCACCTAGAGAAATACCACTGGGCATACCCCTTATGAGCTGGTGTATGGGAAACAAGTACTTTTACCTATAGAATTCCAAGTAAGGACCTTTCGCATTGCCGCAGAATTAGGATTGAACCTAGATGAATCTCAGAAGCAATGATCCTATAGTTGAATGAGTTGGATGAAATCACGTAAGATTCCATCCAATGGACAATATTGGTCCAAAACCAGAGGAGCAAGTGGCATGACAAGTTTATTAAACATAAGCACTTCCAGCCTGGTGACTGGGCTCTGTTGTTTGATTCCCGATTCAAAACCTTCAAAGGAAAACCTACCACCTGTTGGTTGGGCCCTTATGAGGTAGACATTGTATATGACAATGGAGCTATAAAAATTAAAACAATTGATGATGGACAAGTCTCCTTTGTGATAAATGGACACCGACTTAAATTTTATCATAAGCCCATTTCCAGAGAGGATTTTCTACAGTCATGTCAGCTGACAAGGAATTGGCCTTAGTAGATGGGGAAGTTCCCCCTTGTTCTTGAAATTTTTTATGAATTTCCTAATGTATATATGTAAATAGTTTTTTAATTTTGTTAATAAGGCAATTCTAGAGGTTTCTGTAAGTATTTATTTCACCAGGAGTACACGGTTTCAAGGATCTTTCTTCAAAACATTGTTATACTTGAAATTTGTGTTTGATAAAGCATCAAATGAATATTGACTTACTGTAATTAGCCATATTTTTGCAAAATTATCATTTTTTAAGGCATTCTAAAGTAGTTGCCCTTGAAACTCTTCACCACTGTACAAGGAAGTGGTACCATAACTATCAAGCCTAGAGGTCTCTCATACAGTTTTTCCAAGAAACCTGAGTAAGTGAGTCAAGTGTCTTTATCAAAGATTAACAAGGAGGTCTAATTATCATTTAGCCATGTAAACATAACAATAACTACAAAGGAAGAAAGTAAGTTGATCCTAGAGATACCTTCTTGTTCTTTCTCAATGGTACCATCAACTACACACTAAATAGCTTGATTATATCATATCTTTAGATAGGCCACATCCTCTTAATTACCCCTTACATCAGGACAGTCACTAATAATATAACGGAAATTCATCCTCTAACATAAATATCATCCCAAGTAAAAACAAAAAGAGAAAGCAAAAGTTGTTTTCGGAGTTGTCCCCCCATCTTCTTGCATAAGCAATCTTATATTAAAAATCTTAAAAGATGGAGGGCCAATCTTTGAGGGTTTAAGAGGCTAACCCACTAGGATACTGAATAGGTCTACTGGTAGTGGGTACCGGCCTATGGTATGACTAGGTAAACATGCCAAAGTACTGAACAAGCTTGCTGGCAGCGGGGCATTCTACCTAGCGAAGATGGTGATCTGACAAAAATAAATAATAAATCTAAACTTGTTCTGATGTACGACATTACTTGCAGACAAAGCTGACATGAAGTATGTGTGGTTAAGCTAAGTTTAATGAAATCCATCAACTTTCCATTGGAAAATAACTCTAAGACTATCTTGAAACTCTCTTGCCTACCTCCTCTTATCTATATATAGGATTTCTTATCCTATAGGTGGGGCCATCTCCTAACTGTCTCGTCAGACCAATTTGTGAAATTTCATCTTTACACTTGACATACTGTAAATCTTCAGCTATTGGGGGATACTAACTAGTTTCCTATACTTTTGATTGTGAGGTGTCATAATACTTAGGTGTGGGGGAGGGTTCATGAGCTGAAAAATGATCATTGCCTAGAGAAACGAGTCTTTGCAAGAATTTTTGTATTATTACTATAATAGAGTTTATTACATTGATAGTCATGTTATTTTTAAAATGCTTCACTTCTGTGTGATATACATTACTAAACACATGCTTAACAGACCACTCTTTATCGGTTTGTCGTTCATTACAAACAATTCATTATAGGTTTTGACATTTGCTATAACCCGTTCATTATAGGTTTTGACACTATATGTCATATACAAGAAGAATGAGTAAGCATGGAGCACTCTGCCTTGCTCATTAACCACTATGGTTGTCAAAAACACTTCAAAATTGCAGGCTATCCATCATAAGAAGCGAAAATGCACTTAACACAGGGGTACCGGATGAAGTACCGTATGAGGTGTCGAATGTGATGTCGTTTGAAGTACCGTTTGAAGTGTCGTTTGAAGTGCTATTGAATTGCATAACTGTCCTAGATTCCAGACAACCAAAATTCAATTATATTTAATGACATTGGTTGTAGGCATTGATTAATATATGCTTCATATGGTTATGATCAAATGTCCAAGTCAAAAGACTTGGACATTGATCTAAGTAAGCACCACTCCATTGCTCCCAAGCTTGCCATCAAATTCGAATCTCCCACACATGGCAACTCGCACGCACATGTGGGCAATGTACTCCACCATAAGAGCATCCAAAATCAGGTTGGATTCTCTATTGTTTCATTTTCCCTTTCCATTTTCTCTGCCATGCATTAAATAATCACGCATAACCACTTATGAATTTGCCATCTGTTCTAATCGCACTTAGACTATGTTAAACCTGTGCCATTTCTTGTCCTGCTCGCAACCTTGCTTGGTACAATTCACCTCTGTTCCAATTGCACTCAGGCCATGCCCAATTCGTGTACCTGTGTCGCTTGATTTCTCCCTAGCTTGGTGAATTCAAACTCTGTAACAATGCCCAAGTGATACGAACCCTCCTCCTATGCAGACTTGTTTTCCATTCCAGAATTTGCACAGTGCAGGGAAGTGTTTTGCGTGTTGGCTGGGGGGCATTTCTGTCGAGTTTGCAAGGCCATGATGATGGTCTTTATATGAAATTTGTAGTTGGTTTTGATGGAAAGATAACACATGTAGGGTCTCTCAACTTTTCAGTCACAGAAGAGTCAATTGTTTCTGCAACAAAACTTCCAAGAATGGGAGATAGGTGGTTCAAGAATCATCAATTGTCGCGCTCAAGTTACAACAAGGTGTTCAAGCCCAAATTCGAAAGCATTTCAAGAGTGAAAGGGTATGCTAAGGAGTGGATAAATCCATAATTGGTTAACCCCCTCATTGTCATCACAAGGTTAATTACATGTGAAGGTAGATACTCCACATTCAAAGCTTGTCATTTTAGATTGTTGGCTCATTTTATGTTTAACAAACCCTTGAAATTTCCCTTCTATTTTCTCAAATTATTGGAGAAGATGTACTCTCAAGTGAGGAAATATGTGACTAACCCCCACAATAGTCTCTTCTACCACGGTTTGATCAAAATCCTCGTTCTTACCGAACTAGAGAAGCAGGGGAAAAGTTGGGATGCCTTTATCTACCAATTTCCAAACCCCCACTTGACAGTTAAGATCGGAAGAAATCCACTTAGCCAAAAGACTATATCCCCATACAAGCCTCACTCTCTGAGAACTCCAAACTCCATTGCACAAACCCTCTCCTTTCCAGAACAATACCAAAATCTTGTTGATATTCCTACTTCTTCATCAGGGAAACATACCAAGACCAAAGACCAAAAGAAGCCTATTTTTGACCCCCCAATGCCTTCACTTTCTCTTCATCCTACACCTAAGAAACTCCAAGAGGCAATGCAGCAAGACTTTCCCATCATTCCCACAAACAAGAGGGGATCCAACCAATTTGGTAAGAGGACCTTTCGGAAGAGTACCTGAAGCACTAGAACCAAGCCTTATGCAAAACCTCCACCTGCTTCAGATCCCATCCAAGTGTCCTTCGACCTTGAGAGCCCTCATAAGAAACCTAGAGAAGTCTCTATGGATGGATTAGAGTCACTAAGGAAAACAAAATTAGAACCTACCTCACCTTTCCGATATCCCATCACTCCTACTTCACCTATCCCTACTCTTGATCCTAAAACTGATAAATTGTCCAAATCCCTCAAAGTATATAAGCCTTCCTTAGAGATCGTTGATTCTATCCCAACCATAGAGCAGCTACAAAAAGAAAACCATCATCTTCTCCAACAGTTGGAAGAGAGGAAGACAATAGATAAACATCTCCATCATGACAATGTAGTCCTTCAGGAAAAGGTCAATTCCCTTCACCGGTTGGTCGATGAAATGACCCAATCTAACCGCAGCCTCAGAGCACAATTAATGAAACACAAGAGGCATAAGGCCAAGCCTACACAGCAAGAAGGAGAGGCTTCCAAACCTGATCCTCCTTAGCAAGCCTATTTCTGAGGGTTAACTTCTTTTTTGTTTTCAATGGGACCTGCAAAGTCGTAGGTGTGGGGTAAATGTTGGGCCCGAGATATGATCATTTTCATGACATTATTATACACTTTTTTCCATATGTACATATGCAGTTTTCATCTTTAAAAGGATATTTTTGAAGAATTTTATGATAAAATGGTATAATCGACATGAGGTACGTATAATTCGTGTTTTGTGATTCAATCAAGTTTAATTTATCATATTTTATGTAATGTCCCCCACCTCTTAGAGAGGTGATGAGGAGACTCAGTGGCCTGGGCACCCCCACTAGGTCATAGTCTCACACTGAGGGGGGGGAAGTCAAAAAGTTAAAAGTTATATTTTTAAGTTCACTTAAGAAAGGAAAAGGATAAAGGATTAAAAGATAACTCAACAGAATAATAGAAGATTAACCCTAGGAGTTAACCTAACTCAACAAATAATTAGAAGGAAAAGTATAAGTAAGAGGCTGGGGCACACCTATTACTCATTCTGGTTTTGGATTAGCATTTGCTATATCTCTTGAGCATTTAGTTTGGGGGTTTTGTTGTACAAACCCTTGTGAGCAACTCAGTGGTGAAATATCCACTCACCTTGTTCCGCAGTTGGGTCTCGGGGATGAAAGACTCCTCCACACCATTCTAGTCTCAGCCCATCTCCATCTAGTGCTTCAGAAGGTAGCAGGTCGTACTGTTCTTGTGTTTCCAGCAAGGGTGCACCATCATCTAGAGGGAGGTTCGATCCCGCTTATCCTAAGGGCCTGGGGCCATTCCGACAGTTGGGTTTTGTTTGTAGGGGGCAGGACCATCAGTTTGAGGGATTTTCTGGAGGGTTATCATCATTCTACATTTGTCTGCAGATTGGGATGTC
>ML788093.1:1070480-1082962 GCA_009831015.1 Picea engelmannii
TTGTCCTTACAGTTGCCCGATCTATCATTTGGCATATTTCTCGGGATGATTGGACACTTTTGGTAGCAGGGAAAAATTATTGAGGGCTTCAGCATTCTAGCAGGACGTGGCACTTTCCAGCTTGGAGGTTGAGCATTAGTACGACTCAGATATGCTTGATTCAGTCTTCATTGTATATCTAGCCTTTGGAGGCTTATTTTGTATTGTCGAGAGCATTTTGTAGCAGCTCATATCTATTGCTTGTACGGCCATCTGAGGTTTATGCCGTATTGGCCATCTATTGTATTGATCTTACATTGCTCATAATAAAAAGGTCAGATCTTTGCTTGTGCTTCTACATCTTGAATATATTGTGATCTCCATCTATTTATGAATCTTGTATGCACTTAATAACTCAATAAATTAGTAGTAGTTAGGGATTCCAAGAAAGAATTTGGCTTGGGATCTTTACAGTGGTATCAGAGCCTCGATCCTCCAAACCTCTGGAGAGATCGGTGCATGCAGAAGTACAGGGGAATTGTTATGGGTCAGAGGAAGAAAAACAGCAGTGAAATAGAGGCAGAAATGGAAGGGTCAAGAGACGACCATGAGCCTCAGGGCTTGGCTCTCTTAGTAGCTGAATTTGGTAAGTTCTAGCAAAACATGAACCGCACAGAAAGAACATTGGTCCGTCATTTGGATGAGTATCAGGAAACCAACAGAAGGGGACAGGCTGAAATCTTTGAAACCTTGAAGAAAGTTGATGAGAATCTACAGAAAATGAACGAGAACCAAACTAGGATAACTGACCTTCTGATGCAAGTAACCCATCGAGGCAAAGATCCTGATACGTATGGGAATAAGGAGGCTGGAGGGTCTGGTGGAACCCATGAGGAAGTCAGATATAACCCAAAGAAAGCACTGGGATCCGAAGGAAGTCTTGGAGGTGGCACATTCCATGGGCAGATGGGTAGAAGGACCAATCATAGGCCATACGTGCCGGTGTTCACAGATGAACCACTAGGCCAACACTTAGGTAGCAGAGCTAACCCCAGACCATACATGCCCACATTCACAGATGAGCAAAGGCAACATGAATAGGTTGAAGATTTTGTGGAACAGTTAGCCAAGAGTACCAGGGAATACTACATCTTGGATATGAAAGTTCAAATACAGATGAACCTAGACCAGTATTGTCAACTCATGTTTAGAAACCAAACTAGGACGAACCACAGGGGCAGCTTCAAGTTTGAGCGAAGGGCAAGAAAGATAGAGATTCCATACTTTGATGATACGGCTAAGATGACAGCACAAGCATGGGTGCAAATGCTGGATACTTACCTGCAGCTTAACCCCATGAGAGAGATGGAGGCCATGAAGTTTGCCACTATGTACTTGGATGGCAAGGCCCGCGACTGGTGGTACCATGGGCTCACCACACTCGGCCACAACCAGATTTTATCCTATACAGAATTCACTCAGAGGCTCATTGATAGATTTGATCTAGGAGATCCTGAGTTACATTTCCAGGAGCTCACCCAACTCAAGAAAATAGGTACGGCTGAGGCATACATTGATGATTTCCATAGATTGACAGTGATGGTGCAAGATATGTCCCCAATCAGGCTCATGATGCTCTTTATAGAAGGATTGATGGAACCCTTGAAGGGTTGGGTTAAGGCCTTCAAGCCTACCAGCCTACAGGAAGCCATTTGGAAAACGAGGGATCTGGGTCCAGCTGCTAAACCAAAATTCATACCCAGACCACCTCTTAACAATGGTGGAAGAGATAAAAGGCCTCTAATAAAATAGGGAGGACGTGACCCTAAGGGTTATGACAAGGGTCGTGGCAGAATAGATGACAACACCAGGAGGGAACTGAGAAGGAAGCAACTCTGCTTCACATGCAAGGAGCCATGGAATCCCTCACACAAGTGCATGGGATGAGGATAGGTACATTACATTGAGGTCACTTCAAATGAAAAAGAAGAGGATGAGTATGGTCAGATACAAAACATGGAGGCCAAAACGTTAGAGGCAACAGAAGAGGAGGTTCCAGAACTAGACTGTGTGGCTAGGGAGAAGGCTACGTTGGCATCTATCAGTGGGGTACCCAAGTTCAACACCTTCAGGATGAGAGGGGTCTTACAAGGACAGAGAGTGTCGGTTTTGTTGGCGATCAGAATTCACTCCTGGATTGCTTGCAGGAGCAGAGCCTGACGCCCATCAGTTTAATGTCACGGTTTGTTTTAAAGAGGTGATCAAATGGAGGAAAACTCAGAATGATATCATCTCAACTCAGAAACTAGGCCAGGCATGCATGTACGAGTGAGGTCTTGATAAAATTCAAACAGTGAATTGCAATAAAGGGTGAGTAGGGGGAAGACTTTCATGAGAAGGGTGCAAAGGTCTATCATAAACATCAGGTTCATCATAGACTGGAGAAGAAAGAATTTGAACACAAGATCCTTTCACATTCAAACACAGAAAACCAGAGAATACAATAATGTCACAACAAATCCTTTATCATAAAAAAATTGCAATAATCCACACGACTCCTTCGACTATGAACTCCCTGGCGTGAGATGAAACATAGATGAAAAAGAAGAACTGTTTGTTATAAACCAAGAAGTCTCAAACATAGATACATGACCAGGAAACCAGAATGTTTGCTGAAACTTTACAGTCGGGAGCTTAGCTCTACCATCGATAGATACAAAAATGGCGAAAAGGCCTTCATATACTCAGAACAACAACAGCAGCGAAATCAAGACACTGCATTGAAGGCTTTGCGTCTGCATGGATTTCTGACAGTCAACCTCTGAAAGATCATGCAACCTATGTCAGATGGCGAATCGACGTGCCTTTAATTCATTGCCATGCTTTCCCATTATGGCGGAGGCGATGTCTAACCACCACCAACCACTTCAATAACTGCTTCGTTGGGATTGAGAACAGCCCGACCAACTCAGCACTTTGGGATGTGGAACACTCCTCGCGCTGCCACCTGGACTAACTAAAAAGCTTGAAGGACGGGTATGGAGGCCAACGAGGAAGGCGAGGCTCGGCAACAGGGTGATGGGGTCACAACCGCAGGGGTGAAGTAAAAAGCGATGAGGTGTGAGAGAGGCGGCAGGGGATGACATATGGCAAAACGGATATAGGCGGAGTAGGCAGGAAGATATATGCTATGGGCGCATTTTAGTGGGAGACCGACGTGGAGGGAAAGGGACACGTGGTAGGGGGTGAGTGGGTGATCAAACAGGGAAAGGGCCATCTGGACGAAAGAGTGGAGAAGGGAAGATGACACGCGGTAGCGGGGGAAAGGCGGTTCTAGAGGATGACATGACGGGAGAAGGACCCACGTAGGATAAACACAGGGCAACTGAGAATGATGGGATAGGCACGAGCACCGTTGATCCGAGCGCGTTGATCTCGGCCGTCGGAAAGTTGCATTTGCGATTCCGGACCCCCCCCTCCGCTTAAAGGTATAAAGGCAGGGGGGTTCCGGAATTTCCTTTATCGCCGTTGATCCGGGCGCGCTAATCTGGTCCGTTGAAGAGACGCCCACGCGATTCCGGACCCCCCACCCGCTTAAAGGTAGAAAGGCGGGGGGGGTCCGGAATTCTATATGCGCCGTTGATCCAGGCGCGCGAATCGTTGCCGCTCACACTTGCTCGTCACTTACCACGGGCACATAAGCATCCAAAACTTAGGACAAGTGGGTTTTTAGCCCACTCTTTTGCATTCTACCCCCTTTACAAGAAATATCGCTAACATTTGGCTCCATGGGGGATAGAGTCGTCCCTGTGATGCTCTAAGAACACTTTTGCAGATCTAGTGCCTTTGCTGTTGGGCTATGGAGTCATTTATTAGGCCGAAAACAAAAACAAAACAATATTTACAAAACAAAACAAAAAGAGCCGACTGTGGCTCGCAAAAAACATTTTTTAAGGAAGTACCCATTTACTGGGCTGCTAAAAACTTCTTTGCCTTCCAGATCCTGCAATCTGTAAGTATTGTTTGCAAATAATTCAAGGATCTTGAAAGGCCCGAACCAGAGGGCATCAAATTTAATGTGCTTGCCCTTGTCCTACCTGGGTGTGTCCCACTTGAGTACCAGATCACCCTGCTCGAATTCTTTCTTTTTGTTCTTCCTGTCAAAAGCCTGTTTGATCTTCTGCTGATGATTGCAGGCTTTGTCCATGACCTGTTCTCTGATCTACTGCACCTCCACCATCTGATGAATCCTTCTGAGCACATGGTTAGGTTCTTCTTCAAGGTCCTGGAGGAATTTCGCCACAGGAAAAGCGAGCTGAGTGGGGAAAACGACCTCTATTCCATAAACCAGATGGAAAGGTGAGATACCCAGAGATTTCTTGGTTGTCACTCGATCAGCCCAAAAAGAAAATTTGAGCTTTGAGTCCCAGGCCTTTTTATTGTCCTCCAGTAGCTTCTTGATGAGCTTGATCAGGATTTTGTTGGACTCTGCCAGTCCGTTTCCTTGAGGGTAGTATGGAGTGGAGTGAACCAGTGAAATCCCAAACTATTCAAAGAACCTGACCAGAGGCTCAGACCTGAAGGGGGCAGCATTATCAGTGACAATCCTACTTGGGTAGCCAAATATGGCTATGATGTCTTCCAAGAGGCTGATGATTACTTTGTGAGAAGTGCTCTTGGTGGGGATAGCCTCTATCCACTTGGTGAAATAATCAGTCGCAATGAGGATCCATCTGTGTTGGCCACTTGAGGGAGGATGAATCTCTTCGATGAAATCCAATCCCCACTGCTGAAAGGGTGCCGAAACTACTATGGGATTTAATGGCAGAGATTTGAGTTGCTTCTTTCCTGAGAACTTCTGGCATTTGATGCAAGCCCTGACCTCCCTGCAGACATCAGGAAATAAAATGGGTCAGTAATACCCAGCTCGGAGGATCTTGTGAGCTGTGGTCTTCCAAAAATGATGACCTCCACAGAGACTGCTATGGAAATCGAACATAACCTTTTGGGCCTGCTGTGGGTCCAGACACCTTAACAATACCCCTAGAGGGTCTTTCCGGTACAAAGTTTGGTCAATGAGGCAATATCTGACCACTTTGAGCTTTAAAGCTCTTGCCGTACTTTTCCCCAATCCATCAGGAGGCCTCAACTCTTGCAAGAAATACAAGATATCCTTGTACCAGGCGCATGCTGCTAGTGGTATGATGGTCTGAGAACTTCTGTCAGATGACTCATCTTACTCATTGATGAAGTTGATCCCCAAAGCCTTGCAATTAGATTCAGCAAGTAGCTTAGCTAAACCCTGCCCTTTTATCAGCTTGGTGGGCGTGATTTCCAGGTCAAACTCTAGGATCTTGGCGATCCATCTGCCTCTTCTTCCGTCTATGTCAAGCTGTATAAGAATGTCCTTCACAGAGGTTGAAGGGACATATGCAGTGATTTTTGAGTGCAATACATAGACTCTGAAAGCTTTAAGAGCCTTCACCAGGGCATAGGCCTGCTTCTCCATGATCTCATATCGGAGTTCTGCGTCTCTCAATGCCTTGCTATAGAAAGCAATAGGTTGTTCTTGCCCTTGATCATTTTTCTGCAACAAAACTACCGCTACTGTATCATAGGAAGCAAAAGAAAATATCAGAAAATATTTGGAATAATTGGGACTGATTAGCACAGGTACCTCAGTCAACACCTTATTTATTTGGACAAAAGATTCCCTGGGCTCAGAGGTCCATTTCACATCATTCCCCTTCCTGAGAATGGCTATGATGTGTTTCACCAACTCAGCAAAATTGGAGACAAATCTCCTCAGAAAATTTATCCTCCCCAAAAAGGCCTGAACTTCCTTCTTAGATCTGGGAAGTGGCAGGGTCTGAAGTGCTTCTACCCAGTCAGGATCAATCCTCACTCCCTTGGCTGACACTAAATGGCCTAACAGCTTCCCTTCTTGCATAGAAAATAATGATTTCTTGGGATTCAGGGAAAGGCCAAACCTCCGACACTTCTGGAAAACCTTCTTCAAGTGGCAGCAATGCTCTTTGTCTGTCTTAGAGAAGACTGTTATGTCATCTAGGTAAATCACCACAAACTTATCTTTCTCCTCGATGAATGCTATATCCATGGCTCGCTGAAAAGTTGCTCCTGCATTCATCAATCTGAAAGGCATTTTGGCATACATGAATGTGCCCCATGGAGTGGTGAAAGTTGTCTTTTCTCTGTCCTCAGGCATGACTGATATCTGATTGTAACTAGAAAAGCCATCAATCATAGATATTCTAGATGCACCAATGACCTTCTGCAATATATGTTCCATGTTGGGAAGGGGATAATTGTCCTTCCTTGAACTTCTGTTCAGGTTCCTGAAATCGACACAGAGTCTGATTTCTCCATTCTTTTTCCTCACTGGGACCAAATTGGCTACCCAGTCAGAGTATCTCAAGAGGACAATGATTTGGGCATCTAGCAGCTTCTTCACTTCCTTCTCCATGACAGGTAGCAGCATGGGATTTATCTGTCTCAGCTTCTGCTTGAATGGCTTAGCCTCTTCTTTTAGTGGGATCTTGTGCTCAATGAGAGATGTGTCATATGTTTTGAGGTCTTCATAGGTCCATGCGAACACATCGATAAACTCCCTCAGCAACTCAGTATATTCAGCCCTCTGCTCCTTGATAAAACTCCTTGACAGCTTTACAAACTTGGGCTCCTCTAGTGTGCCTATGTTGCATTCAGCTGTATCAGCATCATTACCTGAAACTCTACCCTTTACTGCCACATCATTCCCATCAAACAACCTTTCTAATGGGATTATTCCTCTTAGTATGTGGTTGCTTGGTAGCTGTATAATTTGGTGGTCAGCAATATTATTCAAAAACTCCTTAGGGTGATGGTCATCTTCCGTGTCAGGGTCCTCATTTATGTGCAATGCCGAAAAGTCATCGACTGATTGAAGAAACTTTTTGATCTCTAAATCATCTTCAAATACCTTCCAATGCTTGACATTGTCCGGTACAGAGGGTCTGTATTTTATTTCAACATCGGACCTGACAGTGGGCAGCGCAAGAACTTAGAGCAGACTAGCTGTGAAAGCTAAAAAGTCGGCTGGGGCATTTTCTTCCCTTGGAATGTAGGAAATGTTAAAAGCCAAGAAAAAATTATTAACAAGGTCCCATTCCTCGTTCCTGTAATTCCTGAGATGAGGATGCTTGGCTTGATAAACATTTTTGACCTGCTAGACAATCAGTTCCGCATCTCCAAATACAGCCATCTCCTTAATTTCCATTTCCTTTGTAGCTCTTAATCCCAGAACCAGAGCTTCATACTCTGCCACGTTGTTAGTGACTTCAAATTCCATCTTGTCACTTTCACCTATACCGGAATATGGGATATGGTCTCTTGAGAAGGGGATATGAATACCACTCTGTCACTTTCACCTATACCGGAAGAAGCTCCATCAAAGAACATCTTCCAAACAGAGGTGGTTGGAGGGGGTGTCTCCTGATTAAGAATGGGTTGCTTTCTGATCTGTAAAGGAGTCTCAGGGGTGTGGGTGAGCTGTAGTAAACTAGAGCCTAAATCAGTGTCCAAGGCATAGATGGGATGATTGGTAGGGTTGGCTTCATCACTAATTATGTAGGCCAGTTGGGCTTCTCTGTATAATCTCCTATGTTCCCCTCCAAAGACTGGGATAGTGGCATATGTGAGGTCCATCTGCAAGGTTCCCCCCAGTCTTTTTATCCAAGATCTTGACAACAACATGCCAAACTTGGGGGGAACATCAGCTACCACAATATCCATGACCATACTCTTCATGGGCAGCCGAAACAGGGAAACTACCAGGTCCTTGATGACTCCCAAACACCAAACCCTCCTAGAGTCGAAAGAATAGAGGTCATGATAGGCTCGGGTGACTTCTAATCCCAACTCTTCCATGACAGTTTTGGGCATGAGGTTGTGGGAGGCCCCTGAATCCATAAGGCAATTATGTAGCACTTTGTCATGTATGTTCAGGGATGTGTAGAAGGGAGGGGATGAATCATCTCTGTCTTCTACCATGGGACCTAGGACAACTGCAGGCCTTTCATCTTGGAGGTTTATGGAGTCTGTGAGAGGGTATGAGGCTTCAGATTTCAAAAGGTCAGAGAAGCACTTATTGAATTCCCCATGTTTGATTAGCTCGGTGAGGGGCACAGGGATTCTGATCTTTTGGATCTCATGTTCGAAATTAAAGGAAGATGTAAGCTTTGGATTTTCTCTAATTTCAGGAACATGATTTTGGACAATGGGAGAGAGGGGTCGGGCCTTATTACCTTTGTGAGCATCTGCTACTTCATTAGCAGGTTTCTCTACTCTAGTGGATGGCTCAGAAACCTTAGGTGTTGTTTCCCTTTTGTCAGTCCTCAGGTTGTACCTGCCTCAACCGCCACTAGCTTTGTCTCCCTTGCTCAATTCATTCAGCTAACTATCCATGAGAGACTCTTCATAGGCCGTCCGAGTGAGATGAGGAAAAGGAGGAGTGTCTTCCAAGAAGTGGATTTTAGGGTCAAGCTCATATGTTTTCCCTTATTCTTCCTCATCGGCCACCAAATGGTTTTGAAAAGGGGGCTGAATCCTTTGGTCTTACTCTATCTCTCCCCCTTTCCCTATGCATAGTTGGAGGAGAAAAATTATTTGGCTTTCTGAAACCTGCCCTATTCTCAGTGCCCTGAGGGCCCTTGTTCATTTGTTTCCTTTCCACCTTTAATCTCTCCATCTCTTCTTTCAGAAAGTTCATCACCTGGGTCAGCTCATTTACTTGAGGGTGGGGCAGTGATGGGTCGGAAGTTGAGGCTTCCGATTTTCCCTTTCTTCTATCTGCGTCGGCCTTGTTCCTCAGTCTGTCAGCTGCTAATATGTTTGATTCCACTTCTATAGCTGCATATTGCATTTGATCTAAGGAGGTGGCTCTTCTTTCTCTCAATAAAAGACAGAAATCAGGGTCAAATGCACCAGCATAGGAAATCTGAGCAGAGGCTTCAGAGGGCTTTACCTCTGCAGGAATATTGTTATACATCTTATTGAATCTTTTGGAGAAGTCAGAGACAGACTCTCCTTCCATTTTCTTCAGAGACCCAAACTCTGTCATGTAATATATGTAATATTTCCTATCTCCCCACTGCCTTAGGAAAACATTATCTAGAGCTTCAATGCCAGCAATAGATCCGGGGGCCAATCCCCTGAACCACTTCCTCACCTCGCCATCCAGGCTCTGGACAAAGACTCTCATCCAGACATCTTCATTTTCAATGTTTAGGTTGTCTGCATAACTGTAAAAAGTATCCAAGTGCTCTTCTGCAGTTATGTCTCCTTCTCCCGCAAATTTAGGCATGTATTTCAAATAGTCTCCAGCAGGGAGAGGATTCATAGGATGGGGGAGGATTAAGGGAGAATATCTAGCTGCGACTATGGTGTCCATTCTATTTGGAGGGGGATTAGCACCAGCCATAGGGATATTAGATGGAGGAGAACTCGGAGGAGAAGGAGTATGGACGGGAGATGTCGGAAAAGAGGTTCTTGGGGGAGAGAACAGAGAAAATAGAGAGAGAGCCAAGGGGCTTGAATGTGCAGATGCTTCTCCCTGTGTAATGGTAGCAATAAAAGGAGGGGTGGTGAAACCTTCAGAAGTTTGAGCTCTGTGTTGAGGCACGACCTCTAGGGAGGGGGGAGTGACAAGGATATCTCTTTCTGATACCAGACCAGGAGGAGAAAACTCAGTAGGAACACTCCCGAAATTTAGAAAACGGGAAACCTCAAAGGAAGGATGACTAGGAAGCTGAGAATAAGAAAATGGAGTTCTCACAGAAGGGGACGGCGTATTACCTGTTTCGGCGATGAAAACTTCTTTTGTGGAGCTCTTTCCCTTTATGCGCACCGCTTCCGAGTCAGCTTCTGGTGTAGCTAAAGGCAAGTGTGGATTAGACCTCGTATGTCTACCTCTCGAAGCCACAGTTGATAGAGCAGGATCTCCCCAGCGGAGTCATCACAATGGAGTCGCCAGGTGCACAGTAGCAATCTTCAAGTTCTGATATCTGATGCACCTTCAAAATCAGTTGATCTTTGTTGTTCAATACTGGGGAAAATATTCAACTTCGTCCCCCGCAGCGGCGCCAGAAATGTTGGTGATTAGAAGTCACTCCTGGATTTCTTGCAGGAGCAGAGCCTGATGCCCATCAGTTTAATGTCACGGTTTGTTTTAAAGAGGTGATCAAATGGAGGAAAACTCAGAACGATATCATCTCAACTCAGAAACTAGGCCAGGCATGCATGTATGAGTGAGGTCTTGATAAACTTCAAATAGTGAATTGCAATAAAGGGTGAGTAGGGGGAAGACTTGCATGAGAAGGGTGCGAAGGTCTATCATAAACATTAGGTTCATCACAGACTGGAGAAGAAATCATTCGAACGCAAGATCCTTTCACATTCAAGCACAGAAAACCAGAGAATACAATAATGTCACAACAAATCCTTTATCATAACAAAATTGCAATAATCCATGCGAATCCTTCGACTATGAACTCCCTGGCTTGAGATGAAACATAGATGAAAAAGAAGAACTGCTTGTTATAAACCAATAAATCTCAAACACAGATACATGACCAGGAAACCAGAATGTTTGTTGAAACTTTACAGTCGGGAGCTTAGCTCTACCATCGATAGATACAAAAATGGCGAAAACGCCTTCATATACTCAGAACAACAACAACAGTTAAATCAAGACACTGCATTGAAGGCTTTGCGTCTGCATGGCTTTCTGATAGTCAACCTCTGAAAGATCGTGCAACCTATGTCAGATGCAATCTAACTCTTTGACAGTTCCAATGGTGAATCGACGTGCCTTTAATTCATTTCCGTGCTTTCCCATTATGGCGGAGGTGATGTCTAACCACCACCAACCGCTTCAATAACTGCTTCGTTGGGATTGAGAACAGTCCGGCCAACTCAGCACTTTGGGATGTGGAACACTCCTCGCACTGCCACCTGGACTAACTGAATAGCTTGAAGGATGGGTATGGAGGCCAACGAGGAAGGCGGGGCTCAACAACGGAGTGATGGGGTCACAACCGCAGGGGTGAAGTAAAAAGCGATGAGTTGTGATAGAGGTGGCAGGGGATGACATATGGAAAAAGGGATATAGGCGGAGTAGGCAGGAAGGTAGATGCTATGGGTGCATTTTAGTGGGAGAATGACATGGAGGGAAAGGGACACGTGGCAGGGGGTGAGTGGGCGATCAGACAGGGAAAGGGCGATATGGACGAAAGAGTGGAGAAGGGAAGATGACATGCGGCAGCGGGGGAAAGGCGGTTCTGGAGGATGACATGACAGGAGAAGGACCCATGCAGGCTAAACACAGGGCAGCTGAGAATGATGGGATCGCACGAGCACCGTTGATCCGGGTGTGTCAATCTCGACCGTCGGAAAGTTGTGTTCGTGATTCTGGACCCCCCCCCCTCCGCTTAAAGGTAGAAAGGCAGGGGGGGTCCGGAATTGCCTTTATCGTCGTTGATCCGGGTGCGCTAATCTGGGCCATTGAAGATATGCGCCCGCGATTCTGGACCCCCCCCCGGGCTTAAAGGTAGAAAGGCGGGGGGGGGTCCAGAATTCTATATGCATCATTGATCCGGGTGCACAAATCGATGCCGCTCGAACTTGCTCATCACTTACCACGAGCGCATAAGCATCCAAAACTTAGGACAAGTGGGTTTTTAACCCACTCTTTTGCATTCTACCCCCTTTACAAGAAATATCGCTAACAGGTTCTGATTGATGGAGGAGCTTCCCACAATTTCATTGATGCAGCATTACTGAAGAGGAGGCACATACCTACTGTAGAGTTTGAAGGATTCAAAGTGGAGGTAGAAGGTGGTAGTACTATGCCCTATAATAGATACATACCAGGTATGAAACTCACCTTGGGAAGGCATTATTTAGTTTAGGATGTGTATGTGATGGATCTTCCTGATACCAACATCACCCTAGGGGTGCAGTGGCTCAGCACTTTAGGACCCATCACCACAAATTATAATACCATGGAAATGTCCTTTGTGGAGGAAGGAGGATGAAAGGTTGTGCTCAGAGGCATGACAGGTAACTATGCTAGAGTGGTCACGGCCAAGAGGATGGAAGCCATCTTACGAAGGGAAGAAATTGTATATGCAACGGAATGTAAGGTCTCAACATGGGTGGATGAGAAGGGAAAGGTGCATTACACACCAGAGATCAAAAGAATCCTTGACAAGCACCAGAAAGTGTTTGGGCCGATTCCTCCAGGTGTGCCACCAAACAGGGGGTTTGATCACATCATTGAGCTAGAAGCAGGGGCTAAGCATGTTATCACCACACCCTATAGGCATCCCAATAAGTATAAAGACGAGATAGAGAAGGCCATCAAGGAGCTTCTAGACATGGGACACATCAGACCAAGTTCAAGCCCATTTGCTTCGTCAGTAGTCTTGGTGAAGAAGAAGGATGGA
>ML788093.1:1083200-1178305 GCA_009831015.1 Picea engelmannii
GCATGAACCATGTGTTCAACAAACAGCTGAGGAAACACTTGTTGGTATTCTTTGATGACTTGCTCATTTACAGTAAGACCTGGGAGGAACACCTTCGACATGTGGACCAAATCCTTTCAATCATGGAAGAACAGTCACTATACTCCAAGGAATCCAAGTGTGAGTTTGGAATGATAGAAGTTCTTTACTTGGGACACATCATAGGGGCAAAAGGGGTACAGGTACACCAGGAGAAAATAACATCCATTAGGGAATGGCCTACTCCGAAAACACTCACACAACTGAGGGGATTCTTGGGCCTATGCACATACTATAGGAAATTTTTCAAAGGGTTTTCTCAACTGTGCGCACCCTTGAATGACCTGACCAAAAAGGGGTCCTTCAAATGGAATGATGAGGCCCAAGTGACGATGGAGAAAATGAATGAGGTCATGAGCACCTGCCTAGTTCTAGCTCTTCCTGATTTCAACATACCCTTCACTTTGGAGTGTAATGCCTCAGGGGAAGGTATAGGGGCCGTGTTGATGCAGAACAGGCACCCCCTTGCCTATGAAAGCCGAAAACTCAGGGGTCCTGAACTACTTTACAGCATTTATGATAAAGAAATGTTGGCTATCATGCATGCACTAGCCAAATTCAGGCAATATTTGGTAGGTGCAAGGTTTGTGGTCAAATCAGACCATAACATTCTTAAATATCTATTGGAGTAGAAGGATTTGAATGAAAGACAACAAAAATGGGTAAGCAAAATACAAGCCTACGACTTTGACATTGAATTCGTCAAAGGGAAGAACAACGTAGTGGCCGATGCATTATCCAGAAGGCTATCCATTTTTTCCATGTCCGGTATGTCAGTCGACTGGAAGGAACACTTGATAGTGGACTATGAAAAGGATCAGTTCGCTTGTCAACTGTTGGATAGGAAAATACAGGATGACAACTTTAGGGTCATAAATGACCTCATCTATTACAAAGGCTGGATCTTTTTAGTTCCTAGATCAGCTCTCAAAGATAAGATCCTGCATGCATGTCATAACTCACTAGTAGCAGGGCATCAGGGCATCAGTAAGACGTACAGGCAGGTGACAGAGAGGTTTGCATGGAAAGGCCTCAAGGAAGATGTGATGAAGCATGTCAAAGAATTCACTACATGCCAAGAAAACAAGGATGAGCACACGCACCCTGTAGGACTGTTGCAGCCCCTACCTATTCCAGAGCACAAGTGGGAAAGTATATCCATGGATTTCATCACCGGGTTTCCCAGAGCACAGGGGAAATATTGCATTTTCATGGTGGTAGACAGGTTGACAAAGTTTGCACACTTTTTTCCCATAGCCATAGACTTCAGTGCAACATAGGTGGCCGAATTATTTTTCAGAGAGGTGTTCAGACTATTCAGCCTACCCAAAACCATCATCAGTGACAGGGACAATAGATTCATGAGTACATTTTGGCAGGAGTTGTTCAGATTAGTGGGTACAACATTAACTCCTAGTACTATCTATCACCCTCAGACAGATGGTCAGACTGAGATAGTCAACAAGTGGGTGGAAGGTTACCTCAAAAACTACGTAGTAGGACAACAGAAAGCATGGATCAAATGCTTACATTTGGGAGAATATTGCTACAACACCACCCAACATATGTCCAATGGCATGTCACCCTTCAGAACTTTATATAGCTATGATCCTTTATCATTTGTGGAGATTTCATTTGGTGATAGCAGGGCTCCGATGGTATAGGATTGGATATAGCAGAGCCAAGACATTCTCAGGGAATTGAAGGATCATTTACAAAGGGCACAAAACCAGCAAAAGGTCCAAGTAGACAAGAACAGAGTTGATCATACCTTTGAGGTTGGTGATTTAGTCTATTTGAGGTTGAAACCATACATGCAGGCCTCCATTAAATGAAGCAGAGTGGAGAAACTGCAACCACATTTCTTTGGACCTTACAGAGTCAGTAAGAGGATAGGGGCAGTAGCTTATGAGCTGGAGCTTCCACATGGTAGAAAAATTCACAACGTCTTCCATGTCTCATGCCTTAAGAAAGCCCTCGGTCAACACATCAGGCCTATTGAGGCATTACCACCCATGGATGAGGAGGGATAGCTTGTTTTGATTCCAGAGGAGGTGTTAGAAGTCAGAGCGAAGAGGCTCTGAAACCGAAGCATCAAGGAGTATCTGATCAGGTGGAAGGATTTACCCATTGAGGATGCCACTTGGGAGCAGGAGCACGTGGTTAGAGAAGCAGGTTTGGAATTGCTTGAGGACAAGCAATTTCAAGAAAGGGAGACTGTAATGTCCCCCACCTCTTAGAGAGGTGATGAGGAGACTCAGTGGCCTGGGCACCCCCACTAGGTCATAGTCTCACACTAAGGGGGGGAAAGTCAAGAAGTTAAAAGTTATATTTTTTAATTGACTTAAGAAAGGAAAAGGATAAAGGAGTAAAAGATAACTCAACAGAAGAATAGAAGATTAACCCTGGGAGTTAATCTAACTCAACAGAGAATTAGAAGGAAAAGTATAAGTAAGAGGCTGGGGCACACCTATTACTCATTCTGGTTTTGGATTAGCATTTTCTATTGCTCTTGAGCATTCAGTTTGGGGGTTTTTTTGTACAAACCCTTGTGAGCAACTTAGTGGTGAAATATCCACTCACCTTGTTCCAAAGTTGGGTCTCGGGGATGAAAGACTCCTCCACACCATTCTAGTCTCAACCCATCTCCATCTAGCACTTCAGAAGGTTGCAGGCTGTATTGTTTTTGTGTTTCCAGCGAGGGAGCACCATCATCTAGAGGGAGGTTCGATCCAGCTTATCCTAAGGGCCTGGGTCCATTTCGACAGTTGGGTTTTTTTTGTAGGGGCAGAACCATCAGTTTGAGGGATTTTCTGGATGGTTATCATCATTCTACATTTGTCTGTAGATTGGGATGTCTTGGAGCCATAGGGGACGTCCTATGATTCAGTAAAACTCATATCTAGGGAGATCTGCTTGAGATCTGAGTCCGAAACTTCTCCCACGGGATTCTCATAGCCTGATCTATATTCTTGGAGAGTTTCAGAGCATTTGGAGGCCTCCTTCATCAGGGTCGAACCAGCCAGGGTTTCAGTCATCTAGTGGGGTGCACCATTCAGTGGAGGAATTTAGATCTACGATGTTTGAAAGTGGATTTGGGTATTTGGACATTTGGGTTGTCCTTACAGTTGCCCGATCTATGATTTGGCATATTTATCGGGATGATTGGAAACTTTTGGTAGAAGGGCAAAATTATTGAGGGCTTCAGCATTCTAGCAGGACGTGGCACTTTTTAGCTTGGAGGTTGAGCATTAGTACGGCGCAAATCTGCTTGATTCAGTCTTCATTGTATATCCAGCCTTTGGAGGCTTATTTTGTATTGTCGGGAGCATTTTGTAGCAGCTCATATCTATTGCTTGTACGACCATCTGAGGTTTATGCCAGATCGGCCATCTATTGTATTGATCTTACATTGCTCATAATAAAAAGTTCAGATCTTTGCTTGTGCTTCTACATCTTGAATATATTGTGATCTCCATGTGTTTATGAATGTTGTATGCACTTAATAACTCAATAAATTAGTAGTAGTTAGTGTTTCCAAGTAAGAATTTGGCTTGGAATCCTTACATTTTATGGTTTCCAAGAGTTAATTCATGTTTTTTTTCTATTACAGGGAAAAACGCACCATGTTTCTTGGTCCGAAACTTGTTCCGGTACCCGATCCGACACTCGTTCCAGCACCCAGTATTGCACAAAAATGCAAGGTGAGTTGACGGTTATGGAATTGGCGGCCAGTGATGGACCAATCGGGCACATGGGTTTTTTTTTTCATTGCCCCCTCCAGCTACTAAGCTCAAGACAACTCGATTTCAGTTGTCCAAAGAGGGTGACTATTGGTTGCCTCTGTTTTGTTAGTTATGGATGCATTTAATGTAATTTGCCGAATTTAGAGGTGGTTCAACCCTCCTGTGGTCGACCACCTGGGTTGTAAACCTATAAATACTAGCAGGATGACCATTAGATTGTTAACCAAGTAGCATAAGCATCAAAATTGCCAGAAACTCATTTTTACTCTGTTTTGACATTTCACATTGCCAGAATTATGCTAAAACTGTGTTTTCATGTTTTCATGGTGAATTTGGCCTATTGAAGTTCGTAGTGTGCTTGTAGAGGGCATCCACGACTTGCTGGGGGGGGGCACTAGCAGTCTGGTGATTGTATTTATGTTGTTTATGCATTTCATAATTTAAATTGTCTTTTATTTTCTGTACATGCATGTTTTATTGTGTTAATTAGCTTGCTGTGATTTAATTTTTTTATTGTTCTTTGCAGGTTAGTGTGATGGGTTATGTTAGCATGAATTAGTTTTGTAGATTAGGAACAAAGATTGCAAGTTTTCTACACTAACCCCGTGTGTAGTTAGACGTTAGATTATACTTTCTTTTATGCTTTTATAGCCTAGTTTAAGACAGATTTTTAATTAGATAGAACAGAGTTTTAACTTGGGTTTCTTTGACAGGGATGTTGATGGATGGATAGATTTAATTTCCATTCTTAGTTATAGCTTACTCACTTCAGTTTTAGATAGCTTTCATTTTCTTCATTATTGGTTAATATAATTGTCAATTTACTTCTTGATATCATAGTTTAATTTATGTTTTTAATTCATCATAACTTGAATGATTAGAATAGACATAGCATAGTTTTCCTTTACGCAATTTCTTTTCATAGATTAAAATGCAATTAAATTTCTTAATTAGAATGATGATCTCATTATGATGTTAACGGTTTATACCTGAATATGCAGGGTATTTAACATTATTGTTGTCATGGCTAAATTCTTGTTAGATTGTTTAATACATACCTTCCATTTTTCCATTGAGATTAGTGATGAGTTTATTCCACTTGAATTGTCCTTTGTTGTCAAGTGTCGTCGAGATATCATCCGTCACCACCGAAGGCATTCACACAACCCCCAGCATTATATTTGGGTGTTTCATAGATTAAAGATAGTTTCTCACTTTCATAAGTTAGAATATAGTTTTATTTTTTTTATAGGGTAGTTAGTATTTTGCTTCGATAAGATTTAAGAGCAGTTTTGTTTATTGTAAATTAGGCATTTAGTTGGTAGTCCTCATTGCTTTCAATAAGATGAACTTCATCTCATGCACTAGAAATACTTTTGCATCAAGAATTTATTCCACTTGCCTCTTAGGCTAGCTAGTTGTTCAATGAGAAGTCTTTGCTTACTTGTCCATTTGTTTTAGTAGGATAGATAGTTGTCTTCGCTTACTTGTCTTTTTCTTTAGTAGGTTAGTTAGGCATCTTTGCTTACTTAACTTTTTTTTTAGTAGGTTAGATAGGTTCTTTTTCTTACCTGCTTATTTAATTTCTTTCATAGGGTAGTTACTCATTGAATGTAGGTTGGCAAGTTAAGAGTATTTTGCTTACATCATTTGCTTAGTATGCTTAGTAGTTTACTTTTTCTTATTGTCATGAAGTAGTTTTCTTTGAATAGGGTTTTTACTTGCTTTCTTAGGAACTATCCATCAGTCCTTGGCCCAAAAGTACTTAGGTTACCTAATTTTAAGTTTCTTAGTAGGGTTTTCTCATTAGATAGGTTTGCTTGAATAGATTAGTCTTAGATAGTTGCTTTCATTGGTTAGATTATACTCCTACTAGCCTTTTACCTTTGGCATATATTTTGCTACAACTCTAAGTTTACTTACCCCGGGTTGAGAATTTAATTGAGGGTAGTTTAATGTCTTTTTTAGTACATATAAATCACCTAACAAAGGGTATGGAAAACGGTTTAGTATTTGGAACTGATTCTGCCAAATATTGAGTTCATAAGATGGCATCCTGCAAGGTGTGAGGCCTGTATGCCTTCACCCATCCTCTCAAGGGATCTGTGAGTCCCTCTGTTAATAACATGATCAACTTGGGCTTTGATATATCTGTCACTGCCACTGCTACCCATTGAAACTCTGTGATGGATGCCTCTATTTTTCCAGTTTGTCTCAACTGAGATAGATCCCTGAAGTGGATCTCGCGATCCCTCATGTCAAGCCTATCCATGAGTCTCTCTATGAACTCCTTGTAGGAGGTTATGTGACTATGGCCCAATGTCATCAATCCATGATGCCACCACTCGTGTGCCTCACCCTCCAAGTGTAGGGTAGCGAAATTGATGGCCTATGTCTCGGTCATCTAATTGAGATTGTATTATGTGTCCATATTTTGTACCCAAGCTCTAGCGGTGCATTTGGACAATCCGTCAAAAGAAGGTATGGTGAGTTTACCAACTTTCCAAATGAAATCAACGTTATGCCCCTATTGTTATTGTTGTCCTCCTCTCTATGGATCTCTGGGGAGGTTCATGAATTTGAGTCCACAATACTCAATCAGGGTCATGTCCTGATCGAAGTCACGACCCAATGTTGCATACTCCCTCCTGTACTCTGCAATGTCCTCTGCCTTAGAAGGCGGCCTCTTTGTTATCGGTTGTTGTGTTGCTACTGGGGGTGCCCTCTGGAAAATGGGGAAAAATAGCTTGGGAATCCTACTCGAAGAGGTGTATGTGCGAGTAGGAGACTGGGGTCTAGTGCCTACCCCTGAGTTCCCCTGTGTTGCATGTGGGGCCTATGTTCCTGGGGTGCCTACTATAGACAATCTATCAGCCATCTACGCCAAGGACTGATTCATTCTACTAACTCACTACTATATTGTCGAGTAAATGCATGAAGGCTACCTCTAGGTCCATGGGGCCCTTACCACTTCCCTCCAGTCTCTCATATATCTCTCCTAACATCCTCTCTAATGCATGCTCAGACTCACGTTATGCCCTTCTCTCTGCTTCCCTCTGTGCCTCTTCCTCTTCCTCTGAGCTCGGAGGGAAATGGGGGAAATCAGGTCTAGGTCTTCCCTCCTTCCATCTGTTGTAACTTACATATTCATCACCTATGTGCTCATGTCCCCCTGGGTCCTCTGTTTCACTCATCATCTTTAGTCATAGGTTGGCAGAACTAAAGCTCTGATACCACGATAATGTTCCTAACTTGGCTAGTCTGGGAAATATTGTTAATCGGATATGTCTATTGTAGATAATTCATTGTTGCATCATATAAATGAACATGTAGATAATAAATGAGACAAAAGACTGCAAATATTATATTATGATATCTATGTGAGTACAATGTTGAATGTGGCTGAGTAAAATAAATCACTCAACTAGATCAAATGACAAAATTGTCTTAGCTAAAATACAATAGCAACTAAAACAGTAATACCTAATACTAGAAGAATGGTGTGGAATACAAAGGATGTGATGAAGATCCGTTGCAGGCTACAACAGCTCATACGACAACTGTTGCAAGTCTGGAAAGTTCTCCCTAAAGTCTGGAAAGTTCTCCCTAGTGGCTAAACCTCTCAAAATTTCCTGTAAAGTGTCCCAAATAATGTGCCTTGCTCTGCCTCTCAGAACTGGTGACTGACCGACCCCTCTATTGGTGTGTTTGGACCCTGGATGGATCCCCCTAGGGGAATGCACCCCTCTGCTACTAGAAAATTGTGCCCTAGTGATTCCACCATCAGAATCAGCTGGTAATTGTCTCAAAATGATCGCCCTGGCCTATTGTGAAATGGGTTGGAAGGGTTTCCCTGGATCTGATATGATGATCGCTCGGGAACCCCGAATGTGTCCCCCCAAAGTGTCGCACTCCAAATGTCTGGAAAATGCACCCCAGATGATGCCTCCATCGGAATATGATGAGGAACTAGGAAAAATATGCACCAAGTCTGCCTATCAACTGGTTCAGAGGGGAATCTATGAACTCTCATTTAATGGGACAATCCAATCCACTAAACCTTCTGAGAAGTTGCTTCCTCTCGCTGAACAAGTGTGCCCCTGCTGCTGAATCTTGTAGAATTGTTGTTGAATACTAATGGAATACGTGTGATCTCCCTAGTGACTAAGGTGTGTCTCTCAACACAAAAATCAGCCATTGGTGTATTCCTCCTGGAACCCACTGAGCTACCTCTCTTGAGATGTGCCTCTCTCCTCAATGACAAGTCAAAATTTGCATAATGATGAATTAGGTCATTGAACCTTCTCTTATAGCTACCCTAAACCCTAGTTCATTGTTGACTTCTAATTTTAGCTCATATGTTGGCTTAAAATCACTTTTACCCACTTTTAGCTCAATGTCACTTTCTGATTATAACACCTTTGACTGGAATGACCTCTAGTAACCATGTTTACCCTTGTCTAGCCTTGGCTATAGTCTAACGGGGTTGTTTAGACCATTTAGTATCCTCTCTGGAGCTCCTATTTGGAAAGGGACATTACAATATTCCTTGATACCCTTCCATGAGAATGTCTCTCTCACCTATCTATAAGTCTTCAAGTACCCTGGGTGACTGGCTAAAGGGGCATCATGAACTATACTCAAGATATTATCCTTGAGAATGGATTCAGGGACAAGATGTATCCTCTCCTTGTAGGAGATGATATCATCCACTACTCTTTATATGTCATCCTAGTTGGTACCTTCCATCAACTCACAGGAGAATTTATTTTTGGAATATTCCACCAAGAGGGTAGACTTCCAATCTGTTGAGACCTCGGTAAGGGAAAAGACTGAAGGCCTCCTAGAAATGGCATCGGAAACAACATTCTTCTTTCCCTTAACATATTCAATATCAAATTCATAGGCTTGTAACTTACTCATTGTTGGCCCTTGACCAAGTTTTGAAGATCATTGGTCATGTTTGACCTAGTTTGGGACTTCGACAGGTTGGTCGAAGGCAGAGCGCAAGTCGAAGTGGAGATTGTGGGATCTCGCCCCCTTGTTTAGGGATTTTTGGGTTTTGGGTTTATGTAACAGGTATGGGATGTCGCCCCATGGGTTTACCCATGTTTAGGCCCCTTTTGTAATGTATAAATAGAACGTTAGGTGATGTAAGTAGTTCGATCTAAGTGATTGAGCGGATGGTGATGCTAGGTGATAAGTATTGTTCTAAGTGCAAGTGATGTAAGTAGTTCGATCTAAGTGATCGAGCGGATGGTGATGCTAGGTGCTAAGTATTGTTCTAAGTGCAAGGGATGTAAGTAGTTTGATATAAGTGATCAAAGGGCTGGTAAGTTAAGTGCAAGTAGTTGAAAATGCTTTGTGTGTACTGTAGGAAGGCTTTGTGTTGTGACCTAACTCAAGGAGGGAGGATCTGGTGATGTACACGCAGATCTCCCGTCCTCTGTGGAGTAAGGTTTTGAGGCTATGTGCATGTAAAAAGCTTGACAGAAGATAATAGAAGAGAAGACGATTTAGTGGACGTAGCCCCACACTGGGGTGAACCACGTATACCCTGTGTCTTGATGTTCTTTGTGCGATGTCATTTATGTTGTTATTTTCTTAGTTTTGTTGTTTTTATGAATGCAGATGATAATAGTAGCTTGGTTCTTAATAATGTGAATGAATGCCATATCTGGTCTATTTTGACGTGCTTAGTGCTTAAATGTGTTATATCTAGTTGAATACCATGTTGTTCTATAATAAGGGTTTGACCCTGCGATGTGAATAAAGTTTAATTATTGATGAATATTAACTGCTAAGTGCTCTATTAAGTATTGTGATCATGGATCTAACTCCCAGCTAGGTTGTAGACACTTGATTCCTGCAACCACCCCTGCCTCTACCTCGGGTGAGACTTCATCTGCTTCACAAGTATTGCTAAAAGGGCCGGTAGTTAGGGTTTTGTTGGTGTGATGTTGAAGCATTGAACCCTAGTTCTACCTCTGTGTGCCAACACTCACCCACTTATGTTGTCTTTCTCCCAAATCCTTTTTCTCTAGTAAGTATTTCAAGTTGTTGTGGTCGGTCCTCACTACAAAACATCGTCCCACTAGGTACTGTTAGAATTTTTCCAGTGCATGCATAATAGTCAAAATCTCCTTATCATAGATGGAGTAGAACCTTTCTGGTTCCCTCAAGTTTGTGCTCTCAAAATATATGGGATGGAAGTTTTTCATCAGTACCTCTCCTATCCCTTCCTCAGATGCATCACACTCCAATAAAAATGGCTGAGAGAAATTTGGAAGCGCTAGTACTAGGAAAGTTCTCATTACCTTCTTCATTTGGTCAAAGGTTGTTTGTGCTTCCTCGGTCCACCTAAATTATCCCTTTTTGGTCATATATGTCAACGGTGCCCTAAGTTGTGAAAACCCTTTCACAAATCATTTGTAATAGTTTCATATCCCAAATAAGCCTCGCAACTTTGTGATTGACCGAGGGGTAGGCCAATATAAGATCGCCTAGATATTTTCTTGATGCACTTTCACTCAAAACCTATTATGTTCCCTAAATAAAGGATCTTCTTCGATCCAAATTCACACTTTTCCTCCTTGGAAAAAAGTGATTGTTCCTCCATAATGGTGAGAATATCATCCACATGCCCCAAATGTTCCCTCCTTGTATTATTGTATATCATATGATCATCAAAGAACACCAATAGGGCATGACCACAAACTCATAGTGACCATAATGACATCGGGATGTTGTTTTTTGGATGTCCTTTCTCACCCTGATCTGGTGGTATCATGATCGAAGATCAATCTTCAAAAAATATACTGCTCCATGTAGCTCGCCTATCAACTCGTCAATATTTGGTATCGGGTATTTTTTCTTAATAGTCTTCTTGTTTAGAGACTTGTATTCGATGCACATTCTCCACATGCCATCCTTCTTCTTCACCAATACTACTGAAGAAGCAAATGGACTAGATCTAGGATGAATGTATCCCATGTCCAACAGCTCATGTATGGACTTTTATATCTCATCCTTGAATTTATTTAGGTGCATGTATGGTGTAGTAATCATTTTCTTGGCCCATTCCTCTAACTCAATTGCATGTTTGAATCCTCGATCTAGTGGTGTTCCTGCTAGTAGTGGCCCGAATACCTTATCATGTTTACCTAGTAACTCATGTATGTCCACATGGTAATGCTGACGATCCTAGGATGGTTTCTACATTTTGAAAAAACACTCCCATGTGCATGCCACATCTATGTGTCTAAAGAGATCCTCCATGCATCTTTTGGATACAACCTTGGGTGCTCATGATTAAATACCCCTTGGGATAACCCGTTGACTCCTAATATCTATGCATTCCATCCTCATCATTTGATAATTCATTTTGAAGTCTCCAAGGGAATATAGCCATTGTACTCCCAATACCACAAATTTGGTGTATGCTAGTTTCACCACATAAAATTCGGCAGTCAAGGTGTAGTTTCTCAATGTCACATTCAACCCTCTAATCCTTTGGGTAAATGTCATGTTGTACCCATCTTCAACTACTACTTCAAAACCATCAAATTACTCTATGGGAATTTGTCTCCTGGTAACCAATGTTGTGTCTATGAAATTATGGGTGGCCCTCCATCAACCAGTGTTGTAACTCTTTGTCCCTACATAATTCCCCTGATTCGGAAGGTATAGTACCCAGGGACTCCTGAAAATGTGGCTATAGTAACCTTCTTGACCCCATCTTGTAATGGTGCATGTTCTGGAATTTCAAGGTGTGGTGCCTCGCCATTGTTTTGACCCTCGTCTGGACTATGCGCGTTCTCCTCCTCACCTTCATCTTCTTCATCATATAGTACTTCAATATAATGGACCTTTCCCTTTCCCATACATCAGTGACCTAGTTCCCATGGATACTTGCAATTAGAGCATATTTTATTTCTTCTAAGCTCTCTCCTAGTGTCTTCGTCCAACCTGTCTTTCCCTGTCCAAGTTTGTTGGAGAAACTTTGTCTCTTTCCCCTTATGAGGAATGAAGGTATTTACTGGGGCCTTTATGACTATTGTGTCTTCCATATACTGAGTTTTATTGATGGCATCTTGTAATGTGGGTGGCCTAAAATCCTTAAACCAACCCTTCAAGGGATTAGTTATCCCCTTTGCAAATAGCATCACTAACCTTTATTCTGAGATATCAGTTACCTTGACATCCAACCTATGAAACTCTATGATAAATTCCTTTGGTGTACCTTCTTGTCTCAACTAGGCCAACTCCCTGAAATGAATTTCAATATCCTTCCTTTCGAACCTGTCAATCACAGTCTGGGTGAATTCTACATATTATGTAATGTTATCATGTCCAAGGGTGACCAACCCATGATTCCACCATTCATGAGTCTCCCCATCCAAATGTATGGTGGCAATCTTCATTTCCTCAACTCGGTCATTGGGTTGAGTTGGAGGTAAGTGTCCATCTTCTGCACCCAAGTTCTAGTTGAACTCTTAGTTGATCCATCGAAAGAGGGAATAGTTAACCTACCCACCCTGCGCATAAGATCATAGCTTTTTTGGTACTGCATTTCCATGTTTCATTCCCTTGGTTTGTTCCTATATTTAGCATTGTAATAGTATTGGAAATAAAATGATTCCTGGAAATGTTCTGGTGTGGCTAGGTATTCTTTAGAACCCTTAAGGGGATCACTATCCTTGTCCTATTGTTCTGGAACTTTTATCTGTTTCTCCTTAAGAAATTGTGGTAATGATGGCCTTGGTATTTTACAGCTACCTTTCAGTGAGTCTCTCTGTATTGTAATATGAGTGTTGTTATTCTCCCCATAGGCCATACTACTTTGTTTATTTCCCTATTTTTGATTCCCATTTTAGCCTCCTTGGATTTGAATGAGTTGTGTCAGGAGTTGTGTTGTTTATTGTTGGCTAGCAGTCATCTATAGTTGTCCTGCAACTATAGATTCCAACAATTTTTGGACTTTATCTTCACCCTTGTTTCACATGATTCCTTCTGGTTATGATTCTGATGGGATTATTATGACTTCCTCTCCAGTGATTTGTTAGAGGTTTTTCCTCCACCCCCCTTCTTCCTCGACATTACAGGATAGCAGAATAACCAGCTTTGATACCATTGTAATATCCTTGACCCAAATTATTAATTCTTCTTATGAGAGAATTATATTAAACCCTTACAATATTTTTCTCAATGAGGAATATTATCAAACACATGGAAAGCACACATAAATAGAGAAGAATAATATGGCATCTTATTATGAATGGTAACAACAATACAAATATCTCTAGTGGCTATAAAAATAGATGTAGAACAAGACTATGAATATAAACTATTGGTTGTTAGGAAGCTACACAATATTCTACAAAACACATAAGGAAATATGGTATGATGCCAACATAGAAACTAATGATCTCCAAGCCTCCCACTGCTTTTCTCCAGTATATTTCAATATCTTCAGAAAATACCACAAGAAAAAGACTCCAAATGAACTCTCATTTATCTAGCTAGGGTGGGTATCGCACCACCGAAACTAAACCTGCACTGGAAGGGTTTTGCCCAAAACCCTAACGAAAACGTTGGCCACAAGAGAACTCAATACATATCAAATCATAATTCCCAAAGAGGTAGGCTCCCATTCTATTTATTCTTCTTATATGATTCTTCTAGATCTTCCTTCTTGACCAAATCAAACCCTCACTTGATTAAAATATAATTATTTGTTTTATTTGATATCTCTTTAGGGTTTGATACTTTGACTCCCCTTTTTCTTTGTTGACTATATCCTAAGGGAGTCATGTAGGCTAATGAGTCATCAATTGGAGGGGGACATTACAATTTTATCTTTATAAAAAGATAGTAGTCCACTCATAAACCTTTGTATTTTCACCTTCTCATCCATAATAAACCCCAAATATCTCAGAAATCCCAATAAATTGTTTTCATATTATCCCATAGTCATGCTCCCCAACTAGATTTCAAATAACTCTTACATCTTCTTGTCATAATAGTACTCTGAAATATACTCTTGCTGAAAATATCTCTTGAGATGCTTCCAAGTAATCTTACTCTCATCCACGTGCTCAATTTTCTTCAACTATTTCCACCACAAAGAAGTTTTTCCACACAAATGGTATGTGGCAACCAAGCTTCAACATCATCTCCACATTTTCTTTCACCATCAAAGGATGGTGGCTTAATATTCCCAAGCTCTCCTTGCAAGTTATTTGACTCATATATTCATCTTTGATGTCTAATAGGAGACACTTATGGACTTCTCATTGACTCTTCATATGCATAAACATTTCTAGATAAGTGAGTAGGAGATTGATGTATATGAGTACTACTAGCACTTCCTGAGTGATTGCATCTTATGTAATTATTTCTCATTTCATGATGTCTTCCTCTTTCCTCATGTCTTGAGCCTGATCCATTCTTCACTTGTCTCTACAACTGATTTAGGCTTTGCATCATCTAATGATTTATCTTACTATGCTCCAATTTTTCTCCCATTATCTTCTCATTGTCATCTCTATAACTCTGCACTTCTATTCTCAAGCTTCTCATAGTCTCTATCAATTCCGTTGGATCCTTTACACTCTTGTGTCCATTAGATTTTGTATTTGCATTACCCACATTGATATGTTGTCCTTTGTATTCTTTCTCATGAATAAAGGCTCCTTCTTCATATTCTATGTCTCTAATCGAAAATCCTAGCTTGAACTAATAAGCTTATACCTCTAATTCTGCAAAATGTGCAAGAAACCATTTTGTGAGAGTTATGGATATTATAAAATTTTGTCAATTAATGTTATAGGTGCTTCTTCCTCTAAATTCATGAAGAATTATATCACAATTCTTCAAATCCTAATAATTTCATGTTATTCTCCTCTAAATTATATTTCCAACGACTATTTCCATGCCTCAATCTGATCTCTGTGAAAATCGGTTTCATGCTTGATGATCTATAGTGTTCCATGTTTCTTCCAAAGTCCAAAATTCCAAGCCTATCGACAAAAAATTCCACAAGCCTATAGGGATTATCATTCTACAAGCCTATCAATATTATCCTTTGTATAATTTTCTCTCGTAGAGTTGTCAAATAGCATGTTATTGAGGGAGTTTGTATGGTTTCGTTTTGGGGAAATATAGATCTTCGGATTTTTTGGATTTTTGGTCATTTTGCACCATAGTTTCGATGGAATCATTTTGATTTGGGCTAGGACTTTCCATGTTGGTGCTATTTTTCAACACATCAACACACATGCCAATGACATTGGATGATGCGGATGACAAGGATCCACATGGATGCCATGTGGGTGTGAGGTGGAATTGGTGAGAAAAGGCCATAATACCCTGTAAACTTTGGGATGCCATAACTTTCAATCCAAAACTTGGATTTTAGCATAATTATAGTCATTGGAAATATCTCAATGAGAAAAATTGACTTATTAGCTTAGAATTAGTCTCATAGTTAATATTTAAGAAGGTGATTTAGAGGAAAGAAATAAGAAATTTTGTACAACCCACTATCCTAAAGAGGGTTAGGAGGTTGGGTGTGTTACATCAACAGCAAGTCACCCCCGATCTAGGGTTATGAATACACAAGTTTGGGTCCTAGGCCAAATCTAGTTTACCAAACCAATCTACTATCAAGCTCTCATGGTTTCTCAACCACACGACAATCCCAATTTACCAATGATCTTCCTCATTCAACCCACAAAACCCAAAGAGATGAACCCCCTTCTATGCAATGCAGCCCCTGAGGATGTTCCACCTCTCCCTAGGGATGTCAATGCTATTGGTTAGGAAATATTAATTCTAGAAACTCCAAGGATTCTCAGTTGTGGACAGGTTTTTCATCATTGTCAACAATCTCATGCACATAGGCATTCATTCATCACCGAAATATGCTATTATTTACTACAACCAACCAACCATGGCTCACCACCTCTAGAAAATTCATTTTCCATCCCCCCAAAAACCATACCAAGAATGATAAATAATACAATGAAGAACGAAGGTGACGGAATAATGAATGGCCAAAACTAAAATAAGGGAGAGTAGCCCCCGAGAAACCCAAGAGTTGGGTTTAAATAATTGAATTCCAAGGCATAATGTGGCTTCCAAAGAAGCTCATGTGACCCCTCCCCTTCTCACTAAAAGAAGGTGGGTAAAATAAAATTATTAAAAAATAAAGGCTTATCCCCTCAACCCCCCTCTCACGTGGAATCATATACCCCTATAACTCTTTTCCTTGTCTGTCTTGCAGCCAATGATGTATTTTATTATTAAAATATTCAAAGTATTACAGTTCTAGGCTCTCATGCATTTCAATTGTTCAGGCACTCTGGTCTTTCATCAAATAAACAAAATACATTATTAATCTAGGGAATCAAAACATGGGTATTACACATAATTGTATCAATTTCTCCAAGATTTATTTTATAATGTCTTCATTTCAAATCCACTTGTTAATGTGTGATTTTAAGAAAGCACATTTGAAGTTACAATATTAGGTACTTGTAATGTCCCCGATCAGGAACCCTTTGTAATTGTACATATAGGTTGGTGAGTTGTTGGAACCAAGTGTAAATGTAATACACATTTAGGCTAGTGAGCCATGGGCATTAAGTTTTGGTGTTGCATGCATCTTAGTAAGTGTGTGGAGATCTACTATAAAGACAGGGTGTGCACATTTTGTGTGTTGCGCACACCTGGGTAAGTGCGCACATTGCACCATGTTGCACACACTTGGGTTAGTGAACAGTAATAACCTAGAAGTGCGCAGTACTAAGTTATATATATGTATATATGGATAGATATATATTGAGGCCAAAGATCTTCTGTGATTATGAGGTTGGTGAGCCTGGAATAAAATACGCTAGTGCTCCTATCCATGTAAATTTAATCATGTTTATTAATATAATATTGCATCCCTGCATGTTGACTGACTCCGAAGAAAAGAGATGGGGGGGTACGCCACCGGAAAAGGGAAAAGGGGGTGAGTCGTAAGTCTTAGGGAATATTTTATAATATTTTAAGGAAAAGTGTTATGTCAAATATATTATTATTTTATCCTAAGTTCCCAAGGATAGGGAATGGTTCACCAAGTGGCTTAAATCTACTTTTGGAGGTGACAAGTGTCAAGTGGAAGGAACATAATATATATTGCTAGATTTAGTGTGTTTTTTTCATTATTGTATTATTATTGATGTTGTAGGATCTGTTGAGCAAAAGGGGGTCGAACTGTATGAAAAATATGATTATTACCTTATCTTCCATAGAAGCTTGTAGGGATTTGTGGGGTTGTATCAAGAGTTTCATTGTCAAAGAGTCGAGATGGAAAACTGTGAGCAGTCTCTTGGGTGAGAGAATGGTTTTTGTGAAGAGTTTGTCCAACCCATGAGCATACTGTCCAAGTGATATTATTGCTAAGAGTTGTTCCCTGGTGTGTTGATCATTAGTCGCAGGGCTCAGAGGCTTCATGTCTGACCTATTGCTGGTAACCCTGGGAAGGGAAGTGGGGAAGCCGAAGGATTTTTGAACAAAGAAGGGGAACACTTCCTTTGGTGTGACAGGTGCGTGGGGAATGAGGGACTATAGGATAGTTTTAGTAGCAAGCAATTAGGACTGGGAAATTTTGTTGAAATTCAGTCCATAATGTGTCTCTAAAAGTATTTTACCCTGGTGGAGTTAATCGCCAGCTAGGGGGTGAATTGTTGTTGAAAGCTTAATGAGAAACAACATCTATGGCTGGGAGAAACATATGAGTCAAGGTCACAGTTGGTGACTTTCATAAAAAGATAAGTGTTGTTTATGCACTTATCTTGTTCACTGTGTGCATATTTGACTATGTTTGAAATGGGTTAATTCTTGTATGTGTTGCATATAAGCATTTGTTGGTTTAATGTCGCTTGTACATGAAAATATGGTGTTTTTAGCCTTTAATTGTAATTGTGCATGAGTATGTCAGTTGATGGTAACTTTTCATGTTAATTTTAACCTTATGATTTTGGTTATCAGTCATCAAGAAGAGGATTGAGTGTTCAAGTGTGCAAGATCATAACCTATGTGCTTCAAGAGGCTAGAAATCATGTGTGTGTGGTTAAGGAAATATACCTCATGAATAGTAATAATAGAAGTGGAACATGTCACCCAGGTGGTTGTGCACACAGTTGTACTGTGTGGTGATGTAGGAGCATCTCTCCACCTCAGCACACACCAGCTGATTAGCACGAGTGGTGTGCATTCAAGGAAGGGAGAGGCATTGCCCTCTCATTTTTCCTTCAAAAATATAAAGCGTGATCAAGGAAATTAATGCAGACAAGTTGGAATAGCCAAATTGTTCCTTCACACAAGCTATAGGTAAGGTCGTCATTAAGTGGTTGACGATAGGAGGGATCTACATCCGATTCGGATCAGATTACCATCATTGTAATATGCCCATTAGATAGGCATTTTGAATGGTGATTAGACACCACTGGTTTATTTTGAAGGGAAGCACATCGAGCCCCTCTTGTATAAAGTATTGTATTATTTCTAGTAGAGCATATAGATGAGAATGCATAGGAGGTAGTCAAAGAAGGGTTGAGAGTCGAAACTAAGTTGTGGTTCGGACTCACATATTGTAATGGACATTCCACCATTAATAGAAAGTAACATTTTTTGTTTGTTTGTCAATTTCTGTGTAATGGATATTTGTTCATGAATGTCATTCATATGCATTTGAGTTGTAGATGTATGTTAGGAATCATATGCAGAGATAGAGTTATAATATTCTATCTGTGAGTGTGTTGGATTAAGTCTAGTTCTCAAGCCTAAGTGCAAGGAGTGTGCAACAAAGGGTGGAAAATCTGTGAGCCGACGCAAGGAGTGTGTGTCTGAACTCGCTTGAGTTAGAAGAAAAGCTGCCAAGAGGGCACACCAGGATAATTCACAGACTCGGAGGGAAATTTCAAGGTGGTTGGGTACCTTGGAAAGAAAGACTGTGTAGGAGGAATCACAGCGCAGAGTTACTAAATACTCTATAATACTCTTCCAGGAAGGCATAGAGCAAGTAAGAGAGTGTACAAGAACAACACATTCTAAAGTGTTGGAGTCATCAAGAGAACCCTAGGGTTGTTTAACACTTTGAGGAAGGAAGGATTTGCAAGAGTGAATCGACAAAGGAAAGGAGATTCCTTAAGACTTGTGGAAGGGCTCAGGGAGAATCCATTGAAAATATTAGCTGAGTGCAAGGAGTGCACCAAGGATACAATAAGTTCATATTACAAGATCAGGAGGAAGGGCGTTAAGTTGCCAGGAGGGCACGATAAACTCCACTGAAGGATGCAGAGGAACTGAGAACATCGAAGCTTTCAAGAAGAGAAAAATCTCAGAAGAACCAGCACAAAACTTTGCAAGGAGTGAAGAGGGAAGGATGAGAATAGTCTAAGTCTTGGGAAAATTTGTGCTAAGTGTGCAAGAAGGTCGAGAACTTGAAAAAGTCCCAAAGACCGTGAAATTGTCCATTGTCAGAAGGAGACAGGTGGAAAAATATCAGGATATCCGGGAGTTGGAACTCTGGGAGGTTTTCTAAGAGAAAACAAAGATCTTCTCGAAGTCACGAAGAGAGGTTTGAATCCAAACTGTTGGATCTGGAAGGGACGTGTGGAAGTGATCCACACATTTCAGAGGAGTAGCACTCTAGGAGATATCGAAGGAGGATATAGAGAGACTCCCGAAGGCCGGAGTCCGGAGTAGATCAAAACCATCGATCTAAAGGTGGGATGAGGACTGTTGATCCTTGTGCCATTTGAAGCTCCCTTTTTCAGAATTCGGGAACGTAAGAATTGGCTGTCGTGGAAAGAGAAAAAGCCAGAAGCCTGAAGTGCCTTGTGTGGTTGAGCCTCGGGACACATCCTGAGGACATGTGATAGAAATGGCTTGGCATGGAGAGCGAGTGTCGCCACAAACTTTCTTTGAAGGGTTAAGAGGACCCACACTTCGGACAAATAAGTACCTATGGAAAAGTACATTTGGTTCTAGCAGGAAGCCAAAGAGTCAATCTGACTTAGGTGTTTGAACGATCCTATACCGAGAGGCCACGCAGCCCTAAAGGAGAGAAGTGGAGGGGGTCTGCACCAAGTGGTATCAAAGTGGTCACATAATTGATTTATGTAGGCATGAGAGACAAAGTGCGATACTCTATGGAAACTATTGCAAGGTGTGCAGTGGATGGTAGACAATCAGGTGGGTTGTAGGTCAAGCAAGATGGTTGTTAGAGGTCATCAGCATGGTTAAGGAGAAGCATGCCCGCAAAAAATAAAAGTGGAGATGGAAAAGGAGCTCAGTGATATCTGAGAAGAGATAGAGAGGATATCATTTAAAATGCAGTAGGAGGCAAAGGTGCATTGGAGATACGAGTGGCCTTTGAAAAGGACAATTAAGTGGCATGTTCAGAAATTGTTGGCCCGAAGGAAACAACAGGTGTTAAAAAGGTGGTTGAGATATGCAGAAAACCTCAATGGAGAGGGAAAGAGATCTAGGAGGATTCTCGTAGGTTTCCAGGTGGGAAAAGGGGAGGAACTAGGAAATCTCATAAACTGCCAGGAGGGAAGAGGATACATCCTGAATTTCCAAGTTGGAAAGGGAGAAGAGATGAGCTCAGCTGAGAGTTCACATCAGATGGAGGTGTTGACAGATGGAGAGGAGGAGGAAGAAAGGCCTCATCCATATGAAGGTTCTTGTGGAACTACCAACCGTGTGAATGAATATGATGAGAAGTTGGAAACTTTCATCACAAAGGAGAAGGATTAGAGGAGCGTTATGGTCATTGGAAGAGCCAAAATATTATTGCCAAGCAGTCAAGGAGAGGTTAGCATAGATGTTGTAGAGGAAACAAGAGGACAACAAGATGAGACTGTCATGGAAGAGGGGGAGTAGATATTGAAGTCTGTCCCAACAGAAGAGGAGCACCCAGTTGAGTTACTGACTTAGTGGGAGATGGAGTTAAAGGCACTAGAGGATTGGTTGGACAGTCCGGAACCAGAAGGTGGTTTCCATGAGATAGCCATTGAAGAGGAGACTTAATAGCACAAGTTGTAGCTGGATAAATATGGAATGGAACCAGCCGAAGAATTGACAGGAGACTGCAGAATTGGAGTCTACAGCAGAGTGGACAGTCAGCATCACAAAGGATGAAATCAGCATGGGAGATCAGGGCTATCCACCCATAGAGAAGCGTGAAGAGTTACAGCCAACTAGACTACACAAAGTAAACCAAATAATGGAGCATCTAGAAGAAGTTATAGAGGAGATACAGATGTTGATGTTGAAGTCAGCAGAAGAAGCGGTCAGCAAGAGAAGATGTACAGAGGAAAGCATGCACAAGCAGCAGGAAAAATGTAGGAGTAGCAACAAAAGCTAAGTAGAAGAGAAGAAGGACAGATCCAGGAGAATGTTTGGGATCCAAAAGGATTTTAATAGAGCTGGGAATATCATGAGTAGGAGCTCATGAATTTTTGTAGTCGTGGAGTATGATGCAGGAGCATCGCTCCACCTCAGCACGCGCCAGCTAATTAGCACGAGTGGTGTGCATTCAAGGAAGGGAGAGGCACTGCCCTCTCATTTTTCCTTCAAAAATATAAAGCGTGATCAAGGCAATTAATGTTGACAGGTTGGAAGAGCCAATTTGTGCCTTCGCACAAGTTGTAGGTAAGGTCACCCTTAAGTGGTTGGTGGTAGGAGGGATCTGCATCTAATTCGGATCAAATTACCATCATTGTAATCTGCACATTAGATAGGCGTTTTGAATGGTGATTAGACACCACTAGCTTAGTTTGGAGGGAATCTTGTCGAGTCCCTCTTGTATAAACTCTTGTATTATTTTCAATAGAACATATAGATGATAATGCATAGGAGGTAGTCATATGAGGGTTGAGAGCCAAAACTCAGTTGTAGTTTGGACTCACACATTGTAATGGACATTCCACCATTAATAAAAAGTAACAGATTTTTTTGTTTGTCAATTTCTTTGTAATGGATATTTGGTCATGAATGTCATTCGTATTCATTTGATTTGTAGATGTATGTTAAGAATCTTCTGAAGATTTAGAGTTATAATATTCTCTCAGTGAATGTGTTGGATTAAGTCTGGTTCTCAAGGCTAAGTTCAAGGAGTGTGCGACAGAGGGTGGAAACTTTTTTATCCGACGCAAGGAGTGCGTGTCTGAACTCATTCAAGTCAGAAGAGAAGCTGTGAGGAGGGCACACCAGGATAATTCATAGACTCGGAGGGAAATTTCAAGGTGGTTGGGTACCTTGGAAAGAAAGACTGTGTAGGAGGAAGCACAATGTAAAGTTACTGAATACTGTGTAATACTCTTCTAGGAGGGCATAGAGAAAGTACGAGAGCGTACAGAAACAACACATTATGAATTGTTTGAGTCATCAAGAGAACCCCAAGGTTGTTGAACACTTTGAGGAAGGAAGGTTTTGTAAGAGTTCATCGACAAAGGAAAGGATATGCCTTAATACTTATGGAAGGGCTTGGGGAGAAGCCATCGAAAATCTTAGCCGAGTGTAAGGAGTGCGCCAAGGATACAGTAAGTTCATCTTACAATCTTAGGAGGAAGTGCATTAAGTTGTCAGGAGGGCACGAGAAAATCCACTGAAGGACACAGAGGAACTGAGAACATCGAAGCTTTCAAGCCGAGAAAAATCTCAGAAGAATCAACACAAAACTTTGCAAGGAGTGTAGAGGGAAGGTCGAGAATGGTCTAAGTCTCGGGAAAATTTGTGCTAAGTGTGAAAGAAGGTCGAGGACTTGCTGAAATCTTGAAGACCATGAAATCATCCATCGTCGGGAGGATATAGGTGGAAAAATATTAGGATATCCGGGAGTTGGAACTCTGGGAGGTTTTCCAAGAGCAAACAGACATCTTCGCGAAGTCACGAAGAGCGGTTTGAATCCAGACCATTGGATATGGAAGCGACGCGTGGAAGTGATCTGCACATTTTAGAGGAGTAGCACTTCGGGAGATATCGGAGGAGGATATCGAGAGACTCCCGAAGTCCGGAGTCTGGAGTAGATCGCAACCATCGATCTAAAGAAGGGACGAGGACCGTTGATCCTCCCGTCGTTTGAATTTTGTCGATTCAAAATTTGGGAACGTAAGAGTTGCATGTCATGGAAAGAGTCGAAGCCGGAAGCCCGAAGCGCCTTATGTGTTTGAGCCCCGGGACACTGCCCAAGGACACTTGATAGAAAGGGCTTGGAACAAAGAGTGAGTGTTGCCACCAACTTTCTTCGAAGGGTTAAGAGGACCCGCACTTCAAAGAAAGAAGGACATGTGGAAAAGTACATTTGGTTTTAGTAGGGAGCCGAGGAGTCAATCTGACTCAGGTGTTTGAACGATCCTACACTGGGAGGTCATGCATCCCTGAAGGAGAGAAGGGGAGGGGGTCTACACCATGTGGTCAGTATGTTGGTGCGCACAGTTGTTTGATTTAATTTCACTGCTTAAGGTTGTATTAACAATAGTATGGCATTTTTGTTATTATAAGTTGCGTGGTGTGACTAAATATTGGGTTGAGTGCATTACCTTAAAGTGATACTGTGCGAACTTATGTGAAGAGTAGAAACTAGGTAATGAAGTTTTAGAGTATCATGGTCCAATAGTAAGTTGGGGTTGTTACAGTTTGGTTGATTCAGAGCTACAAATGTTGAGGTGGTGTGACGTGGCTCAGCCTAGGGTGGATGGGGGAGTTACAAGGTGGTATCAAAGCATATGTAAGGTAGTAATGGTACTTGGTGGGAGACTAGGTATGTTACTAATTGGTATCAGAGCTATTGGTTCAACAGTATACTTGTATAGGCTAGCAACTAGCATGAATATATGTGTGCACTAAGAACTAGCATTGTGTGGAGAAGAGTTTCATTTGCATGGAAGCCAATGGTGCGTGGTATAGAGTTGTGATGCGTAGAAGGATAGTGATGCATGGTGGTGTGCACTTGAGTTTGGAATGTTAAAATCATCCAAGAAATCCAAGAGAATGATTCTAACAAAATGGTGCAATTTTTTCATGTAGTTGTTGCATGAAACCACCTAACAAATATTTTTGTTTGCACATTTTGCAGAATTATCAGCGAATAGAGCATAATAGAATCAGTGCAGAATGTTAAAAGTATGGAATATGCGCAGAGGACTTATAGTCCTTATGATGAATTTGGTGATTTGTATGTTATTTTGGGTGATGATGGTACAGAATCCAAGGGGGAGTGCATGAACTCGATAGAAACTATAAAAGTATTGGAGAAAGACATCCAAAGTTATAAGGCTTATAACGAAAAGATTAGGAGAGACAAGGTGTAGCAAGATGACTTCAATGTGAAATTGATGCAAACTTTGGAAAAAATAGAAAATAATATGGATAAGGATATAGAGAAGAGTATATCAAGAAGTCAAAGGTCTCATGATGAAAAAAGAAGAGAAGAAAGAAGTGTTGGTAAGCATTATTTCCGGAAAGCACACAGTAGTTCAAGTCCATCTCCTGTCAGAAATAATAAGAGAAGGACTGGGATGGATGAGCTACAAAGAGAAATGAATAAGTTCAAATATCCTACCTTTGACAAGGAGCAAAAAAAGTATGAAGATGCAAAGACTCGGTTGTTGTGTATGAGGAAATACTTCCAGGTCCATAACTATTCTACGTAGGAAGAAGGGATAATTGTTATCTATCAATTAAAATAAAAGTCATCAATGTGGTGGGATCAGTATGTGAAAGTGAAGCACATTGATGAGAATAAAGTGACTTGGAGAGAGTTCAAGAGGTATTTCCAAAATAAATACTCAACCAAGCGGTACTATGACAGGAAAATGGAGTTCTTTGAACTCAAGCTTGGGAGCATGATGATAGATGAGTACAAAGGAAGATTTTTAGAAATGTTGAATTATGTTCCTTTTATCAAGGATGAACAGGTGAAGATTCAAATATATTTGAGTGGATTTCCCTCATTTATCAGTGACAAGATACAGTATGATGACCCTAAAATGTTGGAAGAAATCATAGGCTCACTAAGTGTCTTTATGAGAAGCAAAGGGGAAGGTCGACTTTCCAAAAGGCTTGGGAAGAAAAGATGAAAAGTAAGGTGGAACAAAGGAAGAAGAGAGTTAAGCCACCATTTTTCAAAAATACTATGCAAGGATAAATGATTCCCTAGGAGCCCAGAATGTCGAAAATAGTGGGACAAAAGTCATGGCAGAAACCTATGCAGTGTTGGGGTTGTGGTGGAAATCATATGCACAGATATTTCCCTCACAGAGGTGATAAAGAGAGGATTGCACATAATGTACAACAAGTTGTTATAGTTGAGTACATGGGTAGAAATGTGCCAAGTGTTTGTGTCGTATTGGATAACAAGCACGGTGAGTTTTAGTCGCACATGATCGAGGTGAATGGTAATATTAATGAACAACCTATTGTTATTTTAATTGACTAAGTAGATAGTCATATTTATCTAGATCCTAATATGGTGGAAAGATTCCATTTTCCAAGAATCAAGCTTGTAAAACCTTGGTTGGTGTAGTTAGCTATAGGATAAAAGAGGAAAATTAATGAGATGGTTAAGGCATGTCCAGTGGAAATGAATGGACTGTGCACTAGATTTGAGTTGAATATCATACCTTTGGGCTCATATGATTGCCTCATTGGTATGGATTGGTTGGATGAGCACCATGCTCTCCTGGATTGTTACAATAAGGAATTTACTTGTCTGTATGAGAAAGAAAATTTGAGGTCATTTCAAGGAATTCCAAGAGTTGTGACTATCAAATAAATTTTTGCATTACAGTTGAAGAAAAGTTACAATAAGGGATGTCAAGTATTCACAGTACACAAGGAAGAGGCACCTAAGAATAAAGTGCCAAGTGCAGAAGACTGCGCATTACTAAGGGAATTTGAGGATGTATTTAAATAGATATCAGGATTGCCACTGAAAAGATATATTGACTTCTCTATAAATTTTATGTTGGGAGAAGCACCTATATCCAAGACTCCTTACAGGATGAGTACACCAGAACTGAAGGAGTTGTAGATGCAACTCAAAGAGCTTCTGAAGAAGGGGCATATAATCCCAAGTGTGTCTCCTTGGGGTGTGCTAGTTTTGTTCATGAAGAAGAAGGATGGTACGTTGAGACCGTGTATCGAATTCAGGTAGTTGAACAAAGTAATAGTGAAGAAAAAGTATCATTTTCCAAGAATAAATGATATGTTTGATCAGTTAAGGGGTGCAAGCATATTTTCCAAGATATATCTCAGATCCGGATATCACCAAGTGAGAATAACAAAGGAAGACATCAGTAAGACTACTTTTAGAACAAGGTATGGTCATTATGAGTTCACAGTGGTGCCATTTGGGTTTTTGAATGCACCAATTGTTTTTATGTGCTTAATGAATGGATTTTTCAAAGAATATTTAGATAAGTGTTAGGGACCTAACCTACCTAACCCCTCAAGTGGGTAGAATAATATATTTCCATGTAATAAAGGTCAATATTAATAAGGCCTAGCAATAAGGAGGAATAAGTCAAATGTAAGAAGACCTAATAGAAGCTTCTACTTCTAGAAGGATCTTCCTCTAGATTGTTCTTTTGGATAGATAGATTTAGTATAAATAAGAATAGAGGGTATGAGAAGTTTTGTCTTGGATATTATTGTAATATATCTCTGCTTTATTAGACGTGTCCCCCTCGAAGAGGAAAGTGAACATTGCTCTTAGTAATCAAAGTGCTCTTTCTGGTGTTATTCTAGTATTATTTTTGTATTATCGTGGTATTGTTCTGGTTATATCATTGTTTCTCTACCATTTCCTTCTAATTATTTATGTTATGCATACTATTTTATATCTGAAATAATACAAGTGGTATAAGAGCACCTTCCTCGGCGGAAACTTGTGGGTTAATGTTTTTCAAGGTAGAGACGTATTATGACGTCTTAAACCTACAAATATCTATCGTTACACACATAAACCCACGGTCAGGGATTCATACATGCAGGAAATACGAGTGGTACTTAAGTGAACATCTATTGGCCACCCTTGTAACCCCTGTTGGTACCCCTTTGAGTGGTAGCGCATCAAACAACACATGTATATGGATCGACCTAGATCTCCTGAAGCCCTCCATAGATAAACCGATTGGTCACTTGACTATTATAGTGCCATAGAGAACAACACTCAGGAAGATACTCTATAGTACATGCATAGTCAGGTAGTATGGATAAGGTCATAGTCTAGCCTCCTTAGTTGGTGCCCTGAGATATTGGGTTGAGTACTACTGTTGGACCCTACACATATATGAGAGATCTATAGCACAGGGAAACCCTTATCTATAGAACCCTTGAATACCCTAACCCTTGGGATGGAAACAAAAACAGAATAGACAAGATATATTGTCACGTAACTGTGTCTTCTACATTCAGTTTGCGAAATTACTACACCTTTCTTCCTATTAAGTATTTCGGCATTTCATCACTGCAGTATTTTTCAGTCTGGAGTATAACTCTGCAGGAGTATACTTCCATTGACACACTTATTTGGGACCTATTCCATCAGATTCCCCTTTTCTCAATGATCACATCTATACAATTCATTTTTAATCCTTTTTGATTCAGTGGACCCGACCTCTTCTCAATTTCCCTATTTTTTCACCTATTCCAATATGTTTCCCTTCTCGCACTGATCATCATGGTACCTATCACTTATAAGTCCTTTTTTGTGGTCTCGCCCACCCATTTTTCCTTACCCACATTTCCCCTTTCCAAATGGCCACCACTCGCACCCAAGAATTCCAAGAATCCATCAATCAAGTCCACGCCTCCATTGAACAAATGATATCTGAGATTGGCTCTAACAATTCCCACATTGAAAGAGTAGAGCACAAATTTGACACCATGGAAGACAAATTCACAACCCAATTTACTGCCCTCCAGTCTATTATCAATCAATTTTTGAACTGCCCTATGGATCCTTCCTCATCTGACCAACCCAAAGTTGTTGATTCCTCTCAGTCTCTACATTTTCAACCCAACTCCTTTCATCGTGAACCCTGTCTTCCCCATGTAGAGGTCAATAAATTTGATGGCTCTGATCTAACAGGATGGGTCACTCAAATGGAGCATTATTTTTCTCTACATGGTATTACTGACGAGTTGGCCAAACTTCGCTATGTTGTCCTCTATATAGATCCTAAACTCTGGAAATGGTGGTAATGGAATAAAAATTCACGTCAGGGGTATATTGCTTGGACCCAGTTTGTTGCAGAGCTCTATGCTCGCTTTGATACTGATACCCACTATCTCAGTCATTTGACCAACTTGAAATAGTCAGGCACAATGGAAGACTTTATCACTACTTTTGATCATTTGGACTTTCAAATAGAGGGCATATCTGATGCGTTCTTCCATGAATTCTTTATCAGTAGCCTCAAGGATGAAATACGATCCCAGGTTCCCATGGCCCACCCTCAAAATTGGTTGGAAGTTATTACACTTTCTAAAAAGGACCAACAAGTTGTTTTCTCCCAGAAAAAAAAACCCTCTATTGTTCCTTGCCCTTGACCCACTAATATTAACCCCCCTATCACTCCCCTCAAGGTCCAGAAACTAACTAGGGTTGAAATGGTTGAATGCCAACTAAAGGGTCTTTGCTATAATTGTGATGAAAAATATTTTCCGGGGCACAAGTGTAAAGAACAAAAACTTTTTATGGCCATTTTCGAAGATGTTCTTGAAGATAATGTGATAGTTCCCCTTGTTGACGAGCCCTCCCTTCCCTATGCTACCCAGGAGCTTGCTGACCCACCTGAAGTTGACCCACGTATTTCCTTACATGCCCTCACTGGATTCTCTACCCCACAAAGCCTCAAGCTCATTGGATATATTAAGCATAGAAAGGTCATCATCCTTGTTGACAATGGTAGCACCCACAATTTTATTCACCTTCGCATTACCCAAGAAACCAATTGCTATATTCATGTTGTCAATAATTTTCAAATTATGATAGACAATGGTGGGTCAATGAAATGTGGTGGGCGTTGTGAAAATGTTCGTCTTCAAATCAGACATTACCACCTAAAATATCATATGTTTTCCATTGAAATGGGTAGTTCTGACATTGTGCTAGGTGTTGAATGGTTACGCACTTTGGGTCCCATTCTTATGGATTTTAAGAAATCAACCATGTAATTCCAACAGGAGGGACAAAGATATCAATTCCAAGGTATCACAGCTAGTTCTCCTGATATCATTAGTTCCCATCGCATGGAAAAGATCCTCAAGAAAGTCCACTCTGGTATTATTTCTCAACTCCATTATATTCAAGTCATTGAGACATCCTCTTTGCATCCTGACCTCCAAGCTATCCTTTCCACACATCAAGCTATTTTTTCCACCACTCAGGGACTTCCTCCTTCTCGTGGTGTTCATGATAATTCCTTTCTCGTTGTGCCTGGCAACCTTCCTCCCAACGTTCTCCCTTATCATCACCCCTTTGCCCAAAAGAATGAAATTGAGAAAATAGTGTAGGAATTTCTCCAAGCGGGTGTTATCTATCCCAGTACCAGCCCTTATTATTCCCCTGTTGTCATTGTACTTAAGAATGAAGGTACTTTTCACATGTGTCTTGACTTTCGTTCCCTCAATAAACTCACCATCAAGGAAAAATTTCCCATTCTTTTCATTGATGATCTCTTGGATGAGCTAAGTGATGCTCAATACTTCACTAAACTTGATCTGTGTTCTGGCTACCACCAAATACGTATGCAAGAAGCTGACATGCCCAATACTGTCTTTCGCACTCATGCGGGTGACTATGATTTTTTGGTCATGCCCTTTGGCCTATGTAATTCCCCCTCCACCTTACAAAGCCTCATGAATCATGTCTTCCATCCTTTTCTCTGTCATTTTTTCTTAGTTTTATTTGATGATATTCTCATATATAGAAAAACTTGGCAATCCCATCTTTCCCATGTGGATCAAATTCTCCATCTGCTCTCTCAGCACCAACTTTTCCTCAAACGCTCTAAATTTTCCTTTGGCGCCTCGAAAGTAGAGTACTTGGGTCATATTGTTGGCAAGGCTAGTGTCTGGGTGGATCCTAGAAATATTGAAGCAATGCAGGATTGGCCTCGCCCCAATACTATCAAAGGCTTGTGTGGTTTTTTGGGTTTAATAGGTTATTATCGCAAGTTTGTTCAGAATTATGGAAAGATTCTGCCCCTTTCATTGCTCTCCTTAAAAATAATTCTTTCTCTTGGACTCTAGCAACTGATCAGGATTTTCAAACTTTGAAGGAGGCTATGTGTACTACTCTGGTCTTGGCCCTTCCCAATTTCACAAAGACCTTTGTCCTGGAATATGATGCCTTAGGCAGAGGAATTGGAGCAATACTTATGCAAGAAGGAAGACCCTTGGCCTTTACCAGCAAACAATTGCCAGAATGCCATTTGGGCCAATCAATCTATGAAAAGGAAATGTTCTATATTCTGCATGGAGTAGATCTCTAGTGCCCTTATCTCCTAGGGAAACGCTTCCAAATTAAGACAAGTCATCAAAGCCTCAAGTATTTTTTGGAGAAACGACCTTCGTCCCCAGAGAAACAAAAATGGGTAACTAAGCTCTTTGGTTATGATTATGAGATCATTTACATGAAAGGAAAATAAATTGTAGTTGTTTATGCTCTTTCTCAGAAATATGAAGATGAAGGGTCCCGTTTCTCCCTCTCGTTCATTGTAGTTGATTGTCTCCAAGTTGTGCACCAAGAATGGCTACATGATCCTAAAATCTTGCATCTGATCAAACAATTGCAAGCCAAATCTCCAGTTTCCCTAGGGTACTCTTGGAACAATGATGAGCTTCACTACAAAAGCCATTTGTATTTAAGTAAATAGTCACAACTTAAATCCACAGTGCTTTTTGAGCTTCATGCTACTCCCATAGTTGGGCATTCATGGTTTACCAAAACCTATGACCGGGTCAAACATTCTTTTTTCTAGGATGGTATGAAAAAGGACGTTCACACTTTTGTAGCCGAATGTGATGTTTTTCAATGCAACAAAGGCAAGACCATCAAACCTCCTAGCACACTCCAACCACTTTCGATTCCACCTACTATTTGGAGGAACATCTCTATGGATTATATTGTGGGATTACCTAAATCAAGAAATAAGTCATTCATCATGGTGGTCGTTGTTGTGGGTGGGAAATCCCCCTACGAACCAGCATTAAGGGTTCTATAATGCATGCAGAAATGACCTAAAGACTCCTACTTTTTACCATCATCTCAATCATAAACCCCATTATTCATATGTAAATACAAGGATAAAAGGATCAATTCACTATACCTTGACTTCCACGTTTGATGTAGATCCCTTTTGCTTTCGGTTGCTCCTTGACTGCAAGTTTCCTCCCAAAGATTACCTGCATTCACAAACAGACAAACAAAGAACTCCAAGCATTCATTTGATCTATGAACTAATGGGTTATAGATTCTATCAAAATATAATCAATATTAAACATTAAACACCTCATATGGCGGGACGGGAAAAGTACTTCTTTTATTAATCTCACAAGAATACCTTACAATAGTGAGATTGTCTACTGCTCTTGGAATCTGGTCCTGGGCTCCTCTTCAACTGTACTCCAACTGCTTTCATATATGCTTCTCTTCACACAATGGTTGCAAAAGGTTGGGACAAGGGGAATGCAAAATCGAGTAGAGTTTCTTTCCTCTTATTTTTTCTATCTTCAAATGGGACCCCTACCCCTTCTTTTATAGGCTAGAAAGGGATAGGTATTTGGTTGAGTGATCGGCTATGGGCAGTCAAACGATTTGGGTAACTTACCCGAAACTGTGATTTTCATCTACAACTTTCCATTTTTCTTGCTTTTGTACATATACGCGGGTTGTAGTGGGTCAACTAGCATATACACGCATGCAGTAGTGGAGTAGGGCAAGTATGCCTTCAAAAAGGGTGTTTTTAAGAAGTTGTTTCAATAGTGGCTTGGCAAAATATGTAACATGAGATGGCTTGATGCCAGGTAAACATATATGGTGCAAATTAGGGTTATAATAATCATGGATCATTTTTCCAAGTGTGTTCATTTCTGTGCTCTTCAACACCCATTTACCTCATCCATCGTGGCTCAACATTTCATGGATCATATCTTCAAGATTCATGGAATGCCTCATGCCTCATATATTCAAGCTTCATGGCAAGAACTGTTCAAACTACAGGGCACCTAGTTGCATCTCAACATCACCTATCATCCCCAGATTGAGGGTCAAAATGAAGTCGTCAACAAGTGTTTGGAGACCTATTTGAGGTGTTTTTCCTCTGAAAGGGAAAATAAATGGTCTCAATGGTTACCATTAGCTGAATGGTGGTAAAGCACTTCTTACCATACAACTACTCGCATGACTCCTTTTGAAGTAGTCTATAGCCAAAAGCCACCTTCTGTTCTCTCCTACATGTAAGTTGTATCGAAGGTCCAGGCGGTTGACCAAACACTTAAAGTTTGTGAGGCTATTCTTCGTACCCTCAAAGATAATTTGGTCATGGCTTAGAATCGCATTAAACAAAACGCCGATCAAGGTCATTCAGAACGTCAATTTGCTGAAGGAGACCAGGTATTTCTTCGACTGCAACCTTATAAGAAAACTTCACTAAAGGCCAAACATTGTCATAAACTGGTGCCCAAATGTTTTGGTCCTTATATAGTTCTCAAGTGCATTGGCCAAGTGGCCTATCAGTTATCTTTTCCCAATCATTCTAAGATCCATCATTTTTTTCATGTCTCCTTAAAAAAGGTGATTGGAACTAAGTGCCAAACTCAAACCAACCTTCGCAAGTTGGATGAATAAGGATCCATCTGGTTGCAGCCACAAGAAGTTTTGGACCAGCGAGAGCGTCGTCTTCATCAGTGCACCATCAAGGAAGTGTTAGTCCAGTGGAAATATACAAATCCCTCAGATGCCACTTGCAATCCCGCCAACATTCTGCAGCAATTTCCTCATCTCAAGCCTTGAGGACAATGATGATTTTAAGGGGGAGAGCATGTTAGGGACCTAACCTACCTAACCCCTCAAGTGGGTAGAATAATATATTTCCATGTAATAAAGTTCAATATTAATAAGGCCTAGCAATAAGGAGGAATAATTTAAATGTAAGAAGACCTAATTGAAGCTTCCGCTTCTAGAAGGATCTTACTCTAGATTGTTCTTTTGGATAGATAGATTTAATATAAACAAAAATAGAGAGTATGAGAAGTTTTTAATTGGATATTATTGTAATAGAGTTCTTCTTTGCTGGAGGTTTCCCCCTCGAAGAGGCAAGTGAAAATTTCTCTCAGTAATCAAAGTGCTCTTTCTAGTGTTATTCTGGTATTATTGTGGTATTGTTCTGGTTATATCATTGTTTATCTACCATTTCTCGCTAATTATTTCTATTCTACATACTATTTTATATCTGGAATACTATAATAAGTTTGTCATTGTATTTTTGGATGACATTCTTATTTACTCAAAGTTTGAAGAAGAGCATGAGAAGCACTTGAGGATGGTGTTGTAGGTCTTAAGGGAGCATCATCTTTATGCAAAGTTGAGAAAGTGTTCATTTTATTAGCAATAAATTCATTACTTAGGTCATATTATTTCAAAAGAAGGAATAGTTGTGCACCCAACGAACATAAAATCCATTAAGGAATGGTCAACACCAAGAAATTTCACAGAAGTGAGATTCTTTGTGGGACTAGAAGGGTACTACCGAAGGTTTATTAAACAATTTTAACATATTGTGCATCCAATTACATCCCTGTAGAAGAAAGGTGTGCGATTTGAGTGGACTCTGAATTGCACAAGGAGTTTTTAGCATTTGAAGCAAGGAAGTTGAAAGAGCATGAAAGGATCTATGATACGCATGATTTATAGTTGGAAGTTATAGTGCATTCCTTGAAGATATGGCGACATTATCTCATGGGTAAGATATTTTAGCTGAGAACAGGCCATTTTCGTTTGAATTATTTGTTTGGACAACCAATTTTGAATGTCTTACAAAGCAGGTTGTTAGACTTCTTCAGTGAGTATGATCTTGACATAAATCATATCAAAGGAAACGAAATCAAGGTGGTTGATGCACTCAATAGGGGGATGTGTGAAATTCATTCTACAACCATTAGCATGTACCAGACTGATTTGTGCGATCAAATTTTGGAAATTTCCAAATCATATATGCACTATATGGATATAAGTGTGACTTTACAACAAGGTATCTATAAGTATAAAGTTGAATGTTACGAGCTAAGAGAGGATGGGATCCTCATGTATAGAAGTAGAGTCTATGTGCCAAATGATCAAGAGTTGAAGAGACTGATATTGTTAGAGATGTATAAGGTTCCTTATGTTGGACATCCAGGTTACCAAAAGACCATTGTCGCGGTCAATAAGCAATACTTTTGGCCAAGTATGAAAAAGGAAGTTGTGTATTTTAATGTGAGATGTCTCGAATTTCAGAAAGTCAAGGTTGAGCACAAACATCTAGCTGGTTTGTTATAGCCCTTGCCCATTCTTGAGTGGAAATGGGAATTGGTGACCATGGACTTCATAACTAAGTTTCCTAGGAATACTAAGCAACGTGATTCTATTATGATGGTGGTGGACAAGATTACTAAAGCTTCCCATTTTATTCCAGTGAAGGCAGTGCACAAGGAAATCGACATTGTTGAGATGTACATCCACGAAGTTTCCAAGATGCATGGTGTACCTAAGACAATTGTGTTTAATAGAGATTCCAAGTTCACCTCAAAATTTTGGAAAGGGTTATTCGGTGGATTTGGAACAAGTTTAAACTTTAGCACAGCATGTCACCCTAAGAGAGATGGTCAAACAAAGAGATTAAATCAGGTGATTGAAGATATGTTGAATATGTACGTGATGGATAAGCCAATGAAATGGGAAGACTACCCTCATTTGGTAGAGTTTTATTACAAAAATGGGTATCAGGAATATTTAAGGATGAGCCCATTTGAATCACTTTATGGTCGAAAGTGCAACACGCAAGTGAGTTGGGACAACCCAGTAGACCACATACTACTTGGGCCAAATTTTCTTCTGGAAATGGAGGAGCATATGGTACAAATAAGTTAGAATTTAAAGGCTACCCAAGACAGGAAGAAACATTGCACAAATAAAGGCAGAACCATAGATAATATGGAGTGGGTTATCACGTTTTTATAAAAGTGAAGGCCAGGTACAGTTCCATGAAGTTGGGAAAGTGTTCTAAGTTACTAGTGCGCTACTGTGGGTCATTTGAAATCCTTGAAAGGATTGTTCCTGTCGCTTATATTCTTACATTTCTTGCGTCCTTGTGTATTCGTAATTTTTTCCAAGTGTCATTGCTTAAAAAGTATGTACCTAATGCTAACCATGTCCTTTATTGGAATGTGATTCATGTGGAACCAAAAGGAGGATTTTAAGTGCGATAAGTTTTCATATTGGATCGAAAAACCAAGAAGCTCTAGAGTCGAGTCATGGAGCTGGTAAAGGTCCAATGGACCTGGTACAATCCTGAGGATGCAAACTGGGAGAGAGAGGATGTTATACTATCAGAGTATCCTCATATTTTTTATGATGTTTGAAATTTTCTACGTTCAGGTGTATATGATGCACTAAGGACAGTACATAAATAAAGGGGAGGGGATTTTAATGTCCCCGATCTGGAACCCTTTTTAATTGTACATATAGGCTAGTGAGTCGTTGGAACCAAGTGTAAATGTAATATACATTTAGGTTGGTGATCCATGGGCATTAAGTTTTGGTGTTGCACGCATCTGAGTAAGTGCATGAAGATATGTTATAAAGATAGGGTGCTCACATTTTGTGTGTTGCGAGCACCTGGGTAAGTGCACACATTGCACCATGTTACACACACTTGGGTTAGTGCGCAATAAGTTTTAAAAAACTAGGATTGCGGAGAAATAAAATAAAAACATATGTGGAAATAAAACATAGAAGATACACAATACAATAGAGACACAAATATATGTGGTTCACCCAATGTGGGCTATGTCCACCAGAGAAATTTCCAGATCCTTCCTTTTTATTATCCAGCAAATGAAGGGATACAACCTACAGCACACCCATTGTAACTTCCTCTTCTTTCTCTCACGGTCTCCTCTCTCATAATACAATATTTGCAATGATTCACAGCTGCAATACATTTCCCTCATAAAAGAGGGTTTCCTTCAAGGGAAAAAAACCCTAACATAACTTATATTGTTAGATCTGCAACCTTATAATGAATGGTCCATATTTACTATGAAATTACAATATACATTTACAAGGAAATTTTTCCTTCAGGGGATTTTCCCCTGAACCCCCGCTAGGGGGATGCTTTCCCCTGGACCCTGTAGGGGGGGAAATCCCCCCCTTAAACCCCCCCATTGGGGGCCTACTTTCCCCTGGACCCTGCAAGGGGGGAAATCCCCCCCTGCAACCCCCCCACATGGTGGGGTGTATAGTATTCTAGGGTGTACAGTCTTCATGGGGTATAAACACAGTTGAAAACAAAGACCTATGAAATAGGAAGATAATTAGGCTCCACAACCAACAAACTCCCACTTGGAGGCTGATCACAACAACTCCACTAATGTTGTACCCATTGGACTATACTCCACCTTGGACCTGGAAAATTTATCATCTTCACCTTCATGCTTGAACACAAACTGAAACTAAGAAGGAACTCAGTTTCTCCCTAGTTACTCCTTTTGTTAACATGTCTGCAGGATTTTGGCTAGTGTGTATCTTTTCCAACTTCAAATGTCCATCTTCCAAGATGGATCATATGAAATTTTACTTGAGTTTTATATGCTTAGTCTTCGAAAGGAAAGTTGAGTTCTTTGCAAGATGAATGGAACTCTTGTTGTCACAGTACAACCTACTATTCTCTTGCTTATTTTCCAATTCCTCCATAAGCCTCTGTAACCAAATCATCTCTTTACTAGCCTCTCTAGCATAAACATACTATGCCTCTGTTGTTGAAAGTGAAACAACCTTTTGCAGTTTCGAAATCCAACTTACTTTTGTTCCACCTACAGTAAAAACATACCCTGTGGTGCTCCTCCTGCTATCTTTATTACCTTTCATATCTGAATCAACATATCCCTATAGAATAGTGTATGGATCTCCAAAACATAATGCATGAGTAGCAGTACCTTTAAAATACATGAGAATCCACTTTACTACCTCCCAATGTTCTTTATCTGGATTTTTCATATACCTACTCACAACTCCCACTGCATGTGCAATATCGAAAACCATCGCATACATCAAGCTACAAATTGTTGATGAATAAGGGGCCATGGACATGTATTTTATCTCCTCCTGTCTCTTGGGACACATTTATTTGATTAATTTGAAATGGCTGGCCAAAGGTGTACTAACTAGTTTTCCATTTTTCATTCTAAACCTCTCCAACACCTTCTTTGTGTACTGACCCTGACACAATGTCAAATTACGATTTTTCCTATCTCTTGTTATTCTCATACGAAGGATTTTCTTTGTAGCACCCAAATCCTTCATCACAAATGAATTAGATAATTTCTTCTTGAGAACATTTATATCCTGCATATTAGACCCTACAAAAAGCATGTCATCTACATACAATAGCAAGATAATATAGCTTCCATTTTCTATGTTTTTAAAATAAACCCAGTGATCAGAATGACATCTACTATAACCGTGTTCTTTCATAAACCTATCAAACTTAAAATACCACTACCTTGGATCTTACTTTAGGCCATACAAGCTCTTCTTCAACCTACATACCAAATTTTCCTTCCCTTTAACCCCATACCCTTGTGGTTGTTGCATATAAATATCTTCCTCCAAATCCCCATGGAGAAAAGTTGTTTTTACATCTAACTGTTCAAGATGTAAATATTATACTACCACAAGACTTTAAATATTCCTAATTGAAGTCATTTTAACAACATGAGAAAATATTTCATCAAAATATATACCTTTCTTTTGTGCAAACCCCTTTACAACAATTATATCATTGTACCAATTTTTTCTCCATCTTCTTCCTTCAACTTGTAAACCAAATTATTCTGCATTGCTATTTTTCCTGCAGGAAACTAAACGAAATCCCAAGTCGGGTTATTTAGCAAGGAATCCATTTCCTCTTTCATGCCTTACTCCCACTTCTTTTTAGTGTCTACCTGCATTGCATCTTCATAACATTATGGTTCACAAGAATCATTCAACAATAAATAATACAATGAAGGAGAGTATCGTTCAGAGGGTCTACTTAACCTGGTAGGTATTATAACAATGCTTGTAGGAGTTTGAGGTACATGTTCCTCCTGTTGTTGTACATTTTGATTTTTTGTTACCTTTGTAATTTCTTTTTCAGTGATCTCATCAAGAACTGTGTATTCTGGTTTTTCCTTTTCCTATTTCTTTCCCTGCAACTGATCTTTGTACATGACCTTCTCATTGAATATGACATCTCTACTCCTAATGATTTTTTGATTTTCATAATCCCATACGTGATAACCAAAATCATTAACACTGTATCCAATAAACGTACACTTCTTGGATTTTTACTATAGCTTTTTTCTATTTTATTTATCAATATGAAAAAATGATTCACAACTAAAAGTCTTCAAAAAAGAATAGTTTACATGTTTACCTGTCCATGCTTCCTCTGGAATTACACCATCCAAAGAGCTTGAAGGTCCTATGTTTATTAAGTAAGCAATAGTATCTATAAAATCTTCCCAAAACTGTAAGGGAAAACCAACATGCAATCTCATACTCCTTCCATGCTCCATGATTTCCCTTGTTGGCCCTTGGGTATGGAAGTAAGTGAAGATTAAGGAAGAAAGAAGGAATGTGAACTGCGCAGAAGAAATAGTGACCGATACTGGGTCGAAGTGAGCAGAAGAGAAAAAAAGACGGAGCGAAGCAAGAGAAATCAAGCCATTGGATGAGAAGATCAAGGATGACAGATCAGCAAGGAAGATGGATCGTGGACAACCCACAAAGCAGAAAAAGCCATCGTTGGATTCTTTGGAGCATCGCGCGAAAAGAAAGGAAAGACAGGTTGGCGAAGCCCTAAAAATGTGGGTCAAATTGACCTAGGGTTTTAGACACCTAGGGTTTTGGTATCTAGAGTTTTGACACTTAGGTTTCGGCCTAAGACAGTCGGTGAGTGATTGTAATGTATAAATAAGAACCTAGATGAGGGAAGAGGGTTCGTTCAAAGTTTGTTGTTCGATTATGTGATGAGAAGAGATTTCTATTGAGAGAGAACTATTGTATTATGAGAGCAGTCTGTATTGTAAGATCTTCAACTAGGTGTGAATATCAACCCTACAGCTGGGTGCACAGGGAGGGGAGAGATAGAGAGGAGAAGAGAGAATATCTGCTAGCTAAGAGCGTAGACAAGAATTGTATGATTCATATTAATATATTATAAAGCACAGTTTTGTGGACATATCTCTAGAGAGAGGGTGAACCACATATATCTTGTGTTGTGTGTGATTGATGTTGTGTTCTTTGTCATTTGATATACTACTATTGTATTACTATGTTAGATCTGACAGATAGTTGTGTGGAGTAGATCTAAGCTGGGATTTGATATATAGATGATGTGTTGTTCTTGTATTGAATCCACTTGGTATTCCCTTTGGTTGTATACATATCTATCCTTCAAACCCTCCATAGCTACTTCAGGTGAGACTGCATCTACCTCGCAGGTGTTTCCGAAAGGGCCAGCCATTAGGGCTTGTTGGTGCATTCTTAGAGCCTGAACCCTGGGTCTGCCCCTGTGCCAAAAAATGGTTCCGTTGTCGGGACTGGAATCTTCTTGAGGGAATGTCAAGGTGGTTTCCATTAAAGACAGATATTCAAAAGTGGATAGAGGATCAAGAAATGGACTTCTTTGAAGCCCATAACAAGAACCCTAATCTTAGTACAGAGGATTGGTTGGGAAGATATATCTTTACTGATATACATGAGATTTTCTTTGGAGGAATTCATCAGGAATTATACGAGTGGCTGGCTAGGTTAGCAGATACCCAGTTTGAGATCAGATCTAGACCTCTTGTGGAGTGGACATCGGAGCTGATCAAGAAGGTCAAGAGAGTCGATAACACTCTGTCATGAGCAGTAGATCACTGGTTTGATAGCACAATTGGAGGGTACATCACCGAGTTTGTTGTTGATAGAGTAGAGTCATATAGCCAAAACGAGAGATATTTCTTCAAGGGACCCAAAGGAAAATTTTTACACTTTTTAAAGTTGAAGATCAAGATGTTATTGCATGAGAAGAACATCTTGAAGATATAGTAGTTGGTAGAATTAGAAAAGGATAATGTTCAAGAACTCAGACAGTGAAAATGACACAGAGGCTGGACATACCCGCAGCAGGAGAGCGTTCAGAGAAGTTCCCTTTACAAACCTATTTAAGAAGAACTACAGGGACGACAGTTTCTACAGTGGAGAAGAGGCAGATTTGACAAACGAAGAGCATTCAGAACCTCCTAGCGAAGAGGAAGGGAAAGATGATGAACCTCACTGGGAAGAGACTGAATCTTCAAGAACTGCGTAGACTATTGAAGCAAGTACTATTACTCCTCCTATTGCTTCAGCAGCACTAAGCAATCAGAGTAATTAGAGTCACTCGAGAGCTAATAGCACTGTCACTAGTAGTCCACCACATACTCAGTCAGTAAACCTAGGAAGATATATGGCAGATGAGATGAGGTTACCCACCTTTAGAGAAGATGGATCTGAAGATCCTGATCAGCAATGGTTTCTCTGTGAAGCTGTGTGGAGTATTACGAATATCACCAACGAAGCTATTAAACGAGCCCAGTTCAGCACTACCCTAAGAGATTGCGCACTGATTTGGTACATGAAATTTATCCAAGGAGCTACACCTAAACCGTTGAATTCCATTAAGACTGCGCTAATTGATGAATTCAAGAAACCTAAGTAAGAATCGCAGTGCATTACAGAACTAAAAGAAATCAAGTAGAAAATAGCTGAACCTGTGTGGGAGTTTGATCAAAGATTTATGACCTTGACAGGCCATCTGAGTTTTCAAATCCTAGATGAGCAGAAAAAGGAATGGTTCATTATTTCTCTCTTACCACACATCAGAGTTCCTCTGATGCTATAGAAGATTGCTTCGCAGGCTTGTTACGAGGGAAAAACTCTCTATGGCCAAGGGTAAACCACAATAGACAGGTATGACTACAGAAGTCAACTCAATTCCAACATATGCTATATAGACTAATGTGCAATATAAGAAAAAGGCCTACCTCGATCCAACATTTGATGGTGTTCCACCGTTGAGCACTTTTACCCAAGGCTTTATACCTGCAATAAGTTCTCAACAAACAAGCATAGCAAGTATACAGTGATAATATAAAAGGGGTTAGCACGTTAGATAGAATAATCCATTAATAAACATTACAAACACACCCATGAATAATAATCATATATTTACAAGGTACCAATAGGACCGGGTAGGAGTATTTATATTAATAATTGATCAGCAGAAGTGACAACATTATAGACTTTCGTGTCGGCACGGTTCGAAACCAAGAAACCAAGTTCCTTCCAACTGGGTCTCCACCACTTCAATCCTCCACCAAAGGAAATCTCATAGGAAAGAGGCAATGAGGTCCTCTCAACAATAGGGAAAGATCTTGGGGGTTGAACACTCTGTTCAAACTTGAGGGACAAAGGGATGCAGACTCGATATGAATTAATTTCTCCAGAGTAACTTTTCTCTCAAAGTTGAATGCTTTCTTCTTTTTTCCATAGCTCAAAATTGTTCTCTTATAGCCTCCAGGATGCAACTGAAGGGCCGAGTCGGAACGTTTCCAATATATGGAAGGCCAAGGATTAGAGATCTTCTGTCGTGACATGGAAACCCGACCTCATTTTGTATTTTTTGGCACAAATCCCGATGTATGTAGGTTGTAGTGGAGTAGCCTGCGTATACACATCTTGCATAACTGATAGCGAGCGTATATGTGGAAAAATGTATATTTTTAGCTCTGGATTCATCAAAAAGGGATGATAAGTCTACATAGGGAAATGGAAAAATGCCCTCTATGAAAGATGGCAATGGTGAGGAAAATATTTCTATAACAGATGCCCCCTAATGTGTGAGATCAGAGGAGTATCCGCAATGGCCGAAATACATTATAAATAACCCAGAAGTGGAGTGGTAGAGAACCAGCTAGATGAACTCAATTGCTTATTACAGTATGTACTGACTTTGCATACGTGGTTGCCCAGAATACAATGCATATCCATGTGGAAAATATACCAAATAAGTGTTCATGGCCATGAATAAGCAAATATAAATGCAGTTACATGCCAAAAGTTGTCATAGTCATGAACAAGGCCCAGTGGAACCAGTATCAAAATCAATCTGAAGATATTTGTATACCATGAAGTACAATCTGATCTCCCATGATCACTGAAGTCAAATAGGTGTTGGTCCAATGAAAAAAAAGCAACAAATCAGGAAAGTTGCGACCACATAGTGATGTTTTCAAGTCTTCTACACAATCTGCCAAGGTGCAAGTCTACATCATGTGAATAAAGGAGTTGAGGTCGAACATGATGAGACATCGTTTGATTACCACTCATTGAGATATATTGTTCACAAATGTGAGACAGCCTACCAATAATGAAAGTAGGTATCAAGGCATCAAGTACATTTCTACAAGTGTGAATAAAGGAGTCGGTGTTGAACAATTGAGAAATCCATTGATCAGGAGACATTGATGTATTCCCATCTGTCAATGGTGAATGGGTCTGCCACTAATGACTGCAAGTCTCAAGGTACTCATAAAAATCTAAGTCCCATATCCATAATAAATGCGTTGAATTTGATGGAAAGAGACCCGCTGAAAGGAGAGCATTGAGGCATCTCTCATCAGTCAGCATGATGAACAAAGAAGGAGCTTCATGATTTGGTGGAGATCAGACGAAGAACATGTTCATGAACCAACGACCCTATGCATCTTTCACGTGTGCCAAATGCAAGCAGTACACGAAAAAGTCCCTTTGAATAGCATCCAATGATGAAAACTATTGAAAAAGTAGAGGAAACCACCAATAAGGCTAATGGCATCCAAGACATTGCATGAATCCCAAAGTGTGAATAGATGTCTTGTTGTCGAACACAAGGGAAACCACCTAGTCAATGACCAATGATGAAGTGTCGATTGTTGGGTTCAAGGTGACCTACCAATGATGAAAGTAGGGCTAGGGTGCAAGATAAGACCATAGTATCATGTGATTCTAAGACAAACTGAGGGTATGGCTGACATGCAAAGTCAATATTTCTGAGGAGTGGCCGACACAGGTTGATAGACTTCCTTTGAACAAGAGCATGAGACATATGGTGGACTCTGGTAGTATAGACTCAATGATGTGACTATTAGATGCAGGAGGCATCAATCTTGTTCTCTATAGGGACTGGAAGAGTAATCGATCAGTAGAGAAAACTCTGTAATGAGATCAGCTTCCTAAGGCCATGCTAAACCCAAAATTATGATGACACAAGGACTCAATAATTTTGTGCTCTATTCAAAGGTGACATGACTGCTGCCAATTACAATATAGTACTCCCTTCCCACCTATTTTTTTTTTTTTTCATAACAAATGAATGCTATGATACAGAGGAGGGAACGAGTGTCGCAAGTAATCAAAACGAGTTCCAGCAGTGGAACATCCCTATGCTCAATGCAAGGAAATGCATGCAAGAGATGGACATTCGGGGTGATGTTCCCTCCAGGGTATAGGGTGTCAAATTGTGAAGGATATGAACAAGGCTCTACTTGGTTGAGGATGCAAAACTGCTTAGGCAACAATTTATAACGCAAAGCAAGAACTGGCTAAAGGCTCAATACTGCAAGTGAGGGCATGAGATGCAATCACAACTTAACATCAAAAAATGTCCTTTTTTATATATTTTAGTCTACTTGGTGTGAAAAAGGGGTAAACTTGTGCCAAATAGACGTCTTTTCAAATCCAATTTATGAGTGTGAAAAAGACAAGCTCACTTAGTAATCTTTTCTATTTTTGATAATGAGTCAGAAAAGAGCTTAACTAAGACTCATGATCTTTCAGATCCAATTTTAACGAGTGTGAAAGGGACAAATCACTCGGCAATCTTTTCAGTTTTTAGATGAGTCAGAAAAGAGCTTAACTGAGACTCGTTTCTAGGAGTCTGTGGGTAATAAGGCCACATGTGCATGAATGAGAGATGAGGCTCATCATAAAGTCATGTATCGAGTTATAATGGACTCCCGGTCCTAAGGAAAAACTCGGCATGGGCACCAAATGACAAATAGGATCTAACTAGGGTACCCATGTTTGGTAAGTCTCTACCATTTATTAATGATGCTACTTATAGAAGATGGAGGGTTATGCGTCACAATAAATGAGTTCGTACCTAAGGCATAAAAAGCGGTAGTTGAAGGATAATGCAAAATGCATGATGGAGTAGATACCTATCCTATATGCTAGGTTATGAGAATACCTGCCCGAGGAGATGAACAGCCAACCATGACGTTGAAATCTGCAAGAAAATTGAGTCAAAACTGCAAAAACCAGCTTAGAACCATTCTTGAATTAGTCTGTTAGGTGAAAAAATAGCATGAAACTATCTCAAGTGGGTAAACATAGCTTATAAATAGTAATAAAATCACAAATTACTGTATCATTTTGATTTTTACCCAAATAGTATAATTTTGACCAAAATACCTCCAGGATTAAAACGTTGATTGCGAGAGCGATAGGAAACAGAATCACAAACCGTCTGGATCAGGTAACTCTTTATCTCATCCTCTTCAAATTCAGTGGTTTACATTTTTGAATTAGGTTCTATTTTGTTAGTTTTTGAGGGCACAATTTGGGATTTTAGGTATATTTGGGTTTCTCTTAATAGGTCACATGTACAACTAGGTATACGCCCCTGTGTGAACGACAAGGGGCGTATACCAAGCCCTACCCATGACTGTGTGCAAATAAATCCATGTATATGCATGCAAAGGGAAAAAAAGAGGGGTTTCTAACTCAAAAATGATTTTATTTTTGTAGGATGGTGTTGGAATGGAGAGAGAGAAAGAATGAGGAGGTATATACAGCAGTGGATTGGCATCTGGTGGCTCAAGCGGCTCTAAAAAGATCTCGTTTGTACAAGTTTTGGGTTGTCAAAGGAATGAGGGCCCAAGTGAGGTTGTTGGAAATGTTGGTGGGTTATTGGGATCCCGATAGAGAGAGATTTATCCTTGATGGAAAACCATTAAGGATCGAAGTAGAGGACATCTACTTCTTGACTGGTTTATCACGCTGAGGAGAGGTTGTGAACCTCAAGTCACGTGGAGCAGGGAGTGGGATGAAGATCGAGGAGTATATCGAAGCCCACTGTGTCACAGGGACTCCCATGGTGGGAAGTCAAGTCCCAATCTGAGCTATAAGTAATCTCATCCTAAAGATCATTATGCTTGTGCTTACCAGGATCATAAGATCAGTCTCATTGCATCAAGCATCGAGACCACTTATGTTTTACGCAGTAGAGTGTTCTAGACCCACTGTCTACAACTGGTGTACCTCACTGTTGACCAATATGAAAGGTCAACTGACAGAGTGCAAACGGGATGGTAAGAGAAACTTTGGGTTTGCCTCTATTCTTTGTATCTTCTTTTTTGAGTGGGTTCCAGGTATGGGACCCAGAGTGGAGATCCTTCCTAGAGGACCACGTGATCCATCAATGGCGCGGTGGATCAAGGTCATGAGATGACAGGGGGGAGGTAGGGTGTCGACGCCCTACAACGATGATTTTTTCTTCTGGTGGCAGAGACAAATCATTGCTCTGGACAGCTATCCCTATGCAGTAATCAATTTTAGAGGAGATCCAAATATTTCACTTCCACCAGGAGCTACCTACGGCGCCATAGGTAAAAAGTTTTTACATATTTCATTTTTTTGTATTTTTGTATTTAAGACAACAAAAATATTTTTGGATGGTGTTTTAAATATTAACTAGATACTTGTGTGATCGCAGATGTGGGTCTGCAACGACCAAAGGGATTCCTGCGACATAGACAGAGGAACTGGGGAGATGAGGTGGTGGAAGGAGAAGCAGAGAGAGTCCTATAGAACATGCAAGGTAACCTGTCTTATTTGACGCAGAGGATTCGTATGGTTCAGGTGGAGTATCTACCTGAAGCCATGCAGCGGCAGGTTGTTGGTGTACCTAGAGCATGGGTACGACTCTTTTGGCATCTCGTAAACGTTGTGGTTTTCTATCATGACACACATCCGGTGCCATAGGCGTAGATGTCATGGGATATGTATACCGGTTGTATATGTATTTTGAGGGTTTTATCCCCAATTTTGTAATATAAACACCATATTTTTTAAATATATAAAAAGGGATCTTCGGCTCTACTTACATCTTACAATGTGTACATTGATTTAATGGTTTTATTTGCTTTATTAATGTGGAAAATGCCAATCTAAAACATAATTAGCGTAGGCATCGGATACATGATTAGAACTTCTAGGAATGTGAAAATATGTAATAAAATCAAATTGTCGTTCTAAAATACATACCCATAGGAATCGACGGAGTAACGTAGGATCACGCACAGGATAAAGGTCGTTCAACTGACATACTACTAACTGAGAATCCAGACGAACCTCTAGAGAGAGAATACCATGTGAGATAGAATCGCGCAAGAGTTCTATGACGGCGCTATATTCAGCCACATTATTCGTGGATTTCCCTAGGCATACGCCACCTAAAGACACCAGCAAACCCTCGGGTGAGTAAATCACCCAAGCAGCGGAAGCCAAGTTCTGTGTATGATGACTGGCTCCGTCTGTGAATCCTAGGTAGAGCAAAGACTCTGTTGACATCTGCCAACAAAAGGGAAAATTGGATAAGAAAGCCAAAGACAAAAAGAAAAGGGAAAAAAGATGTATATACACTAAATTTACATTAGTATACAAAGGGTTTCACCCAAGCCTAGGGCTCAAGTGTAATACCTTTTCAAGTAGAGCCCATTTCTATGCTCGACCAATTTATTCCCTTCATAATCTTCCAATTCATAGGCTCCTTTTTCTAAAACACGTTGCATGATATAAGGACCGTGCCACATGGGTTTAAACTTGCCTGCCCCTAGAGGTTCTTTGGCTTGGTCATACAAGAGGACAAATTCACCCTCAGCATATAACTGGGGACAAACAAACTTGTCATACTAAACCTTGACACATTTCTTGTTTGCCTCGATAGCCGTAAGGGCGTCTCGACGCTACTCGTCAAGACTCTCTAGGTGCATAAGGAATCGCTCTAAATATGAAGTGTCAGGTAGGAGCTCGACTGCCAACTTGAGAGAAGGGATTTCACATTCAATGGGAAGTATCAACTCCACACCATGCACTAATTGAAAAGGGGAAAAACTAGTGGCAGTCTTAATCGAGGCTCGGTATGCCCAAAGCACGGGATATAGCATGATGTGCCAATTGGAATTACTTCGACTGACAGATTTTTTCAAAATGGTCTTGAGAGACTTGTTGATGGCCTCTACTTACCCATTTTCCTGGGGGTAGTACGGAGATGAGTGGCCATCTCTAAACCCTAGCTTGGATGCTAGTTCTACCATCATTTCATTTTTAAAGTGACTGCCATGATCAGTGACAATCTCGCTCAGGATACCGAATCAGGCGATAATTTGTTTGAACACAAAGAAGGTTGTAGTCTTGTCATCAGATTTCACGGTAGGCATGGCTTCGGCCCACTTGGTAAAGTAGTCGACAACCACGATAATGTGTTGATGCCCCCAAGTAAAGTTGGGTTGCAATCAATGAAATCTACCCCCCACTTGGTGAAGGGTCTGACAGTAATGACTGGGTGGAGAAGGGTTGGGTGCAAGTGCATTTTTTGAGTGAACACCTGGCAGGGGTGACACTTCTTAACCACTTCAATGCAATCTTTAAAGATAGTGGGTCAGAAATAACCAGCTCACAGGATTTTTTGGGTTGTCGCAAGCTCGAATAGGTGACCACCACAAGCCCCTTTGTGGAAATTGTTTATAAATAACTCGGCTTCTTCGTCAAGCAACGACAAAAGATACTATCTATTCCTCGGCAATACAAAGTGTCACCGATGATGGTATACTTTTTGGCTTGGTATCTACCACATCGTCGATCATCTCACGAGATATGCTGGGCGAACTTCAAGGTTTGAAGATATAAAACAATGTCTCCATACCAGGGATCGGACGACAAGACAAGGAAAATGTGTTCGTCTGCAAATGAATCGACGTGCATAAAGTCCTCGTCTAATCGTGGAAAGTTGGATATTAACTCTACAAGAACTAGTGATTTCTTAGACTTGGCCGAAGAAAAGTCGAGATCAAATTCTTGTAAGATGACGATCCATTTATTATATTTCCCACCCATGATATGCCTAGTGAGGATGTATTGAAATGGATTGGCATCAGCAACCACAATAGTCTTGCAAAGAAATATATAATGTCGTAAACGTTGGACTACGTGAATGGCAGCCAAAGCTAGCTTCTCAACGTGGGAGTAATTAAGCTCAGGACCGACTAAATTTCGACTGAGATAGTAGATGACGTGCTCATGGATCTCATCATCCTTCTGAACTAGAACCATACCGATCATCTCTTCAGACGTGGAAATATACAACAAGTAATCTCTACTGTAATCAAGAGATTTCAGCAGAGGGGTCGATACCAAGGATTTATTTAAAGCGTCGAAAGACTCTTGGGCTCACTCATCCCAGATAAAAGGGGTGTCTTTCTTCAACAGGAGCATGAAACCCTTAGTGATATTCACATAATTCACTATAAACCAATGCAGAAAATTATCTTTCCCCTGTAAACCTTGAAGTTGTCTAATCGTGCGCGGGGGAGGAAACTGAAGTATTGCCTCAACCTTAAGAGGATCTACCATGATGCCAGTCTCGGAAACTAAGAATCCTAAGAGATGGCCAGACCTAATGCAAAAGATGCATTTGTGAGGGTTTAACCAGATTTTATAGTAACAACATCTTTCAAAAACAAGCCGAAGGTGTATAACGAGATCCACTCTCTTGCGAGAGTGAGCAACAAGATCATCAATATAGGCTTTGACTATGTGCTTGATATTGTGAAAATCGAAATTCATGGCACATTGGAAGGTTGCTCCGACATTTTTCAGGCTGAAAGGCATTTTCCAGTATGAAAAAGTACCTCAAGGACATATAAATGTCATATTTTGTTGGTCCTCAGGTTTGATCTGGATTTGGTTATATCCTAAAAATCCATCCATAAAAGAAAATATTTCTCTTCCCGCACACTCATCGAGAATCTGATCAATGAAAGATGTGGGGAATTTATCTTTAGGACAAGCCTTGTTCAGGTCGCAAAATTCCATACACACACAAATGGTTCCTTTCTTTTTATTCACTGGAATGGGGTTGGATACCCATTCGGTCAAGGGAACTAGGTAGATGAAGCTATCATTAAGTAGCTTCTCCACCTCTACCTTAATAGCGGGGGACTTCCTAGGATTAACAACTCTAATATGTTGTCGAATTGGTTTAGCATCTGGATAAGTCCTAATCTCGTGTTCGACAATACGAGGGTCGATCCCTGACATCTCTTCATATGACCAAGTGAATACATCTCGAAATTCTTTGAAGAGGTTGGTGTAGATCATAATCTCTTCTGGTAAACAATTTGCACCTATATTTACTTTCTCAATCTTTCCAGGGGTATGAGAGATATTGATTGAGACGGTAGAAGAAATACTCGTCATATTTCCTTTGACGGAAATGTCATGCGTATCAAGTGGAACTACGGCGTGACTAACTATCTCACTCAAGGTAAACCAAAAATCATCTTGCTTGATTCTTTCAAAACTTGGGAGAAAATAAGATCGATGATGCATATCATCCCAAGGTCTCTCGGAAACATTCATGGCTTCAAGGATGGCTTCATCTTAAGGAAAATTCTCATCTAGGCAATCATGTGAGCAAGATAACGAAGTGGACCATACAGGCCTAAGCACAGGATCCTCCTCATTTGTCTGCAAGGTAATAGGATCGGAATCGGCAGAAGAGTCAAGAATGGTTTGGTATGCAATCTCTACTACTGATAGTGGCATAGCTATGCTAGCATGCGAATTACCTTCACTCGACGAAGTCGGAGAAGGTAGGGTCCATGGATCACTAAGATAGGAACTGCAGAAAGGAATGGAACTCCCTACTGAAGCATGCCTACTAGACATGGCGTAAATGTGATGAATCAGTGCCGAGAAGTCAAAAGTACCCATGAGGGAAGAATACATTTTGACACAAATATTCTCATTTGTCGGCTGAGAATTATCGATCACTGGGATCGACAGTCCAATAGATTTGTTAGGACTAGAGTACGCAAAGGACAACTAGTCTACCGTCACGATCTCCCCCTGATGAGGAAAACAAAGTGTGTGGAAGACAGACGATACGACAGTGACCATAGCATAGGTCCAATTGCGACCTAGCAACAATTTATAATTTATAGGTGCGTCAACTACCTCTACTTCCACCTCTATCGTATTCACACCTAACTAGACCAGAAAGGTGGGGAGAATACCATGAGGGTGGAAGGAATGATCGTCAAATGCAATCAACATGTTCGACGACTTGGAAAGGGTTGGAGAATCAAGATTTTTCCAATAGACCAGGGACATCATGGAAGTGGCAACACCTTCATCAATGACCGCTCGTTTGATAGTATACTTGGAATACTCCACGTGGATTTGGAAAGCCACATGGTAGGGTAAGGGAGGCTTCACATCCATGACATCAAACTTGATAACTTTTGAGTCACTAGTTTCTAGAGCTCCTAAGGCAGAGAGTAAGTCATTCCTCTGTTATGAACACATCTGGAGTACCTCCAAAGTCGACATCACGCAAGGGGTTTGGCCCAGATCCTCCACGATGGAGTATTTCTGGGTGGCTCTAGCATTAGGGTTTTGGGTAGAGCGTTTGAGTACTCCTTTCGGAATACGAGGCAGTGGCTCTAGTTTCTCAATCTGTAAGTTCATTTCTAGGGGGGGAGGAGGAGCTTCTAGGCCGATACTAGCTTTTGAAGAGCTATAATCTCAAGATCGGGTGGCTATATTAATTTTCACGTCGAACATATTGATACAAAAGCGATCGCCATATTGCGATGGTGGATTTTGACTTCCACCAGGCACATTTTCAGTGTTCGATGAACTCAAGGCTAAGTGTTGGTTGTGTGGGAATGGATTTGTCAGCACAACGGGCGGTAGATTTAAGAGCCTCATAGCCTCTACAAGTTTGGGTCATAAGTGTGTAAGGTGGTCATCGGTACAAAGTTTACAAGGAAACTTCACCTTGTATTTCTCTTTCTTTCCCTCTCCAGCATTATCATTTTGTTTCCCATTATTGTCTTTGTCCTTGGGTTTATTATTGTTCTTCTCACCCTTACAATTATTTCGACCTTTCCCCTTGTTCCCATCTAGTTGTTGGTCACCATTTGGGTTCTTCAACGATTGCACGGAATGTACATCCACCGACTGGGTGGCTTTGGAGGATCCAGATGAAGTTGGTCCTCCAGCAGACTTCGTTGCTGAGTCTGTGGATTTTACATTGGCAGACCCTACAATGCCATCAGTATGAGGTCTGGTATTTTGTCTAGGATCGTAATTTGGCTGCGGTGTGTCTAGAAGAAGGTGGTATAACATCCCAGACTAAGCATATATTAGATCGATTTGATGGGCTCTAAAAATAGCTTCTTCCGCATTGAAGACCACAGAAGTAGAAACATCCTTTGAGATAGGAGCGTGCAAAGACTTTAGGAACCATTCTATAATAAAGGACGGGGGTATAGGAGTCTTAATCAACCACCTCCGTCTACACCATTCCTAGATATGGTATGAGATGTGAGTGTCAGTACCCTAGCATAAAGTCGAGAAAACTTCAAGACCAACATCGTAACGGATGGACAGTTGGAAGTGGTTGAGAAAGGCTAGCACCAACTGATGAAATGACCCATAAGTCTCCCTAGGTATCTCAATGTACCATTTTTATGCAAATCCAATGAGAGTGCACTGAAATAATCGTAATCTAATAGAATCATGATTCAGAGAATTCGATGAGCACCAAAGGTGAAAAGTAGTGACGTGATCACCAGGGTCCTCGCCATTCTTACCTTCAAACTTTGGAATGTCTGTCAAAATTTGGTAGGGACAAGGGGCCATGTGGGATCATGACTCACTGGGTCATTCATTAATTTCGATAAATCTGGCATATTAAGCGTGGCCAGAAAGGGGAGACGGGGTTGCCACATCTGACCCCATCCTCCCACGAAAGACTGTGCGTTAGGAACTACATTCCATCCAGGGTTCTGGTGAGGACCAAAACCTTGTCCGAAATTACAAGGCCCTCCTCTGGGATGATTCATAAAAGATGGATTGGAAATCATTCCAGTAGGAATGTTCTGATAAGGGTTATGAAAATTTCCCCCAGTTGGATTAGATCCAAGCTGAGGGTTGTTAAAATTGCCCCCAACTAGATTAGATCCAGGTTGGGGAGTGCCCAAAGTGTAAGACTGACCTCCTCCAAGTGGGAACCTGGAGGATTGAAGTGGATTCGTCATGCCAAAAGTATTGGTTGGAATCGGCACCGAGGAGATAGGGACATAGGGCGGAACTTGTCTGCCAACTGGGTTGTTCCATCCAGTCGTAGAAGGATTAGACCCAGGATTAAGAATAGGGACACTTCCTATATTAGGATTCGCTTGGGGAATATGAGAACCACCCAACGGGAAAGGAGTGTAAAGAGGTGTAGTTCCCCCAAGTCCAAAGCTAGCATTAGGGCTAGCAGTTGGGATGGCAGTCGAAAACTGTGAAGTAAAGTTATGCATACCATACGAAAACAGACTAGAATCCATGGGGATGGTCTGAAAATTGTAGCTCGGCGAGTGGCCAAAACCCCCAAAAGGGTTCGAGGCAAGAGATGAAGAATTAACTACAGGCCGAGCCATAGTACCTGTATAAGCCTCTGGCACTACAATTGTAGTGGCTGCAAGTTTCGAAGGGGTGCTATTAACTATAGTGGGTATGGGAGTCGAAGAACTCCCAGTATTCTGAAGACTAGACTCAGTACTCATCCTTGTGGGACCACAAGTCTGAAAGGTGGATGTGTGTGTACCACTCTTGATAACTCTACGCCTTTTAGAAGGAAAGAACTCAAAAACCAGTGGTAACTATAACAACCGATGGGATTGGCGAGGAAGCTGGTTTGACTCCATGATGAATTATGACTTTCCAAAAAATAAAAATAGATCCTAAGGCCAACTAGTAGTCAAAGAGCATACCAAATATTCAAATGACCAATATGCATGCAAATGGGATAAAGTGGTTGAGTGGCCTCCCTTGCTAAAGAAGGTATGCCTCATCCAAGAGGGACTTGAGACTCCCCGCTAAAGTTTGGAGGGAACAGAATCAGTTATAAGGGCCCTTGTAGGCTTAACAACCAGTCGATCAGATTCCCCCAGAGAGGTAATCTTCCATAAATTTTGTGTGTTTTCCGACCCCTATCTGACTCAGGATACAAGCAGAATAATTGTTGCAAGTAACCTATGAGATACCTAAGTCAAGAAACTAATCAACCACTATATAATTGATGCACAGGAGAAAAATCGTAAGTCTGGATTACCGTATGGGCAGGGTAGCAAAGCCCGAAACCTTGAAAGTACTGCCTCTCACAGAGGTATGGGCACTAGCAATATCTCCAAATACGAATAAATCCATAGAAATATCTCTGATGCTAGGTGAGTATCCAGAGGTTATCCCTTCAACAAACTTCTCATGACCTCATGCTTAACTCCGGTGTGAGAGGAGCCTCCTGATATTACCAATTATACAATGGACTTCTCAACTCCGTGTCTTAGACACATATGTTGATCTAATTGCCTTGGAGAAGTTTACTCACAAAATCCTATTCCAAGGCACTAAATCCTAGGCTAGTTTGTGCACCCTAAAAATAAAATCGTGACTAATCAATTTTAGTTTAAAGCGTAAATTTTATTGGCCGTGATTACTCAAAAGGGTATGGAGGTGAAACTCATGATGTTATGACTCTGCAAGAAAATAAATATGGATATAATGCAAAGTCTATCTTTAACTTTTCAATGAATGATATGCTAATAAAAAATAGTGCAGTCTTCAATTTCAACTCTGCAATTCAGAAGTAAAATGCAATCTTTTGCTAAATGCACTAAGCTAATGATAAAGGTTCAAAGACAAAAATGCCAACCAATGCAAAATGCATATTTTTGTTTTTGTATTTTCAATATACTGAAAAAGAAAATGCATGGACTGATAAGCAAAATGATATATAAACCTATTGTAAAAAAATAATAACTCGAGCAATACTACGCCCAAAAATTCAACTCCAAACAGGTTTCCTGTCATCCCAGATAATCTCAACATGCACTACAAAGATCTAAGAAGGCTTAGCAATCTTCAAAACCCACCCAGTAGTCACTAAACCAATCAAACAAGCAAGGGAAAGTGGTATACGCGACTGTTCAGGAGAATAGAGTGTATATACACTTCTTGCAGTGAGACAGCAAGCGTGTATACGCGGCTGTTAAGGCAAAAAGGGCATATATGATTTAAAACAAGGCCAAGTAAAGAAAAAAGGCTAAAAACTCAGACCTAGAGTGAATAGAAACTATCAAGCAGTGACGCAACAAGAAACACAAAGGAAAAAGATAAATGTAAGAAGAAAAATTACTTCAACCCTTAGAAGGAAGATCTCTTCCCAGTGGAGTCACCATTTTTGTTACGAGGGAAAAACTCTCTATGGCCATGGGTAAACCACAACAGATAGGTATCACTACAGAAATCAACTCAATTCCAACATATTCTATATAGAATAATGTGCAATATAAGAAAGAGGCCTACCTCAATCCAAGGTTTGATGATGTTCCATCGTTGAGCACTTTGACCCAAAGCTTTATACCTGCAAGAAGTTCTCAACAAACAAGCATAGAAAGTATACAATGATAATATAAAAGGGGTTAGCACGTTAGATAGCATAATCCATTAATAAACATTACAAACATGCCCATGGATAATAATCATATATTTGCAAGGTACCAATAGGACAGGAAAGGAGTATTTCTATTAATAATTGATCAGCAGAAGTGACAACATTACAAACTTCTGTGTCGGCATGGTTTGAAACCAAGAAACCAAGTTCCTTCAAACTCGGTCTCCACCACTTCAATCCTCCACCAAAGGCAATCTCATAGGAAAGAGGCAATGAGGTCCTCTCAACAATAGGGAAAGATCTTAGGGGATGAACACTGTGTTCAGACTTGAGGGACAAAAGGATGCAGACACAATATGAAGTAATTTCTCCAGGGTAACTTTTCTCTCAAAGTTTAATTCTTTCTCCTTTCTTCCATAGCTCGAAATTGTTCTCTTATATCCTCCAGGATGCAACTGAAGGGCCGAGTCGATACGTTTCTAATATATCGAAGGCCAAGGATCAGAGATCTTCTGTTGTGACATGGAAACCCGACCTCATTTTGTATTTTCTGTCACAAATCCCGATGTACACAAGTTGTAGTGGAGAAGCTTGCATATACGCATCTTTCATAACTGATAGGGAGCGTATATGTGGAAAAATGTATATTTTTAGCTCTGGATTCATCAAAAAGGGATGATAAGTCTGCATAGGGAAATGGAAAAAGTCCCTCTGTGCAAGATGGAAATGGTGAGGCAAATCTTGCTATAACAAGGCTGAGGCACTGGAGATCACCATGAAGCTAGAATCAGCCCCTATGGGATAATCCAGCTCAGGTATGATTCAAATCTTGAGCCAGCTAACTATTTTGTCTCTGCAGGTCGAAGATATCATGAAGAAAGACAAGAGAAAAGATAAGAGAGAAGACATTTGATGTACCAGATGCAAATCATAAGGCCATGTCAAGGAACATTGTCCCCTATTTCATGAATACTTTGCCTCTGGAGCTTCGATTCCTTTGAAGCAAGTCACCCTACCCTAGTGTGAGGTATGTAGAAATAGAAATCGCCCTGGTGAGTGCTATTACATGAAAAAATATGTTCAGAAACCCACAAATCTGTATTTCACGTTGTGTAAGTCTGTGGGGCATGATGATCAAGATTGTAGGGCTTATGACCTCATGCTTGAAAGGTCAAGGGATATATACAAAATTCAAGGTGAAGTACAGCAAGAAGGAAACACTACGTAGTATAATTCTCCAGGAAGAGGAAACTTCAACCCTTGTGGTGGTTTCAGAGGAAGAGGAAAAGGAGGAGGTATGGGTCGAGGTCAAGGAAAGATCATCTGTTACAACTACGCACAAAAATGACACTTAGCAAGGGACTGTTAGAAGCCTTGTACTACTTGTAGCTACTATAGTTCATTCAAACATTTTATCGAAGATTGTCCTGTACTACTAGCCGAACTTCAGGAGAGACGAGGACCTCAGCAGAAACCGCAAGTGAAACTGATATACACTGAACCTCGTGGAGAGGACCCTAGATTTTTTGTTATCACTAGAGGAGGCACTATTACAGGAGAATACAGAGTGACCTGGGGAAATACTGCAGAGCAATCAGGAGTCAGGAAAGATTCAGAGAAGACCCAAACTTTTGATGCAAAGAAAGAAAAACAAATGTTTGAGGAGGCAAGAAAATAATTCAGGAGAGACCAAGGTTCTTCATCGAAGACAGGACCAGAAGTGAGAGAATATGGAATTCCTCTAGAATTCGATCAGTCTGCTCTTCCAAAAGAAGGAAAAGAGGTAAGCAAGCTCATGGAATTCTTATATACTTGTATTAAGTTGATTCAGGATGAAAGCGATGTACATGAGATACAAAATTTAATCAGACAGTATGAGCTAGGAAAGATAGATCCCTTACTGAATAGAGCAGTACACAAAGTCTCTAAAAGGAGAAGGACAAATAAGGAACTACACCTGAATGCTCAAATTGGAGAGTATGATATACATTATGTGGTCCTCGACCTAGGGTCGGAGGTCAATGTCATGTCGAAGCAGACCTAGGAACTGATGGGAAAACCCAAGTTGATCTATTCCACTTTCAGGCTTAGGATGGCTAATCAGCAAGCTGTAAGCCCCTTTGGAAGATTGGAACATGTCCCTGTGGACATCGACGGAGTAAGGACGTTTGCAAACTTCGAGGTGATTGAGATAGTTGATGATAGATGTCCTTACCCTGCGCTGTTAGGAAATGATTGGGATTTCAATAATTCCACTGTGGTTGATTTAAAGAAAAGACAAATGACGTTTGAAGGAGATGGACTTAGGGTCATTTCACCTTTAGATCCTGATGAAGGTCAGCGATACACAAAACCCACAAGAGTAGAACACTGCGCATATGAACTCGAAAACATATACAAATTAACATTCAAACAGTAGGATTACAATAATCCTACGGCGAACGAGAACCTAAGCTGGTGAAGTGACAATGCATGTTCATCAGATTCATAGGAAGCACTGGAGAACTAGCAGAACAAAATGTATCAAATATCTACAAGGAGATGTGCTAGATTAACTAGAGAAGTTTGTTGGATTGGCACAACAGTAAGTAACTTACCCACCTTTGATGGTTTGAATCATTTAGAAGCATTCTTTTCGGACTTTGAAGAAATTGTACCGACACAACAAAGATTGTTGACAATGGATGAGTCCTTGAAAGAAACACCAGCAAGATGGTGGGGGACTCACAAAAACAACATTACAGACTGGGTACAATGTCATACTTTGATGACAGCACGGTTCTTAGTGCAAGTAGAAGGCTGGGAAGTTAGGTACACAGGTCAAAGTTGTCTAAAGGCCCATGTGTGCAGTTGTGAGGAATCTTAGAGCAATATTCCTCAAGAGAAGTGGGTGCAAAAATTCATTAACACACTGGACACAAGCCCTATCAACTGGTATCTTCAAGCAGAACTATGCCTCATCACTACAGATTGCGAAGGTATGACTCAGAATTTTGTAACTACCTTCTTATTCAAAATTCAATATCCTTCAGTAGATCAAGCATTACAGATTGTAAGACAAAAAGTATTTGAGGAGGCATCTAACCTCCCTTTGGAACAAGAAGAGGACCAATGGGTTGCACCTCTCCAGAAACTGCAAGGTTGTTACAACATCAATGTTGATGAAGACGATGATCCTAGGAAGGTGAACATCACCGAAACAGAGGGCCCACAAAACATAGAAGTACCAGGTTTTGAGCTACCTTTAATTGGACAACCGATCAAGATCAAGAAAGTCAATATTGGAACAGAGCAAACACCAAAGCTTGCAAATGTTGGAGACTATTGGGATGTTGCCACTATTGACAATATCACAGAGTTACTGCATGAATATCAAGACTTGTTTCCAACCAATTTCACTGATATGAAGGGCATTAAAGGGCCTATGGGAGATATGAGGATCCCTTTGAAACTAGATGCCAGGCCAGTCAAACAGAGACCCTACAAATTAAACCCTAAATATAAGGAGAAAGTGAAGATTGAGCTCGACAAAATGTTGGAAGCAGAAATCATAGAAATTGTCGAAGAGTCAGAGTGGATTAGCCCTATGGTGGTACAATACAAGAAGACAGGAGAGATCAGGATCTACGTTGATCTCAGGAAGCTGAACGATGCTTGTTTGCATGACCCATTCCCTACACCTTTTACTGATAAAGTGTTAGATAATGTAGGAGGCCAGGAGGTATATTTTTTTACAGATGGATTTTCAGGATACCATCATATCCAAATTGCCATGAAAGATCACCATAAGACCACCTTTTCCACAAAATGGGGATGCTACCAGTATACAGTGATGTCATTTGGATTGAAGAATTCCCAAGCCATCTTTTCCAGGGTGGTGGTCGAAGCATTCAAGGAGTTTCTACATAAATTTCTAGAAGCATACTTTGATGATTGAACTGTTTTTAGTTTATTGAAAAATCATATTGAATGTCTAAGGCTAATGTTGGACAAGTGCAGGAAGTGTCAGATTGCCTTAAACTTGAATAAGTGCATATTCTTTTCACCCTTTGGAGTGATGTTAGGTCATATTGTATGCAAGCGGGGATTGTTGGTAGATCCATATAAGATTTCCATTATAGTTGATATGCCCCCTCCTACTTTAGTCAAACAGCTGCGCACTACGCTAGGACATACTAGATACTACAGGAAGTTCATTAAAGGTTATGTGCAGATTACAACACCCATGGAGAAGATTTTGAAGAAAGACTATTAGTTTCATTGGACAGAAGAATACCAGTAGAGCTTCGACACACTGAAACAGAAAATGGTTACTGCACCTATCCTGGTTTTTCTAGATTGGATCAAGGAATTTCACGTGCATGTCAAAGAATCTTCTATTCCACTATGAGTTGTGTTATCACAATCGAGAACATGGGACATCGACCACCTGGTATCCTTTTCTAGCAGGAAACTATCAACAGCTGATATTAGTTACACCACCACTGAGAGAGAAGGGTTAGGCATGGTGTATGTGCTGCAGAAATTCAGCCACTACTTGTTGGGAGGACACTTTAAAATGTTTACTGATCACTCTGCACTAAAATACCTAGTCAAAATGCCAGTGTTGGGGGGGAGAATATGCAGATGGATTCTTCTATTTGAAGAATATGATTTTGAGATCGTAGTTAAGCCAGGAGGAATGAACAAATGTCCTGACCACTTATCGAGGTTGTAACATGGAGAAGATCCTACTAGTTTGGAGGATACACTGTCAGATGCACAGTTGTTGGCCATTAGAATGATTCATGATCACTTCACAGAGATAGTCCAGTTCCTGTCAACAGGAATGGCACCTAGTGAATATACAATCACCTAAAAGAAACAGCTAGTAGTGTGCATTGCAAACTTTTCACTTATAGCTAGACAGCTATAGAAGATGGGACCTGATGAGATATTGAGGAGGTGTGTTATGGAGACAGAGAGACCATTGATCCTTGTTGAAGCTCATGAAGGCATCGTAGGAGGACACTACGCATAGAAATAAACAGCGCAGAAGGTTCTTAGAGATGGCCTCTAGTGGCCTACCCTACACAGAGATGCTAAGGACTATTACAGAGCCCGTGATGTATGCCAAAGAGTTGGGAAACTGTCCAGACGAGATGAAATTCCTTTAGCACCACAACTGACCCTACAATAATTTGAGAAATGGTCCATTGACTTCATGGGATCTATCAACCCATCAAGAAAGCACACAGGAGCAAGGTACATAATCACTGCGATAGAGTACTTGACCATATGGACCGAAGCAAGAGCAGTTAAGGACTGTAGTGCAACTATAGTTGTGCGCTTTAGATTTGATGACATCATAACTAGGTTTGGATGCCCGAAGATCCTTATGAGAAATCAAGGCACACATTTCATCAATAAGACCGTTGAATCCTTGACTGAGGAATTTGTAGTCCATCATCAGAAGAGAACACCTTACCATCCACAAGCGAATTGGACAATTGAAGCATTCAACAAGATCTTGGAGACAATTTTGATGAAGATTTGCAGTGTGAACAGGGATGACTGGGATTTAAGAGTACCAGTAGTACTATGGGCCTATAGAACCACTTGCAAGAAGCTAACAATGCAAACCCCTTTTAAGTTGGCTTATGGTCTCAAAGTCGTTGTCCCAATGGAATATTTGGTACCAAGCTTAAGAATTGTTTCCTTTACAGATATGGATGACACCGGCGTTGTTCAAGAGAGGCTTGCATAGTTGGTCGAACTAGAAGAAGACATATTTATTGTTGGATTTCATCAGCAGGTACAGAAGGAATGAGAGAAGGCCTACCATGACAGACACATCAAGAAGAAGGCATTTAAGAAAGGTGATTTGGTATTGGTATATGATAGTAAGTTCATGAAGCATCTTGGGAAGTTTAGAACACATTGGCTTGCGCCATATGAAGTTCCCTATGTTACAGAAGGAGGAGTTGTGTAGTTGAATATTTTGAATGGAGAATGGAAGGAAGGATTAGTGAATGGGATCCGGTTGAAATTGAATTATGACAACCAGTTGCCTCACAGTTCTCAGTAAAAGAATGAGGAAAAGGTTCCAGGTATCAGGTGCAGTTGAAACTAGGTACTAGACACATAAAATACAGTCTTCACAAGGAAGGAAGGGAGGAATAGAGCTGAAAGCACAGGCTGCCCTGTGTAGTCTAAAGTCAAAGTAAAACAGAAGGATCAGATCTGAAGTACCTCGGGACGAGTCACAGGTGAGTGTTGGGGGCCTGTTGGCCCTTGGGTATGGAAGTAAGTGAATATTAATGGAGAAAGGAAGGAATGCGAACTGCGCGGAAGACACAATGACTGATACTAGGTCCAAGTGAGCAGAAGAGAAGAAAAGATGGAGAGAAGCAAGAGAAAGAAATTCATTGGATGAGAAGATCGAGGATGATAGATCAGCAAGGAAGATGGATCGTGGACAACCCAGCAAGCGAAAAAATCCACTGTTGGATGCTTTGGAGAACCGTGTGAAAATAAAGGAAAGACAGGCTGGAAAATCCTTGAAAATGCAAGTCAAATTGACCTAGGGTTTTAGACACCTAGGGTTTTGGTATCTAGGGTTTTGACACTTAGTTTTTGGCCTAAGACTATCGGTGAGTGATTGTAATGTATAAATAAGAACCTAGATGAGGGAAGAGGGTTCGTTCAGAGTTTTTTGTTCGATTATGTGATGAGAAGAGATTTCTATTGAGAGAGAACTATTGTATTATGAGAGCAGTCTATATTGTAAGATCTTCAACTGGGTGTGAAGATCAACCCTGTAGCTGGGTACGCGGGGAGGGGAGAGACAGAGAGGAGAAGAGAGAAGATCTACTAGATAAGAGTGCAGACAAGAACTGTATGCTTCATCTTAATATATTATAAAGCACAGTTCTATCGACGTAGCCCTAGAGAGAGGGTGAACCACATATATCTTATGTTGTGTGTGATTGATGTTGTGTTCTTTGTCATTTGGTATACTGCTATTGTATTACTATGTTATATCTGACAGATAGTTGTGTGGAGTAGATCTAAGCTTGGATTTGATATATAGATGTTGTGTTGTTCATGTATTGAATCCACTTGGTATTCCCTTTGGTTGTAGACATCTATGTCCTGCAAACCCCCCATAGCTACTTCGGATGAGATTGCATCTACCTTGTAGGTATTGCCAAAAGGGACAATAGTTAGGGCTTCTTGGTGTGCTCTTGGAGCCTAAACCCTGGGTCTGCCCATGTGCCAACAATCCTGTTCATCCTTTCTGACACACCATTTTCTTGTGGTGTTCCTGAAAATGTCTTCTCTCTACGAATCCCATGGTATAAAAAGTAATCATCAAACTCCTTGCTACAATATTCACCTCCATTGTATGATTTGAGACACTTAAACCTTTTTCCTATCTCATTCTCAACCAAATCTTTCCATTTCTTAAAAGTATCAAAAACATCATTTTTTTGTCGAATGCAATAAACCCAAGTTTTTCTAGTTGCACCATCAATAAAAGTAACATAATAGCAAGATCCACCAACAAATGATATGTGAGCTGGTCCCCATACATCTATATGCACAAGATCTAACCTTTCACTCTTCTTTTCTTTTCCGACTCTGATAAATATGACTCTCTTATATTTTCCATAAACACAATGCTCACAGAAATCCAAATCAAATTGTTTAAGATTTAGCAAAAAAAATATTTTGTGAAGTATTTGCATCCCTTTCTCACTCATGTGTCCAAGCCTATGATGCCACAGTGTTGTATCCACTCCTGTAGAAGCTAAAGAGATAGAAGAGTCAGTATTACCAGTACATAAATACAATGTACCTACATTCTCTCCTTTTTCTATCACTAGTGATCCTTTGGTGACCTTCCACACATTATCTGTAAATATGGATATACAACCTTCACTTGAAAACTACCCTATTGAAATTAGATTTTTCCTTAGATCTGGAACATGTCTTAACTCTTTCAACAACCATTGGTTTCCATTCCTTTGCTTTATTTTTACCTTTCCCATTCCAACAATTTTTCATGGTGCATCCACCCAAATGAACCTGTTCAAAATCACCTTGAACATAATCTAGAAATAGTTTCTTATAGGGTGTGGCATGAAATGAAACCCCTGAATCCACTACCCAAGACTCATAAATATTATCTACAGAAAGAATCAAAGCATCTTGTAACACATCACATGTTACATTTGCTTCCTGATTTTTCTCCTGTTGTCCATCTCTTTGCTTCTTTGGAGCTCTGCAGTCTTTCTTCAGATGTCCTTTCTTCCCACAATTCTAGCACTCTATATTTCCCATTCTGGATTTGGATCTACCCTTCCTAGAGTTCTTGCAGTTCCCTGAGCCTTATCCTTTATCCTTTTGTCTTCCCTTCTTCTCCATGTTTAACGCAGTACCTAATGTCTCGCGTCTTCTTTTTCATTGCATTTCCTCGCTAAGGATAACACCAACAACATCATCAAATTTTAAATTTTTTTAAATAGAGACAAAGTTACTTACAACCATGACCAAGTTGTTCCAACTTTCTGGCAATGAGCACAAGATTAGAAGAGCCCTAACCTCATCATCAAAGTCCATTGTTACAGAACTTAGTTGATTAGTAATGGTATTAAATTCATTTAAATTATCTACAACAAACCCACCTTCTGACATCTTCTTATTAAATAATATCTTCATTAAAAATACCTTATTGGACATCGATGGTTTTTCATACAGTTTAGCCAATGTGTCCATCAGCTCCTTCATTGTCTTTTCTTTTGAAATATTAAAATCCACCAATGTCGTCGGGCTCAATCGTATCGTTCCTAGTGCCTTTCTGTCAATAACCTCCCATTCTTCATCCTTCATGGTTGTCGGCTTCTTTGTTATTCCACCCAATGGTGGGAATAAATCCTTCCAATATAAATAATCTTCCATCTGCATCTTCCATAACTGGTAGTTTCGGTCATTAAATTTATTGACCGTAAACTTTCCATATTCTGCCATTGCTCCCACTCGAACCAGGAACCCTCTTTTCCTACGAGTTACCTTTCACTTTGATACCAATTGTTAGAAAAACAGGATCACGGAGCAGTAAAATAAAAACAAATGTGGAAATAAAACACAGAAGATACGCAATACAATAGAGACACAAATATACGTGGTTCACCCAATGTGGGATATGTCCACTAGAGAAATTTCCATGTCCTTCCTTTTTATTATCCAGCAAATAAAGGAATACAACCTACAACACACCCATTGTAACTTCCTCTTCTTTCTCTCACAATTTCCTCTCTCATAATACAATATTCGCAATGATGCATAGTCACAATACATTTCCCATAAGAGAGGGTTTCCTTCTAGGGAAAAAAACCCTAACATAAATTCTACTGTCATATTTGTGAGCCCCCCATACCACAGGGGGGAAAACCCCCCCTACAACCCCCCCACGTGGAGGGGTGTACAATATTCTAGGGTGTACATTCTTCATGGGGTATAAACATGGCTGGAAACACAGACCTGTGAAATACGAATATAATCAGGCTCCACAACCAATAGTAATAATCTAGAAGTGCACAGTACTGAGTTATATATGTATATGTATATATATATATATATATATATATATATATATATATGGTTGCATATGTATTGAGGCCAGAGAGCCTATATGATTATGAGGTTGGTGAGCCTTGGCGCAGATAGGTTAGTGCACCTATCCATGTAAGTTTAATCATGTTTATTAATACAATATTGCATCGTTGCACACTGACTAACTCAGAGGAAAAGAGATGGGGGGCCTACTCCACTGGAAAAGGGAAAAGGGGGTGAGTCGTAAGTCTTAGGGAATATTTTATAATATTTCTGGGAAAAGTGTAATGTCATATGTATTACTATTTTATCCTAAGTTCCCAAGGATAGGGAACAGGTCACCAAGTGGCTTAAAGCTTCTTTTGGAGGTGACAAGTGTTAAGTGGAAGGCATGCAATATATATTGTTGTCCTTAGTGTATTTTGGGAATTATTGTATTATTATTGATTTTGCAGGCTGTGGTGAGCTTAAGGGCATCGAACCGTATGGAAAATCTGATTATTACCTTATCTATCAAAGAATCTTATAGGCAGTTGTGGGGTTGTATCCATAGTTTCATTGTCAAAGAGTCGGGTTGGAACATAGTGAGCAGTATCTCTCGGTGAGACACTGGTTGTTGTGAAGAGTTTGTTAGACATGTGATCATACTCTCCAAGTGAGAGTATTACTAAGAGTTGTTCCCTAGTGCATTGAGCATTAGTCATAGGGCCCCAAGACTTCCTTTCCGACCTATTGTTGCTAACCCTGGGAAGGGAAGTAGGGTAGTCGAAGAACTTTTGAACAGAGAAGGGGCATACTTTCTTTGGTGTGACAAGTGCATGGGGAATGAGGGACTTTGGGATAGTTGTATAAACTAGCACTTAGGACTGGGGAATTCAATTGAGATTCAGAACATAGTGTGTCTCTAGAAGCCTTTTTCCTTGGTGGAGTTGAGCCCCAACTCGGGGGTGACCTGTTGTTGAAATATTAATGAGTAAAAATGTCTATGGCTAGGAGGAAATTTCGATTCAAGGTCGCAGTTGGTGACTTTCATAAAAATACAAGTGTTATTTATGTGTTTTTCTTGTTTACTATGTGCATATTTGAATATGTTTGAAATGGGTTAATTCTTGTATGTGTTCCATATAAGTTTTATTGTTATTTTGTTTAATGTCACTTGTACATGTAAATATGGTGTTTTTATCCTTTAATTGTAGTTTTGCATGAGTATGTCAGTTGATAGTAACTTTGCTTGTTACGTTTACCCTTATGATTTTGGTTATGAGTCATAAAGAAGAGGATTAAGTGGTCGGGTGCGCGGTATCATAACCTATGTGATTCAAGAGTCTGTAACTCATGTGTGTGAGGTTAAGGAATTATACCTCATGCACAGTAATAACATATTTGGTGCATGTCGCCTAGGTGGTTGTGTGCTCAGTTGTACTGTGTAGTCAGTATGTTGGTGTGCGAAGTTGTTTGATTTAATTTCACTGGTTAAGGTTGTATTAACAAGAGTATGTTTTTTCCAGTGTTATAAGTTGTGTGGCATGAATCAATATTGGGCTAAGCACATTACCTTAAAATGATACTCCGCTGACCTGTGTGAAGAGTAGAAACTACGTGAAATTAGCATGATCTAGTAGTAAGTTGGGGTTGTTACAGTTTGGTTGATTCATAAATATAGAAGTTGAAGTGGTGTGATGTGGCCCAGCCTGGGGTGCTTGGGTACATTACAAGGTGGTATCAAAGCATGTGTAAGGTGGTAACGAGACTCGGTGGGAAACTAGGTACTATAAAATACTGCAAGAACTTCCCACTTGCAGTCATCCATGTGAACCATATGAAAAAAAACTATGGCTACCACTTCATGATTGGTATTCATGTAGAATAGTCATGGGCCAAGTGTCTACATATGGGTATAAAATACAAGACTTCATCATGTAACCATAACTCTAGAAAATAGGTGTCACCCTAAGGACCTACCAATTCTTTCGAAGTTCCATATCTTGCATAGCCCACCATACAAGTAATGGGGGGTAATTTCTATACTATATTAGCTTGACCTTGTACTTTATGTATGTGTGAGTCACACTTTCTCGACAAGTACCTTTCAGTGCTAATGTATTTTTATCTTTAATAGTCCTAGTTTTAGTTTTCACAACCTTGGAGAATTGACTCGCAAAACCTAAACCAAGACCCTAAAAACCTTGACTATTGTATGAAAATAAAATTTGATGGGCTAAATCTCACCCATGGGATAATTTTCCATGTTTTTTTCAAAAAAATGATGCACTTATTTCCATTTTTTCTTAAAATGATTCACCCAAATTATACTAGATATAATTATTTTGTTCTATAAATCACCAAACTTTTCTAGAAACTAGATGAAATCCTTAGAAATTTCTATATTTTTAGAAAAATATTTCTAATAATTTTATAGTTGACATTTTAAGGATTGGTAATATTCACCAAGCTTCTACACTTTAACATAAGTATAGATCCTTAAAATTTTCCCTTATTTGTAGGTTTTCTATCAAAGAAAAACAAGTCTAGTTCATTTTATTAAACATTGGTTTTAATGGATGTTTTTACTAAGACGGATGCAAACATGAGAAAAGATGATGTTCTCAAATGAAAAAAATAAAAAATAGAAATCTTTTAAATGGGGACATTTCTTTAAAATTGAAAATTGTGCTTTAATTCCAAAAAAAAATGAAAAGTACAAAAATGAAGCAAACCTTTTCAAACCCTAAATGCAATGCAAATTTTCAAGAAATATAGATGAAACCAAGGAAAACAATTCCTTTTGAATTTCATGAGATCATGCTAATGAAAGAAATATAATGTTTTCATTTAAATGCAACCACTCCCAGCATGCATCAAACTACTTAAGAGATTCTAGAATGAACCAAATGAAAATATTTTGTATTTTACAATGTTTAATTTATTTTTCATTATAGGTAAATTGAAAACAACGGGAAACACATAATTCAATGGAAAAATGTAAATAATGTCAAATCCATGAAGCTAAGACCTAAAACCCCAATTTTTAAAAATTATTCAAAACTGGGCAGGTAAATTCTAATCTTGTACTGATTTTTGCATTCTACCAAAGATTTCATGGGTTGCTTTGCAGCAACCTACATCTGCATGTGCATTTACTAAAGGAAATTTATGGGTTCCCATGTTTGTCATTGAAGATGAGTGCATGTGTAAGTCAACAAAGGTAGAAAATTCAACTAAAAATGAAAACAATTTTTGGTTCTATAGCAGTAATAAAGGGAAAATAACAAAGGTATGATTCATACCAAACTTCAACAAGTTGGAAAAAACAAAGGAGAGAGACCCTAAGAGAAAGAATTCACAAAGTTATCCTTAGTGGAGTCACTAGTTCTGTTTTAGGGGGAAATCCCCAATGACATAGAGTGGATCATTAACATAGAAAAGGGAAGATAACTAACTAAAATCCAAAACTATAGGGTTACAAAATATAACTACCAAGGATAAGAGGAAGGAACAAAAACACGTGATCTAGCAATTTACCCCTCTAATTGAAATCATATCTTCAAATACGCACAAAATATAAACAACCAACCTTCCTTAAATCGAAATTGACATGTAAATGTGATTCATGATAAATATATAAAATGATAACATGAATCCACAATAAACTAATTCTAACTAATTATCAAGAAACTAGTTCAACCTCAAATCAAGAGTTAAAAACAAATCATTAAACACATTTGTGTCATGATTTAGGGAGGGAAAGAAGAAAGATCTTAATAATTGTATTAATCGTGAACAAAAAATACATATAATACTTGATATGTGTTGTTAGAACCTTCATCACTTGAGTTTGGGTTCCTCCTACTTGAACTACTTATCTACTTATGCTCCACCTATGTTCTCCAAATTTAGTATGGATGGAAAAACCTTTAAAATGTTTTAACCTAACTCAAAGTCAAAAAATGATTCAGAACGACAGGGCTCTAATGAGGGGGAAACAATAAAAAACTAAGATTACTCCACTATAAATTGCTCCAATGTATCCTTGCTTTCAGTGGACTCTTTCCCCTTCTCCCAACAAAAATATATACTTATATCAAGAAAATGTATTTAAGACAGTTGAGGAAGCATTTAAGGCTTGCACAAGTGTATGAATCATGTGGATTATGTTAGCCTCTAATTTTTTTTCTTGATTTAGTGAGAATCCCTATTCCTAAGCCTTCCCTACTTATACCTAATTTATTGATTTCATTAGACTTTAATCTTCGTTTTGAGTTTGTTTTACTTTTCATTTTAGCATTTTTGAATAATTTTCTTAAGTTTGAAGGTTTAAGACATGGTTTAACAAGATTTGTCACATCATTTGCTTATTTGAATTCTGAAAATTCAAATTATTTCCAAGTCATCAATAGCGCTTTTGGAATAACATTATTCCTACAGCGCTAAAGTAATCATGTTGTGACATGCGCCAGCCATCCATATATTGTCATGATCACATAAATCGTGGACAAAAGACCTGCCTGTACTCTGTTGTTCCTGAGAATGTACTAAGGCTTAAAGTACAGTGTCAAGGCATCCGAAAGTATGTAAAAGATGAATACGAAGATATAGTCACCTTCGGTATGAAAAACTAGAGCAGATTTCTACGTTCTCATCGTCTAGCTTCCAACTTCTCTTGAGCAGTTATATCACGCTCAATGGCTGCCCATGAAAGTTCTAATTCCTTCTGGGTGTTAATAGTTTTAAGGATTGTATCAAAAAGATTTAAAACGATATGATTTTGATTAGAGAGTTCGGGTTGAATATTAGGTTGAGTAGCTGTAGGGATAGTCATTTGAGGAACAATACCAGTATGGGAATGATTTAACGAGATATTTCAATGCTGTTTCAATTTAGTCGAAATAAGAGAACTTTTTGCATGAAGAACAAAATAGGAATGCAAACTGAAGGCCCTTTCCCATAACTGTATTATTTTTTAGTAAAGATGTGGAATGAGAGAAAAACATTTAGCTATGGGTAACGTAAGGTTCCTATCAGTAGAAAACTCACACATACACAGAAGAAGAAATTGACATAGAAATAATTGGCATAGTGTGAATAAATATAAAATTCTGTAAATGTGAATTGGTCTTACACCTGCTGATAGCTGGTGCAGAGGAAAGACAAGAAACAATTACAAAAAAATAAAATCCCTTCACTATAGTAGTGGTCGTACTAAGTTATAGTGATACACATCAATTATGTAGAGAAAAATGAAAATAAACAAGAAAACATAACGAAACAAACTTGTAACACAGTCGTGACGGAATCGGGAATCTTCAAATTGCTTGTATTAACTTATCGGATGCAAAAATCTCTATTACATTCATTACCAAAAATGTCCAGTCCCTTTGTTCTTCTTTTGGTGATCTATTTATACAAATTTGTCTCTCGTCTTTAGAAGAGCGAAATCACTCCATCTGTCCTAATCTATTTTCAAAAAGGTGCCAGGTGCCTGTCTTTGCTTAGATTCAATGTATATGATACATTTGTCTATAAAATAGAATACAAGTTGTGAAGGTTCCGTTTGACAGCTGGGAGGGGCGAAATCACTCCATCTTTCCTACTCCATTTTCAAGAAGTGTCAGGTGCTTGTCCTCGCATGGATTCAGTGTACATGATACATTTATCCACAAATTGGGACACAAGCTGTGAAGGCTCGGCTTGACATCTGGCTTCGGAAAAATAGCACTCTCGGGCCAACTGTGGAAGCTTATCATCTATTTGTACATCGACGAGTTCAAGGGTGCCGAGTTGTGCACTAGGTTGAATCAATTGTTCGTAGATTTGAACTGGGTCTACCCTGTCCATCTTAGAGATTTTCGCTGAATTTCTCTCATTCTTCTCCTTCATGTCGAGAGAAATTCGATCTATATTCATCTGCCTTAGTGCCTCTATGTCATCTCCAATCTCCATCCCTAACAGCTCACCATTTATGGCATTGAAGGCCTCTTCTAACGAATTTGTCACTTTTTGAGCCTGCTCCTTGCTTAAAGTAATATCATGTTCCCAATTCTTTAATAAGATATTACCCCTAGTTTTCTCGGCAATGGTGAGCCTGGGAGACCCTGCTGAAAACCTATTGTTGGTAACGATCACTGCTTCTTGGAAAGCGATCCGAGAAGCCTCTGCATTTCTTTCTTTGTCAATCAGATTCTCAGAGATCCGATGCACTAACAAGCAGTCTTCTCGAATCTCTCCTACTTTGTTTAGCAGACTCTGTTGAGCAGAGGAGATCCTGCTCCGAATATCGGTTGCTCGGGATTTAACAATCTCGATGTCGATCACCTTGCTTTCTGCGACCTCTAACTGAGCCTGCAGCTGTGTGATCATATCCCTCTGCTGAACAACCTGCACCTAACCATCTCGGATCACTGAATTTTCTTGTTCCAGCTTGGTTTTGAGGACTTCGATTTCTTTCTTATCGGCCAATTGGGCCATCTCTATTGCTCCACTTGCTTGACTCTTAGCGTCTTCCACATCCGAAGCTACTTGGGCTTCAAGAGTCTTGATCAGTCGATTCTTCCTCTTGAGTAGATTTTTCAACATCGCAACCGAGAATTGGTTTGCTGACGCATATGCTCCTAGCGTCCCTGCTATCTCTGTGGTGAATTCATCACTCCTCTTGTTTTTTCCATCTGTCATTACTTTGAATTTTTTAACAGTGGACTCTCCCTCTTGATAAAATTGCCGCTTTACTACAGCTTTTCTCTTTCTGTCAAAAAAGAATTCATTAGGGCGGAGTTCCTCTGCCCTTATAGGTCTTAGTTATTCACCAAATATCCATCCCTCACTAACATCTCCCTGTGCCGACTGCAAGGGTGTGACAGAGGTGATGGGTTGTCCGATATGCTTCGCCGCCTTTCCTGGTGTGACGAATGAGTCCTGCTCTTTCGGAGGATCGGAGGTCTTCATCTCTGTCCCTGTCTCTGGATTCTGAGTTTTAGGTGGGTCGGTGTTTTTCATTTCCATCTCTGGACCATGTTTCTTGGGTGGATCAGTTGTCCCTTCTTCTGTTTCGGGATTCTTCTCCTGTTCAGGATTCTTCTCCTGCTCGGGACTCTTCTCCTGTTCAGGATTCTTCTCCTGCTCCCTTTCCTGACATTTTTCGGGATTAGAAGTTTGCCCCTCAGAACTTTCGGCCTCCTTTTCTTTATCCTTGGAAAGTCCCAAACCTCCCAGCACAACGGGGAGGCATCTTTTCCTATGCTCCTGAAATTTTAAAACAGAATCCCTGTCTTCGGGTGCCAGAGATCTTATTCGAAATTGTACTTCTGCATAGGACCTCGCCCCTCGGAAAACATCATCTGAAGGTGAACACTCATGTTCAAACCTATTTAATCCACAATTTCCCAAATGGGTGCTTACAATTCTCTGCGGATCATGCTTTTTGTACTCAATAGAGACTAGGCTCAATTCTTCTAAGGTTGCAGCCTCAGCCTTAGCATGTCCGAAATATAATAAGGAATAGGAATTAAGCCGAACAGGGAAAAACGACCATACCTTCTTTGATGACGCTTTGAGCTCTTTACTCACTCTGCCAATCACTATTTGTTGAGAAATCTCGCGACAGGCCAGCTTGTCGGGGATGAACAGCGGTAGCGCCAGAGGAGGAACAACAGCTCTGAAAACTCTAAAATAGGAGAATTCTTCTTCTACGTACCAATCTGTGATACTGCTCAGATTCGCAGCAATGCTATCCGAGATGCGGGGTGGCGAAAGACCAAAAATGGCGATGTGCAGGGGCACCATCACCCAGTTGAAAATCTCATAAATAAACTTATTTGCATTATTTTCCCATAGCTTGTCATGGTACTCATGCACAGTTTTTTCTTGGGTTGGACTCCAAGCCCAATTCATCAAAGGAAAAGGTGTCATGGAGCATATTGCATCCATGATATACGCAGACATGAAGAATCCGGATGGTCTCCCAGCTACTTTTTTCTCCCGGTACTCTGTGACCCTGTTGAAAAGACTGTCGGAGAGCATCTTCGCCCAATTAAATGAGCAACCTTCTGCTACCCGAAAGATGAGAGGTACCCACTGGATGTAAAAATGTGCGGTATCCTCCCATCCGAAAAGTCGGCATGTCATCATCGCCACATACATATACTGTGGCTCCAGCGAAGAAATTGAATACACACCCTTGTCATTCGCTCTGAACGTCGCAGAGCGCGAGACCCAATATTTTATCAAACTAGGCATGGTTTTGTCATATTCCTCGCATTCCTTCTTTTTGAATTCCTTCAGGAATTCTTTTCCATATGTATATTCAGAAGTTGTTGGGAGCTTATACATAGATTGGATATGCTCTGGTCTGAAAGTTTCGACCATGACCTGTCGATCATTTACGATAGTTCTGGCGAGCAGGTCGATGTGATCCAATGCCCATCGGATCATGTCGTAGTATGGGAGCAACCGAGGTCTGGTTGCAACCAGGTGCATTTCCGACTGAACAATTGTCTTATACTTAGTGTTCAGTTTGTCCTTTACAATATCATTTTCATCGTCATCTGAGTCTGAATAGTTTACCAACTCGGATTGCAGAATGTCTAAAATAAATGACCAGGTGGGTACTGAGCCGCCAGTCCGAGGTGAAGTATCTGAGACGTTGTCTGGACCCTGCGCTGCAACCTCAACACTCTCTTTCGCTGCTCTCCTCGGAGCCATGGCTGACGCTTGCTTTTTCGCTCTTCTGCAATAGACCTGTGTATACATGCGGAAATGAGTTCCCTCGGAGAAAGATGAGCTCTATGTGCTTATGAGAAATGTTCAAAAATAATGAAATTCTCGTATATATTTGAAAACTCTATACCTTTTGAAATAAGTCTGTCAAATCGCAAATAAAACCAAATTTAATGTGTAAATCTGATCTTATTTATTCATGGATTTACCCTAATTCTTCATTAATGTCATCAATGTTCGGCGGCTTGACAGGCAATCAGGTTATGGAGAGCAAGTAAATCCCTCGTGAAGTGTGCCAACCTCGATACGTGGGACGTATCTCGCTTAATTTCATTTTTCTAAAATTTCAAATCTTAACGACTTAAAGAATTTTCTTGTCTTTCGCTATATTGTGAATTTTCTTTTCACATTTTGACTCTTCAACTCGCGAGGCTGCGAGCGCCGATTTTACCTTAATTAATAATAAACCATGATTTGGTGAATTCTTAATTATATAACTTAACCTAATCGCCATATCGCGACTCAAGAATTCGAAGACAAACTTTTGGGAGAATGATATGTCGAGTCGCGATATCGCGATGTGGCGATAATTAAGGCTCGAATTAAGAGAAGGAAATATTAGATTAGGTGACTAATTAATCTCGCTATAATCATGTTGCAACCTCGTGAATCGAAGTTTTGGACACCTTAACTCGATGAAAGAAAGTACCGCATGACGAAGTGCTGAGAACCAAATTTAACCATGGTTAGTTTTTTACCCTTAGTCTCTGACCAAGGTTATTACAAAGTCATCGTGTTCTCGGCTATCGGGGCTGCAAGAACAAAAACTTAGGTCTGACGGATGCCGAGGCGCGAAACCCCAATGACATCTAATCATGGGTTAAAGGTTTTATCCTAGTTAATGCCTTGGACGAAAATTAGAACCGAGTTCGCATTTTCGCGACTCGGGACTTGTGAATTCAAGAAATAAAGTGTCCGACTTGCGAGACCTCGAAATAAAACCAGAAGAACAAACATACTTGTGAAAAATGGACCTTTTCTTTTGAAAGTGACAAAGCATTGCTGTTCATGGGACAAAATTTCAGAGCTTTATTATTTCGGAAGGAGAAGAAAAGCAAATTTAGATCTCAAGTGTCAAAAATTGAAAATTGAGCGAGGTGAAAAACAAGGGCGGCTCCAACATAGGCTCCAACTAGGGATCCCGCTTCCCTATGAGGTGGGAAGAACAGTAGACCAGGTGCCAAAATTGGGTAAATGGAGTCATAGGCTAATATCAACAGAAAAATCAAGAAAAAGGATAGAAGGGGAGGGAAATTTCCCTTGGAACCACAATTTTTTTTTATTTTTTATTTTTGAACTCAGATACTCTTTCTAAACACAGTTGAAGTCACTTTCACGATTCTCCCTTTCTCGCTACTAAGTTTGGGGAATGCTTTAAGACAGTCGTAACGCTCCTAGGATATTCAACAGGTCTTGTGATTCTTAGCTTGCATCAAAAGAATGATATTATATAATCTAAAATAGGGAAGTCCCATCGAAATTTGGGGAAATGATCAGGTTTTCAGAAAGCGTTGATTACCAAAGTAGATTGATGTTTACGTATAACAACCTTACAGATCTCTCAGACATTGCTTCACTACCAGCGAGCCTGTTTAGTACCCCGGTGAAGTTGTCTGACCCTTTTTTACTGAATTTCTTTTCACCACTTCGGAAAATATTTATGCGTTTAAACGCTAAGACGAGGGCAATCATTTCTGAATTTCCTTTCATCGTCTTAATGGACTAGGTGGGGGCAATCATTTCTGAATTTCCTTTCACCACCTGTCTCGGTATTTACTTTTAAAACACGAAGATGGGAGCAATCAGTTTATATCAGGGCTGAGATCTGTGTAATATTTTTTATCAGAGGTTTGTGAACTTATTTTGATTACTCGGTATCAACCTTCCTTTGACCCTCACAAGACCTTTAGTTCTTAGGGAGACAGGGGGGAATAATAAAATTTTAAAGAACATCCTGTTCAAGCAAGCTTTGATTTTTCGGACGCTATTGAAAAACCTAGGAAAGTTAGGATCGCTATAAACGTTCCTTAGCTTAGCAAAGGATCAAGTAGTTGTGAAGACCAACTTTCTTATTAAGATCTGCTTCGGAATCCCTGAGGTTTGAAATGAAAAATATTTATCCCTTCCCAAAGGCTTGGGAAGATAGTGACTCACTAAAAGTTAGGCCCAAATACAGACAGAAAATAAGGCAGCAATTAAATGGTTTAATATAAAAATGGTCACAACAGTTCTGGACTAGTTTTCGAATGCATTTGGGAACAAAAATTATGACTGATTGTTTTTGGTTTAACATATTCATTCCAATTTAGTTTGAAGATCAAAGCCAAAAATAATCCTGTTATCTAACCTTTTATATTGCAATTTGAATAATATTACCTCAGATTGCTTAAACAGCCTTTCATGACCTATGTATCGAGAAAACTCACCTCTGTCTTTTAAATTTCCTCGTGGACTATGAATTATCTTATGTATCACCTGTTTTATGTTGTTGTATTTCCAACACCGACCTGCACATTATTTTTTCTGCTAGTTTCGTCCGAGGCTGGAATCCTACAAAAAACAAATACGAATCTGATTTGAAAATGTGTTGAAAATTTAAGAACGAAAACCAAAAATTGAAAATAAATGTTTGAACAAAAACATATGTACAAAAACTCATAATAAACTTTATTTATTTACAAATATATATATATATATATATATATATATATAAATTATTTTTTTATTTTTTTATTTTATTTTCTTTTCTTTTCTATCCGACGATTGTCACGTCATGTAGTGCTTTAGATATCGCCCGTTGATAGGGGCGGTGAGAACTTCTCCATCAATATTTTCCAGAAGAAAGGAATTCTTTCCTTCTGGAGCCGAGACCTTGAATGGTCCATACCAAAGGTGGTCAAATTTTCCATGCTTCGCGGCTTCTTCCCTTCTCGTATCCCATCTTAACACCAAATCACCTGGGAGGAATTCTCTGTCTTTTGCCTTGAGATCGAACAATGCTTTCATATCATCCTGGTACTTCTTCATTTTCTCATCAACCTCCACTCTGAGTTGTTGAACCTCAATCAGTTGGTTAATTCTTCTGGTTACATGATTGGGCTCTTCGTTTTGATCCTGCCATAATTTCATCACTGGCAATGCTAAGCTTATAGGTAGAACCGTGTCGGTCCCATATACCATCTGAAACGGTGAAATGTCGATAGACCTTTTAGTGCTGATGCGATTTTCCCATAATGCGTGCTTCAAATGTACATGCCAGGACCTCTTGTTTTCGCTCAGTACCTTTTTTATTACGTTCACCAGGCTCTTATTAGATGATTCAGCCAGCCCATTTCCCTGAGGGTAATAAGCAGTGGAATGGCCGAGAACGATACTGTACTTCTGGCAAAAGTCGATCATAGCCATGGACTTGAAGGCCTAGGCGTTGTCGGTAACAATCTTTCGGGGACACCCGAATCTTGATAAGATGTTATCTTCCAAGAAGTCGATCACCACCGAGTCTGTTGCTCTTTTGGTTGGAATTGCTTCCACCCACTTGGTAAAATAATCTGTGGTCGTTAAGATCCACTTATGCTGAGCACTGGAATGGGGATTAATTTCTCCTATGAAGTCTAATCCCCATTGTTGAAATGGGGCTTCAGTTTTGACTGGAACGAGTGGTAGTGCTGGGAGTTTTTGCTTACCAGCGAATATTTGACACAAGCAACAGGCACGTACTTTAGCATTAACGTCCGAAAATAGTTTCGGCCAATAGTATCCGGCCCTCAGGATCTTGTAGGCTGTGGCTCTCCATGCATGGTGTCCCCCATAGATTCCTTCATGAAACTCTTTTATAACTCGCGGAGTTTCCGACTCAACCAGAAAAACCAGTAAAAACCCGAGTGGATCCTTCCAGTATAGTTGATTTTCGGAGATGCAATATTTTACAGCATGGAGTTTTAAAGTTCTGTATTTGGCTGGTGTTAGTCCATCTGGACATTTCAGGTTTAACAAGTAGAAGACTATATCTTTGTACCAGCCTAACGATATGAATTTTTTTTCAACCTTGCTTGGATATGTCTAGTCATACGGCTTTTGCAAACGTGTGTCTCCATCTTCCCCTTGTAGGCAATTGATGTCAAGAGCTCTAAGGTTTGACTCAACCAAGAGTTTGGCCAGACCCTTTCCTTTTATCAATTTAGTTGGCTTGATTTCCAGGTCAAATTCTTGTATTTTAGCGAGCCAGCGCCCTCGTTTTCCATCACTATCCGGCTGTACCAATATATCCTTCACAGCACTGGTTGGTACGTACGCGATAATTTTTTAATGCAGAACGTAAGTTCTAAATGCTTTTAGCGCTTTCACCATTGTGTACACCTGTTTTTCTATTATATCATATTTTAGCTCGGCGTCTCTAAGGCTCTTGCTAAAAAACGCGATTGGGCGTTCAAAGCCTTCATCATATTTTTGCAGCAACACCGCGGCGATAGTATGTTGAGAAGCGAATGAGAAGATGAGGAAATCTTTCAAGTAATCTGGCCTTGTTAACACAGGTGCCTCGCTGATGACTTTTTTAATATGCTCGAACGACGCTTTAGCCTCGGTCGTCCAATTTACTCTGCTATCTTTCTTCAGCATTCCTGTGATCAATTTGACAATCTCAGTGAAATTTGGTATAAACCTTCGTAAAAAATTTATTGTTCCTAAGAAAGATTGAATTTCTTTAACGTTTCTAGGAATACTGATAGTTTGTATCGCTTCAACCCTCTTAAGATCAATTTTGATCCCATCTTTAAATACGATATGCCCTAGAAGCTTACCTTCCTGCATAGCGAAATGTGATTTCTTTGGGTTCAAAGATAGGCCATACCTGCGGCATTTTTCGAAAGTCTGTTTTAAATGGATCAAATGTTCTTCATCGGTTTTAGAGAAAACCGTCAAATCATCAAGGTAGATTACTACGAACTTGTATCTTTCTCCGACGAAAGCGATGTCCATAGCGCGGTAGAAGGTAGCCCCTGCATTCATCAAACCAAAAGGCATTTTATCATACATGAATGTTCCCCATGGTGTGGTGAAAGTGGTTTTTTCTCTGTCTTGCTCGTTCATGGCGATTTGGTTATACCCCGAAAACCCATCTATCATAGACATTCGATTTTCTCCAACTACCCTTTCTAGGATGTGGTCCATTTTAGGAAGTGGATAATTATCCTTAAGAGAGGAACTGTTCAAGTTCCGGAAATCCACACACAATCTGATTTCTCCATTCTTTTTTCTGACAGGGACCAAATTTGCCACCCAGTCTGAGTACCTTAGAGGTACAATTATTTTCGCATCTAAGAGCTTCTTAACTTCCTTTTCAATAACGGGCAACAAAATGGGGTTAAACTACCTGAGATTTTGCCTAAAAGGCTTGACTCTGGGTTTCAAAGGTATCTTGTGTTCAATTATAGAAGTATCATATGTTCGAAGCTCATCATAAGACCAGGAAAAAATGTCTTTATACTGTCTGAGTAGGTCTCTCTACTGGTCTTTTAACTCAGGAGGGAGGAATTTAGATATCTTTACTATCCTGGAATCTTTTTCAGTTCCTATGTCGTAGTCTTCCACTTCTTCTAGTTGAGGCTGCAAAGTGGATTTCACAGGTATGTCGTTCTGATCGAAGAGTCTTTCTAAAGGAATTAAGCCTTTCAGGATTTGGTTATTTTTAAGGACCAACATGCGATGATCCGCTATTTTTTCTCGGAAGTTTTCAGGATCTTCACCCTCTTGCATAATCCACATCGGGTCGTTTTGGTTTTCTTGTTCTGGATGAGTTTCCGAGAACTCACTTATTGCTATAAGAAATTTCTGAATTTGTTCGTCATCTTCAAAGACCTGCCAGTGTCTGACATTGTCGGGTATAGACGGTTTATATCTGATTTCAATATGATATTTCAGTTTAACGTTCATGGGAGGAGAAAAGTTCGAGGCTGCCTTAGCCAATGCGTCAGCATGTAGATTTTCTGTGCGAGGAATAGAATGGATTTTTATAGATGAGAAAAAATTCTCCATCAAATCCCAAGCACAATTTCTGTATGTTCTCAGTCTGGGATGCTTGGCTTGGTAATGTTAGTTTACTTGTCTTACTATCAATTCAGCGTCACCATAAACTTCCAAGTTTTTTATATTTAACTTCTTTGTAGCCTCTAAACCTAAGATTAATGCTTCATACTCACATACGTTATTGGTGTAATCTATGTCCCACTGCAAACGATATGAGAAGGGAACAATAAATTTTCCTTCAGGTGCTACCACAAGTATGCCAGCACCAGCTCCTTCAGAAGATGAAGCGCCATCGAAGTACATTTTCTAGATACCACTTTTGTATAGTTCTTCAGTCAAGGGGCTAAGCTCTTCTTATTTCATATCAAGTTCTTTTGGATGTCCATCTAAACCATCATCAAAAGACAATATGCAATTCCCCAGATATTGGTCTGCAACGTAAATGGGAAAGTTATTTGGGTTCTGAGGATCACTAACAGTATACGCTAATCTTGTTTCTCGGTACAAACGGGTAAACTGTCCACCGAAAATTGGGATTGTGGCATATGACATGTCTAATTGTAGAGAACCTCCCAACTTGGCTCCCCATGATCTGGATAACAACATACCATATTTGGGGGGAATATCTGCAATAACCACATCCATCAGGATACTCTTGACCGGGACCTGAGCTAGGGTAACTACCAGATCCTTTATCATTCCCATACATTTAACTTTTCTTGAATCAAACGAGTATAGTTTTTCATAGGGTCTAGTGATTTGGAGCCCCAGCCTCTCCATTATAGTTTTGGGCATAACATTATGTGAAGCCCCAGAGTCTAACATGCAGTTATGCAGTAACTGGTCATGTATATTCAGGGTGATATAGAAAGGAGCGACGTTGTCTTTGAACCCCTCGAAATGAGGACCAAAGGTGATGTTAGGTTTGTCATCTTCTAGGTTGATAACGTCGGAGTGACTTTCTGGCTCATAAACACCCATCACTTTGGCAATTTGTTTCCGATAAGTGGGATTTTTTGCTAATTCTACCAAAGGAATCGGTATCTTAATTTTATTTAATTCATTTTCAAAATTCTAAGATGTATTGGCCTTGTCCATTTCTTTGGTTAAGATTTCCGAGCTTTTTCCTCCTGACTAGTTTGTCTGGATCGCTTTATCATTCGTGACCTTAGTCGAAGATGTAACTTTATCTATCGGTCTTGTTTCCTTTGTTTGGGTTTCAGCCTTTTTCACCTCAGACTCTTGAGTCTTTGCTATCTTGACTTTATTGCTGGGTAACAATGTCTCTTCCAAAGGAGGTTCATGAGATTGATCCCTTGGCAGGATTTTCTTAGGTTGGTTAGTTGAGGTGGGTTTATTTTTTGATCTCAGATTGTATCTGGGTTGAAAATCAGTCGCTATCATTTCTGTTTCTAGTTGAGATACGCAGAGGTCAGTATGATCACCTTCTTCTTCTTCATTAGACGGTTGAGGAGTATTTAAGGATTTCTCATAGTCTTCCCTAGTCAGAAATGGTTGCGAACACTCATCACCGAAACATGCAACTTCATCTTCCGAATCTCCGAAATATTGGAGGTCGCTTGCTCCTATAAATTTTTCATTCTTTAGTGGAGCTTGTATTTTTTGATCTTCATTCTTTATTTGCCTCTGTTGATTTAGGGGATTTGGGTTTCTCCTGAAATCCCTTTTATTAGAAGAATCAGCTTTAGCCTGATCCAACTCCATCCTAGAGATTTTGTTAGACAGATCTTTAATTATTTGGTCCATATCATCTACTCTGTCGTCAGTGTATCTATTTGACCCGGAAGGACCCGTTGGTTCCCTATAGCGTCTATTTTCACGGTTGAATGTTTCTACTTTAGCCTTTAACTTACCTGAAGCCATCATATTAGATTCTATCTCGACAGCATCGTCTTGCATTCTATTTAGGGTGGCTCCTCTTCTTTCTCGCAAAAGTATGGAAAAATCAGGTTCGAAAGCTCCCGCAAAGGTTACTTTGGCTGAGGGTTCGGAAGGTTTAACAATGGCTGGAATTTTATTATACAGTTTGTTAAATCTCAGAATAAATTCCATTACTGTTTCTGAGTTTTTCTTCCTTAGGGACCCAAACTCGGTAAGGTAGTATAAGTGATCCTTTTTCTCTCCCCATTGTCTGAGGAAAGCATCTTCCAAGGCGTTATATGTCCGAATAGAAGCTACAGGAAGACTCCGAAACCAAGTTCGGACCTGTCCTTCGAAGGTTTGGACAAGTAGTCTTGAATAGAAATCCTCGTGCTCGATACCGCATATGTCTGTGAACTAGTCAAAGAAGTTTATATGCTCGGCTGCGGTTAGGTCTCCCTCCCCAGTGAACTTAGGAAGTTTTTTGATGTAGTTGTCAGGTAAATCATGGAGGTGAGCGGGTAAAACTAGGGGAGCGTATCTCACTGCTACTTTTGCAAATCCTCCGGGAGGAGAGACATTCGGTTGTCCTCCACCTCCTCCTCCGACGCTTGCGATTGACTTGGGAGTAGGAAATGAGGGTGTAACACACTTTTTTGAATCAGGCGAAACTGGGAGGTTCTACTGAAGAAAGGTTGGTATGTCAAATGATAATGATCTTTCTAAAGGACCTTTTCCCTTGTTTATAGATGGGAAAGTCTGATGTGACCCACTCCTAAATTCTGAGTAGTTTGTTTTCGGCTCTCTGGTATCAGACAAAGGACTGCAGGAAGTAGGAGGTTTTGAAGGGCATTTATTCTTTAAAAGTGGGTTTTTGGACTTATGAACGGTAGCAGTTGCCTCAGACGAGCCTGTCGCTTTTAAAAAAGTTTCAGGATCATTAACAGGCGTAATCAGCTTGCCATCCGGGTTCCGTCTGGTATGCCTTCTACCAGATGCCAGTTTGTGTTTCAGTGGAGTCACCAAGTGAAATATTTTAAACAAGCCTTAAAACGGTGTGCACTCTATGTTCACTATCAAAGAGTAACACTATCAACGAAATAGTTTTGTCGTTTTCCCAGGGAAAAGATTTCGTAACTTCGTTCCACGGCAATGGCGCCAGAAAGATGTTCTTCCTGAGTCTGTACTAAGGCTTAAAGTATAGTGTCAAGGCATCTGAAAGTATGTAAAATATGAATACGAAGATATAGTCACCTTCGGTAAGAGAAACTAGAGAAGATTTCTACGTTCTCGTCGTCTAGCTTCCAACTGTTCTTGAGCAGTTATATCACGCTCAATGGTTGCCCATGAAAGTTCTAATTCCTCCCGGGTGTTAGTAGTTTTAAGGATTGTATCAAAAATATTTAAAGCAATATGATTTTGATTAGAGAGTCCGGGTTGAATATTAGGTTGAGTAGTTGTAGGGACAGTCATTTGAGGAACAATACCAGTATGGGAATGATTTAACGAGAGATTTCAACGTTGTTTCAATTCAGTCGAAATAAGAGAAATTTTTGCATGAAGAACAAAATAGGAATGCAAACTGAAGGCCCTTTCCTGTAACTGTATTATTTTTTAGTAAAGATGTGGAATGAGAGAAAAAAATTTAGTTGTGGGTAACATAAGGTTCCTATCAGTAGAAAACTCACACATACATAGAAGAAGAAATTGACATAGAAATAATTGACATAGTGTAAATAAATATAAAATTCTGTAAATACGAATTGGTCTTACACCTGCTGATAGCTGGTGCAAAGGAAAGACAAGAAACAATTACAAAAAAATAAAATCCCTTCACTATAGTAGTGGTCGTACTAAGTTATAGTGATACACATCAATTATGTAGAGAAAAATGAAAAGAAACAAGAAAACATAACGAAACAAACTTGTAACACAGTCGTGACGGAATCGGGAATCTTCAAATTGCTTGTATTAACTTCTCGGATGCAAAAATCTCTATTACATTCATTACCAAAAATGTCCAGCCCCTTTGTTCTTCTTTTGGTGATCTATTTATACAAATTTGTCTCTCATCCTTAGAAGAGCGAAATCACTCCATCTGTCCTAATCTATTTTCAAAAAGGTGTCAGGTGCCTGTCTTTGCTTAGATTCAATGTATATGATACATTTGTCTATAAAATGGAATACAAGCTGTGAAGGTTTCGTTTGACAGCTGGGAGGGGAAAAATCACTCCATCTTTCCTACTCCATTTTCAAGAAGTGCCAGGTGCTTGTCCTCGCATGGATTTAATGTACATGATACATTTATCCACAAATTGGGACACAAGCTATGAAGGCTCGGCTTGACATCTGGCTTCGGAAAAATAGCACTCTCGGGCCAACTGTGGAAGCTTATCATCTATTTGTACATCGACGAGTTCAAGGGCGCCGAGTTGTGCACTAGGTTGAATCAAATGTTCGTAGATTTGAACCGGGTCTACCCTGTCCATCTTAGAGATTTCCGCTGAATTTCTCTCATTCTTCTCCTTCATGTCGAGAGAAATTCGATCTATATTCATCTACCTTAGCGCCTCTGTGTCATCTCCAATATCCATCCCTAACATCTCACAATTTATGGCATTGAAGGCCTCTTCTAATGAATTTGTCACTTTTTGAGCCTGCTCCTTGCTTAAACTAATATCATGTTCCCAATTATTTAATAAGATATTACCCCTAGTTTGCTCGACAATGGTGAGCTCGGGAGACCCTGCTGAAAACCTATTGTTGGTAGCGATCACTGCTTCTTGGAAAGCGATCCGAGCAGCCTCTGCATTTCTTTCTTTGTCAATCAGATTCTTAGAGATCCGATGCATTAACAAGCAGTCTTCTTGAATCTCTCCTACTTTGTTTAGCAGACTCTGTTGAGCAGAGGAGATCCTGCTCCGAATATTAGAATTTTTCCCCTCAGAACTTTCGGCCTCCTTTTCTTTATCCTTGGAAAGCCCCAAACCTCCCAGCACAACGGGGAGGCATCTTTTCCTATGCTCCTGAAATTTTAAAACAAAATCCCTGTCTTCGGGTGCCAGAGATCTGATTCAAAATTGTACTTCTGCATAGGACCTCGCCCCTCAAAAAACATCATCCGAAGGTGAACGCTCGTGTTCAAACCTATTTAATCCACAATTTCCCAAATGGGTGCTTACAATTCTCTGCGGATCATGCTTTTTGTACTCAATAGAGACTAGGCTCAATTCTTCTAAGGTTGCAGCCTCAGCCTTCGCATGTCTGAAATATAATAAGGAATAGGAATTAAGCTGAACAGAGAAAAATGGCCATACCTTCTTTGATGACGCTTTGAGCTCTTTACTCACTCTGCCAATCACTGTTTGTCGAGCAATCTCGCGACAGGCCAGCTTGTCGGGGATGAACAGCGATAGCGCCAGAGGAGGAACATCAGCTCTGAAAACTCTAAAATAGGAGAATTCTTCTTCTACGTACCAATCCGTGATACTGCTCAGATTCGCAGCAATGCTATCCGAGATGCGGGGTGACGAAAGACCAAAAATGGCAATGTGCAGGGGCACCATCACCCAGTTGAAAATCTCACAAATAAACTTATTTGCATTATTTTCCCATAGCTTGTCGTGGTACTCATGCACAGTTTTTTCTTGGGTTGGACTCCAAGCCCAATTCATCAAAGGAAAAGGTGTCATGAAGCATATTGCGTCCATGATATACGCAGACATGAAGAATCTGGATGGTCTCCCGACTGCTTTTTTCTCCCGGTACTCTGTGACCCTGTTGAAAAGACTGTCGGAGAGCATCTTCGCCCAATCAAATGAGCAACCTTCTACTACCCGAAAGATGAGAGGTACCCACCGGATGTAAAAATGTGTGGTATCCTCCCATCCGAAAAGTCGACATGTCATCATCGCCACATACATATACTGTGGCTCCAGCGAAGAAATTAAATACACACCCTTGTCATTCGCTCTGAACGTCGCGGAGCACGAGACCCAATCTTTTATCAAACTAGGCATGGTTTTGTCATATTCCTCGCATTCCTTCTTTTTTAATTCCTCCAGGAATTCTTTGCCATATGTATATTCAGAAGTTGTTGGGAGCTTATAAATAGATTGGATATGCTCTGGTCTGAAAGTTCCGACCATGACCTGTCGGTCATTTACGATAGTTCTGGCGGGCAGGTCGATGTGATCCAATGCCCATCGGATCATGTCGTAGTATGGGAGAAACCGAGGTATGGTTGCAACCAGGTGCATTCCCGACTGAACATTTGTCTTATACTTAGTGTTCAGATCGTCCTTTACGATATCATTGTCATCGTCATCTGAGTCTGAATAGTTTACCAACTCAGATTGCAGAATGTCTGAAATAAATGACCAGGTGGGTACTGAGCCGCTAGTCTGAGGTGAAGTATCTGAGACGTTGTCTGGACCCTGCGCTGCAACCTCGACACTCGCTTTCGCTGCTCTCCTTGGAGCCATGGCTGACGCTTGCTTTTTCGCTCTTCTGCAATAGACCTGTGTATACATGCGGAAATGAGTTCCCTCGGAGAAAGATGAGCTCTGTGTGCTTATGAGAAATGTTCAAAAAGAATGAAATTCTTGTATATATTTGAAAACTCTGTACCTTTTGAAATAAGTCTGTCAAATCGCAAATAAAACCAAATTTAATGTGTAAATCTGATCTTATTTATTCGTGGATTTACCCTAATTCTTCATTAATGTCATCAATGTTCGGCGGCTTGACAGGCAATCGGGTTATGGAGAGAAAGTAAATCCCTCGTGAAGTGTGCCAACCTCGATACGCGGGGCGTATCTCGCTTAATTTCATTTTTCTAAAATTTCAAATCTTAACGACTTAAATAATTTTCTCGTCTTTCGCTATATCATGAATTTTCTTTTCACATTTTGACTCTTCAACTCGCGAGGCTGCGAGCGCCGATTTTACCTTAATTTATAATAATAAACTATGATTTGGTGCATTCTTAATTATATAACTTAACCTAATCTCCATATCGCGACTCGGGAATTCGAAGACAAACTTTTGGGAGAATGATATGCCGAGTCGCGATATCACGATGTGGCGATAATTAAGGCTCGAATTAAGAGAAGGAAATCTTAGATTAGGCGACTAATTAATATCGCTATAATCATGTCGCAACATCATGAATCAGAGTTTTGGACACCTTAACTCGATGAAAGAAAGTACCGCGTGACGAAGTGCCTTGAACCAAATTTAACCATGGTTAGTTTTTTACCCTTAGTCTCTGACCAAGGTTATTACAAAGTCATCGTGTTCTCGGCTATCGGGGCTGCAAGAACAAAAACTCAGGTCTGACGGATGCCGAGGCGTGAAACCCTGACGACGTCTAATCATGGGTTAAAGTTTTTATCCTAGTTAATGCCTTGGACGAAAATTAGAACCGAGTTCGCATTTTCGCGACTCGGGACTTGTGAATTCAAGAAATAAAGTGTCTGACTTGCGAGACCCCGAAATAAAACCAGAAGAACAAACATACTTATGAAAAATGGACCTTTTTTTTTGAAAGTGACAAATCATTTCTATTCATGGGACAAAATTTCAGAGCTTTATGATTTCGGAAGGAGAAAAAAAGCAAATTTAGATCTCAAGTGTCAAAAATTGAAAATTGAGCAAGGTGAAAAACAAGGGCGGCTCCAACATACTCCATGATATCACTTGAAATGATAATGCAGTTTGAACCGTTGCATGAACGAGATCACTCTATACCTGCAAGGACCTGTATCAAATCAGTTCAATTTCCAACATAATTTTATAACACTGTCATATTTTATTCTAATTTTGTTGGATTCTATGTGAAGATATCCATTTAAGGAAATCGTTATGTAGTAACAGTTGCAGGTTTTAAATTAATGATTTCCAACAGTGTCGAGTTACAGCACTGTATCATCGACATGGTGCTGAAGAAAGGTGGGTAAATTGTCATTTTGGAACCTGAGGGCACCAAGCTACTTGAAGCGTATCCACAGATGGCACAAAGGTTCAAGGACTTTGGTTGGTTTGAGTTCTTTACCACCTTCCAAGGGAATGACGAACAAGTGTCCATGATGTTTGCATAGAACTTCGATGGTTTTGAAGTGGTGATTGGTAAATTATTGATGTTAGTGACAGAACAATCCATTTCCAAAGCTTGCAGATTAGCGATTGGGGGAGAATGATGGTGGAAAAAGGAGCATGTAGTCATGGAGTTTGTGAACCAATTCTTGCTACTAGATAGGTAGAACCCAGACTAGAAGAAAGGGGTCCCTCACAGTTGGATTAGACAAGAGTGCAATACCACTCTGATCATAATTCACAGGTATATCACCTGTGAAGGTAGATTCTCGTTGGTTTACATCTATCATATTAGGTTATTAATGCATATCAATGGAGACTATCCCTTAAATATACCATACTTTCTACTCAAAAGCCTATCGAAGATGTCAAAAAGGGTACAGTCACACCCTACCACTGCTAAAGGTAGCTTGTTCCATCAAGTTTTAATTAATACTTTGGTCATTTATGCTTTGAGTGAAGTACAAAAACCATGGAACTGGTTGATCCATTCCTTAAATCTTGATCCACAGCCAAGCAAATAGAAAAGGGGAAAAGGGAAAAAGGCAACTACACAGAAACAAAGTATCACAATTGATGAAACTCCAGTCAAAGAAGAAATGTCTACAACCAGGGTGACAAGGACCAACAAAAGAAAGAAGCAGACTCAGCACATTCCTATTTATACCCCTGTAGATGACATTCAGGAAGAAGCCATGACCAGCAGAGGTAAGAGACCCAAACTTGATGCCAAGATCGAAATGTTTTCTGATGCAGACATAAAAATGGAAGAAGATTCAAATGAGGATTATAATATTAAAATCAGAGTCAAACATAAAAAGAAATCAACTAGTAAGAAAGGTACCACAGGTAAAAAACAAGAGAAGAAATTTGCACCTGTGTCTCAATACCCTAGGAGAAATTCAACTAGGGTTGCCAACAAATAAAGGCTAAAATCCAAAGCTATGTTTGACTCATCTATCGAAAAGGAAAATGGCATAGTCATAGAGGATCATTTTTAGGACTCTAAAGCAGGTGTCAAAGAAAAGGTAGAAAGACCTCCATTACACAGGAAACCAACAGAAAGAGGTAAGAAGATTGCTCAATTTTTTGAAGGACCTGTAACAAGAGCTACTACCACATTATCAATAGTTGAAGCACTTGCTAAAGGTACCAGTAGGATTTCTAAAAACAAAGAAAGTAGCCCTGTAGACTCAGACCATATATCAAATATTCCAGAAGCCATGGACTCATCTATTTTAGATGATGATCACAGTTCAGGATTAGCTTCTAGATACCAAATTAAACTGAGAGAACCTAAGGTTTCCATAGATCTAAACAAGCCTGCACTTGTAGAAGAGTTTCCAGAATTCAAGGTCAAGGTCAGAAGTTATAAAGAGAAGATTAGAGAATTTCAGAGAATGGTGAAGTAGTTGAAGAAGGAAAGGGATCAAGTAGAGAAATGGAGTTCCAGGCAGAAAGAAAGGATACAGGGGTTCAAGAAGAAGAAAAGGGAGCAAAAGGAATTTCTCAAAGATCTTAGAGAATCCAACTTTAAACTCTATTGGCACAACATTGTACTCACCTCTAAGTTGAAACAGAGGACTGCTAAAGCTAGCGTTGTTATTATATCATGATAGCCCTATGAAGGATCTGGAACAGTTTGAAGTCTTGATATTTACCAGGGAATGAGGGGATATTTACTTGTTTTTGTCTTATGAAGATGATACTTTGAATACATGACTAAATCAAACCAATTCCCAATTTGTAGGATTGAATGTATTGTTGAAAGAATCATTTGGGATTAAGTTGTTGAGTTGATATCTATTTTGTAATGTAAATAATCATTTTGAGCTAACCTCCCTAGAAGATAGTTGTTGATCAGATCCTATCATTAATAGCACACTAGAAAATAGGATCTGAGCTACTTTTTGGATAGTTTAAGTAGACAGAAGAAAGACTCTATGGAGGTCAAAAATTTGGATATTCAGGGACCTGTTTTGAAACTCCTTGTAAGACATTCCTATTCTATGTGACACTTAATGGCAAAGGCATATTGATGGTTAGACTTTCTCTTCTTCTCTGTTCTTTTTCTCTTCATACTTGAGATCATTTATCAAACTGCAATGCATTTTTTGCTTGATTATGAATTGATACAGTAAATAATTTGTTGTTGTGATTATTTTCAAGTTTTGATTTCAGGCTAATGTTCTTATTTCTTAATGATATTTTGAGATAAGAATTTTATGTGAGGTTGACAAATTGAAGACTTCATATTATCTTTTCCTTATTTGTCTAATTCATCTATGTGACTACCCTTTAACCAGTCAGTGGGATATCATTTGTCCTTATTATTAAATTCTTTTTTATCTTGAAACCGTGAACCAGTTTTCAACCACCTTTTCAAAAACCAAATCATAAAACCCCTCAAAATACTATTGCAATAACCTGATGATGCCCTAGCTTTCCTTCTCACAGTCAAGTGCAACTTTAGGGACTAATATCTTTTGGCATCATTGTCGGGGAAGAAGAAATGAAGATATCTTCCCTAGGGAAACGACAAGATTAGATTCAAATCTTGATGGGGAACAAGATTTTGGACATTACATAAGACTGTGATTATTCACCTGGCGACTCCTCTGTGGTAATTCTGGATCCTAAAAGAGAAGGGAAAGGACCTTAAACTCCTCCAACTTCTTCATCATCTACTAAGAGACTAGTAACCAGAAAAAATCCAGATCCACATCCTATTGCAGCAGTTCCAGATCTTGAAAAGTTATTAAGAAAATCTAAAGTTATTTCTGGACAGTCCTCTCTCTCAAGGAGAAAATTACCTTCAAAAATTTCTGAAGGACAGTCCTCTGAAATTATCAAACCTCAACCAGATGAAGAAGTGATTCCTGAAAGTGAAATCAAACCTGACATTGAGCTTGCTACAGTTTCCTTTCCTTCAACCATCTCAGAATTAAATCTAAATCAATGGAAGCTACTTGCTGAACTCATTAAAGAGGAACACTCAAATACTTTGTTTGTGGCTGAAGATTTGAGAGATCAGAGCAAATATATTAAAAGTGAACCATAAACACTCTCTTCATTTTTTGAATCTCTCTCCTCTGAAGAAATTAAACCATGTTATTCTTCTTTTGAAAATCCTTGTTTTCTTGGTCCATCATCTGACTCCAATCCAGAAAAGAAACCCTTGTCTGCTGAAGATCAAGATTCATTATCAGTACAATTAAGTTTCCATACACAGGGGACAATTTCTCCTTCAACATTACCAATCTTTCTTACTCCTAAAACTCAAACACCAAAGATGGAAAATATGGTTGTGAACAGAATGGATGCACTTGTTGCAGCTAAATATGCCCCTTTGATCCTTCCACAAGTTCTATATGCTTTTCCACCAAATGACTATATGAAATATTTGCCCAAATTCAATGGAGAAGGAGGAGTTACTGCCAAAGAGAATTTGAATTCCTTTTACAGTTTTGCAGACAATTTCTATGTAGAGCGTGCAAATGTGTGGATGATATTATTTGTGCAGAGTTTAGATGGTGAAGCAAGAAAATGGTTCAGAATTTTTCCACCTAATTCAATTGTTGATATTGAGGCCTTGGACGACACCTTTCTAAGACACTGGGGAGACAAGAAATACTACTTATACTGCATTACTAAATTTGGTGCTTTAAAAAGGAAACAAGGTGAATCAATATCTGATTTTACTAAAAGATTCAATAAAATGTACAGTAAAATTCCAGACGAAATTAAACCTTCAGAAACATCAGCTAAAATCACTTTTGCCAATGCTTTCGATGTTGAATTTTATTTGTTACTAAGATAAATAAGGTATGCCACCCTTAACTAGATGCAAGAAGTTTCTATTGAGGTAGAATCTAACATATTAGCAGTAGACAAATTGAAGTCCAAGGGTGATAGAGACAGAAAAAAGCAAAAAGAAGAGTTGCCTTCCTCTTCTGATACAACATCTGACTCTAAGATGGATGAAATGGATAAGATCATAAAGACTTTAACATTTGAGATGGAAAGGTTGAAAATGGATCAAAAACAGCCCAGTAGACCCACGTAGGAGGGTGGATACAGAAATCAAAATCAGTTCAGGAGGCTAAACAATGCACCTCAAATATTACCAAAAGAACGAAAAAATCAAGAAGACCAAAAAGGTTTGCCTCCTTTCCAGAATAATGAAGTAGATGAGGAGGAGGATGAAGATGATACAGAAGATGACCTTGTAGTAGATCTAAATGATTCTGAATCATCTCCGATGCATGTGACATAGCGAGATTATGAAGATTCTTTGATTTTAAACCAGTTTGAAGAAGGAGATGTTGATGAGGTCATCCAGAAGGAACCTAAAAGGAACAAATATAATCTTAGATATAGTTCAAATACACCAAAAGTTGATACACATGTTTCTACAAAGAAGGCCAACACTCCAGTTCAAACAGGGATCAGTAAAGATAGTCCTGGGATTCAGATTGATCAACCATTGAAGCATCCTGTCAAGGTTAGTAGTACAGAGTTAAAGGAACTGGAAAAGAATGTTTCTTCTTTCAGCCTATAACATGAAATTAACAAAATCAAGATTTGTGTGCCTTTGCTAGAACTAATGAAAATAGAGCCTTTTAGGAAGATTGATCTCAAGGCTCTACAGTCTCATGCTCAGGTTACCTTTTCAAATACTGTCAATCTGGAAGATGAGAACCCTGATGTAACCATTGGACATCATATTGAAGACAGAACTGATACTTCTCCTCCATTCTACATATCACTAAATGTTCATGACAAGATATTGTATAACTGCCTAATGGATTATGGTGCCTTGCATAATGTCATGCCTAAGGTGGTGATGGATGAATTAGGGTTAGATATTACTAAACCTTACCATGATATATATTATTTTGACTCCAGGAAAGTCAAATGCCTGGGAGTGATCAAGGACATGGTTGTTACTCTTTCCCAATTACCTATGAAGAGTGTGATGTTATATGTTATTGTGGCTAACATACCTTCAAAATTTGGAATGCTTCTGTCAAGATCCTGGGCCAAAAAGGTAGGAGTCACTCTACAGATGGATCTTAGTTATGCCACCATACCTGTTTTTGGTGGGGAACATCGAATATTATACAGGGAAGTAAGACTAGCTTATTTGGTAAGTGATCATGAAAAACCTACTAATCATCTTATATATGTTGTAGAAGATGATCTTGGTTCCTTTATTTTTCATATCGGTGATCATATGGCAGAAACATCAGTTAGGAAAACAAAACCTATAGTTGGGGACAGTGCAAATAATTTTGTTAGGAAAATGTATTTTGATGGGGCTTGTTCTAGAGAAGGTTTTGGTGTTGGGATTGTCTTCATTTCCCCTACCCAAGAGGACATTCCTATGTCATATAAACTTGAATTTGACACAACCAATAACATCAGTGAGTATGAAGCCTTGTTGTTAGGGTTGAAAGATGCTAAAGATATGGGTATAGATAAGCTTTCTGCTTTTGTAGATTCATAACTTATTATTCACCAAATCAAGAACATATATCAAACCAAATGGAAAAGGTTGAAACAATATAGGAATGAGGTGTGGGATTATGTGGATAATTTATTTTTGGCATTCAAATTTACTTTTGTGCATAATAATTTAAATCAGTAGGATGACTCTTTGGCACTTGCAACTAGCAACTTTAAGACTCCAATGTTTCCTAATTTGAAATTTGAAGGTTGAGGTTAGACACAGACCATCAATAACAGACAATATAAAAAATTACCAAGTCTTTAAAGATGATGAGGAAATTCAAATATTCTTAAAGACTATTGAACAATTTTCTAAAATTTCAATAGATCCAGGTAATGAAGATGATGAAGTAGAGGTACATGTTGTAGATGTTCTTCAAGACAATGTTGTTGGGAAAAAAATTATTGAATTAAAGACAAATCATTTGCCTAAAGGTTTGGTCCTATTAGCACTCTGTAAATTGTGTCTAGCTGATAGAAAAACGATAGAGGTAACTGTTTCAACCATCTTTAGAGCTGAGGCACTATCCTTCTCAACTCAGAGACGGCTCTCTCGTGTCACTTGATTCTTCTTTGGAAATCAGTGGCTAGATTTGGTTTGTTTTGGGGTTTTTATAAAGTTGCTGGCAAAGAAGGGGAGGGACACTATGGGATATGGAGTCAAAATTCTAAAAGTGAAAAAAAACAATGCATCAGGTAATAGAATTCTCCAGAGGAAAAAGGATAAATGAGGTGATGAATCTGAGTTATTCTTAAATTTAAATAGAGTGTAGCAAGATAAAGGAAACAAATGACTGCATCAAAGCATTATCAAAGTGAATTTTGAATTAGTTAAGAAGAAACATACACAGTTTAAATTGCTCAAGCCAAGAGCATCAAATGATGAATTATGGGCCTTTAACTCTACAATTTAAATAGAAGAAAATGCAAATGAAAGACAGGTCGCAGGAAATACATATGATGAAAGGAAACAAAGCTCATATCGCCACCCTTTAGAATCTTTTCAAGGAAACTTCAAAATCTTCTGCATTTATATTCAATTCATATTCAGAAAATTTACAAAATAGAGTCTTATACAACCAAAAGGTGCTCTTACACTTCTTCCAACATTAATTAATTCAAGTCTTTCAGTACTTATACAATCTGATAAAAAACCAATTGAAACCGAAAAGTTTCATCTTCTATAACAGTTTCGACTGACAGTTTCGGTATACGAAACGATTTACAATAATTAGCAAAATGAAAACATTTCAAAATCATGAAATATTTCTCTGACTACCCAACTTCCTCTGCACCATTTGTCTCGCTCTAATCTTCTACCGGATATGCAAAACTGGTGACACCTAGAGATCACTTGTTGGTTTCGGGTACTTTGCACTTTGTCTTACCCAACTGCACGATCTCTTTCCATTGTGGATCAAAGGGGATTTCATAATCCATCATCTCTTTAATCAAAATTTCCAAGTCAATGCATGTAGCATAGGACATGGTTGGCATGTTGATCTTCATTGTTTTGAACTTATTTAAACTTTTGAAATCTGTAGCCAAATACTCTACCATACTCGGGCCTTTCAGACTTTCTTCCATATCTTCAAACTTTGAATGGTCCATTATGAATTGCACGAGGAGAGAGTGATAGTATTCTTAATTGTATAATGAGCCTTTACCATCCCAAAATGATGGAAGGCCTTTGGAAAACAATTGTTCAAAAGCGTCTCTAAACTCTTGTATGTTGTGCTCCATTTGCATAGCTTTGTTCTGGACCGATCTGAGTAATCTATGTTTGGAAATGATTCTCCTAGCTGAAATGATCAACACGGTCCTATCTTTCACACCGATGGTTTGAAGGTCAGCAGTGTTGGGCCTCAGAAATGTCACATTTATATCCTCTTTTCCCTTCACCATTCCTTACATTTCATCATCCCATTAACCTTTTATCATACCATTTCCATAATGATACTTGAGTTTCTCCTTATTATTTTCCATTGTATTCATTTTAGTATTATAAGTGAATTTGTGATTAAATATTAGAAAAATAACATATTTTCATTATATATCAAGGTTGTATGAGTTTGATGATGTGTGCAGGCATATGTGAAGATTTTAACAAAGTCAAATATTACCACCTAGCCTCAAATTCGAATTTCACATTCAAGCATATTCAAAGGAGAAGATCATGGAAGATTTGAATGGCATATCTTATCTAAGATATGTGAGAGATGTGTGGAGGATT
>ML788093.1:1178355-1197928 GCA_009831015.1 Picea engelmannii
TTACCACCTAGCCTCAAATTCGAATTTCACATTCAAGCATATTCAAAGGAGAAGATCATGGAAGATTTGAATGGCATATCTTATCTAAGATATGTGAGAGATGTGTGGAGGATTTGAAGGGATCATATCTTCTAAAAATAGGAGAGTAGTTGAGAATGGTTGAGAGAATAGTGGATCTGTAACTATGACACTCTTCAAGACTCTCATGTATATAAGAAAGTGTTCTCTCTTCATGAGGGAGAATGTTATTCATAGGGGAGATTAGCTTGAAGAGTTAGAGATCATGTAATTCATAATTTAGTCTTGTAATGAGGAGAAGGGGATTCTTAGCTTTGTTATTCTTTCATGCTTTGTCATTTGACTCTTGTAATATAATTTGAGATTGATGTATTGTGTGAGCTCACATATGTCTTTTTTCATTCAACTCTTCACATGTTATATTTCTTTCCTAGATTAATTTCCTGCTTTCCTAGTTAGTCTTTCAAATGCTTTTCTAGACTAATTTCATTTCAGCAATTTAGATTAGATTACTTCTACTTCAGTCCTGCATATATAGTGTGTGTTCTTCGTAAGCCTAAGAACCTCGGATTGACAAATTAAATAGTTGGGCAAGTACTACAATGGAATTAAACGACAATATTTCCACCTAACATTTTGGCGTCATTGTTGGGGAAGCACGATGGATTGAAGTTTAGTTTGATTTTCTTGCAAGCATAACTAGAGTGTGAATTTCAATTTCAGCAAGTTTGCTTGATTTTTGCAACTGTGAAGAGGTTTTCATGTGTTTCAGCAAGTATGATTTTCAGTTTTTTTATTTTGATTTGGGTGCTATAAGAACCCCTTTTGCAATATGATTTAACCATGAGTGTAAGCTTGGAACAACTCGCTCAGATCCTGGCGAAAGCTCGGGTTTCTTCTTCTCGGGAAGAGGAGATCTTGACAACAGTTCAAAGCTTAAATACTCCTCTAGAAACAAACGAGAAATCAAAATCTGAGGAACTTGAGGAGGACAATGAGGAGTTTCAGCAAGATTTGAGTGAAAAAGAACATGCCTATGAAAGCATTATCGAGCAATGGTGCCAGGTAAGTACTCAATTAGCTCCATTTTTTTAATTAGAAATTTTGTAGCAACTGTATTCATTCACTCTTGAATATTTCCATTATTCATTTGAAAAATTACCATTGAACATATTCTTGTTACTATTGCGTGCTTGGCTCCACTAGAAATTTGCCTACACGTAACTAATTTCTAATTCCATTTAGCATAGAGTAAGTAGGTTCTATTTTTCATTTTTTCTTTTACCTAGAATAAGTATGCTCTCCTCCGTGCTTCGTGCGATCGTGAGGATCAGAAAATAGGAATGATTTTGATTCCAGGAATGAATGTTTTTGCGTCCATCCTTTGACCTGCAAATAAACACAATAAAAAAAAATTTAGATGAATAAAAAGAAAACCAAAATTTTTCTATGCTGAAACAATGAAATTTTTTTTACATGCTGAGACAGTCGCTGAAACAGTGAAATTATACATGTTGATACAGTAAAATGTTTACATGCTGCAATAATGATTTTTTTTTTACATGCTGAGACAGTTGTTGTTACAGCGAAATTTTAATTGTGTCTGTATCATGCTGAAACTTTGGTTGAATTGCGTTTTCTATCCATGCTAAAACCTGCAACAAAAAAAAAACAATAAAATGGACATTGTTAGCATAGGAAGTCACTGTTGGATTGCTTGCAGAAGCAGAGCCCAATGCCCATCAGTTTTTTATGTCACGGTTTGATAAATGGGATGATCAGATGGGTAGAGACTAGGGGAGATATCACTCAAACTCATGGATTGGGTCTGGTACGTAAGGAACAAATGAGATCTTGATTTAACTTCAATCAGGAAGTCGATTAAAGGATGAGCAGGTGGAAGACTTGGGAGAAGAGTGAAAAAACTACCTCAAGCAACAGGCCTTTCAGTAGTCTGTAGAGGAAAAACTCTGAATACAAGATCCTCTTGGTTTAGGGCTTCAGGAAACTGAAGGGAAGACTTGACTGGATCCTCCAATTCCAAGTCATTCAGCGCTAAGAAATTAACAGAGACCGATTAGAACAACGTAACGATTACAGTGATCAAAATATCATCCTATAACAGTCACAACTCGATTGGATCCTCCAATTCCGAGCTACTCTAATACAGAGTAAACAAAGACATGGAAAGAACTGACATTCATAAGGCAAGAAGTCTCAAGAGTCCATGCATAACCAGTAAACAGTGCTTCATTAAAGTTTTTACAACCGGGAGCCTAGCTCAACCATAGATACCTTACCAAAATACAAAGACCGAGTCTATATACTCAGAGAAAATCGCCTCACGGAGGCGTGTGCGGTCATATGAAGCTTGGTATCCCTTCAGCCAAATTCGGATGGATATTTCTCTGTCGGACGCCACCTTAACTATGCATGGCTCCTGCAGGGGAAGTAGCTGAGCCATTAAATACCGATCTGGTGTGTGCAAACTTCTCTAGTTGGCTGAGGACTCGACATGACCTTTTTTCTCTGGAGACATGGGTACATAGAACCCCCCTTGGGAATACCGCCAGCCAGGCTCTCCATATATTGCACTTAATGCACAAAGAGAGGTTTCACCCACCTCTTCCTTACCTTCATTTAATTTTAGGCGGAAACCAGTCTTGAGATCGGATCAATGGTGCCCGGAGAACGCGATGAACCTTTCGGCGACTGGGCCCGATGCCTTTGGCCCCCTTTGCGAAGCTTTTTCACTTCCCAGGCGACCACGGGCTGTGACCTTGCGGCTACCTTTAAAGGTTCTTTCGGCCTTTCTCTAGTCGAAAATATCAGCTTCTATGAATGGGAGGTCCCAAGTTTCCCGAAACTTCGATACCCGATATGCCGACCAGATGCCAATTATCCCAAGTGGATGGACGGTCGAGAATGTTTTGTAATACTGCGGGCCTGACTTTTGGGCGAATTCGATGCTTTCAGGGTTTGGGGCCTTGAGATATGGGGTCCTATCGGCATTTTAGGGCTCAGGGTTTCGAAATGTGAAATAGCGAGGAGTGCTTACCCCTCGAACTCCTGAATGACGACATGATACGGATGCATGCCACACGTCCTTCAGACGGACAGCCCAGATAGTATTCACTTAATATAAAAGGGGTTGTCCCCCCTTCGCAAGCTCGCTTGATAAGACCTGGGGATAAGACCGTAGGCTCGGCGCCAAAGGTACTTTCGGCATTTCATCGATTGGCGATTTCTACTGCAATGATCGGGCAGCTCCTTGACTCCCGAATATTCGATTCCCGATACGCCGACTGGCTGCCACCTGTCCCAATCGGATCGGATGATTGAGAATGTTCTTGAACTATGGGCGCTACCCTTCGTGTTAAATCCCAGGCAATTTGACAACACCAAAAATCCAATGACTGTTGATTTGTTTTATGGATGGATCTTGGCTGCCGACAGCAAAAATTTGCCCGCTCGCTTGACTCGCTACTGGAAAAACAAGGATTCTCTCGTGTTGCGCTTAGCGCTTCCTGCGCAACCAACAGGTCTGGGTGATTTCGAGCCCAGGACAATAATTATCACTAACATTAGGCTCCATGGGGGATAGAGTCATCATTGTGATTCTCTAAGAACTCATTCCGCAGCTTCAGTGCCTTGTTGTTGGGCTATGGAGTCAAGCTCAAAACATCCTGCTGCTGATAAAGATAATAAAGATACATGCTCAAAGGAGCTTATTTATATACAATCTTATACTAATAAAACACTTTAGATGGGGCTAGGTGAATGAAAACTTCCACCATATCCATTCAAGCAACTTCCTGAACGAAATTTCCTTCCTTCTGTCGATGATCATCAGTAGATGGTGTAACCGTGACAGAAAAATTGTTACACTTTTCAACTCCTCCTTACAGGCTGGAGTTGAGATGAAATAGAGTGGCTCCAAGGCATAGGGGAAATGCCACTCCATGTACTTGCTGACAGGGTCATAGAATGAGTGGCCAATCCCAGAAAACTGGCGACAAACAGCCGCCTCTGCTACACAGCTGTTCACCTGTGGCTGAATATCTCTGATAAGCACAGGTTAGTGGTGGACAACTGACATAGGCTCGCTGCCCTCGGGTGGTGGCTTCTCGTTGACTGGCTCTGGACAAGAAATATTCTGCTCCTCTGGTTCGATCTCCCCCAGGTCTGATTCTTATTCATCATAAATAGGGACCATGGGGTGGTTTTGTTTGGTGACTGGCTCTTCAGTATCTCTGTAGTGATCAAAAGTAGGATAAGCTTGCTGCTCATCATCACTATAATATATATCAAAAAGGGGGTGTCCTTCATTGATATGATCCTCCTCCAGAACAGTGATCCCGTCAAAAATTTATGTTTTAGGGATAGTGGGACCTGTTGGTTCTGGGTGCTGCTCACACGTAATCTTTTTCTCTTTAATCCCAGGTAAACATATATCGTGAGAAACCCCCTGGAGAAAAAGAGAGGAAACCTCTTCCACAATAATCTCTTCTTTACAAATGGGAAGGTATCCATCCTCAGAAGAAGGGTTGCTAGGAATATCTGCTTCAACCCGACATTTAGGTGAGCCATCTACCATGGACCACATCTGCTCTATAAACTCATAATCTCCGCAAAAGGCATGTTGATCTTTATGAACACCTAAAAGAACAGACGCATCTGATATGATTTCAGATGCTTCCGTTCTCGAGCTAATACCACTAATATCATTCAACACCTCTATACTTTCACGGCAGATGCTTTCCTCCATAGTAAAGGCTTCATCATGGACATAATCTTCAGGGCCAACAGAGGCTTCATGAAGCAAAGAAAACTCCTCACAATAGCTTTCAAACAAACAATCAGTTGGATAGTAGTCTTTACAAAATGAATTGAAAGCTATATGAAACCTGTTAAAGAGAGGATGCTTGTAGCGGGAAGAGATCGACACCACTCAAGAGCAGCTCCCTTCAATGAATACCTGAAGAGATTAATTCGGACATCCTCATGCGAGATATTGTGTCGATGAATAGCTTCATGGAAGTCCAGTAAATGCTCAGCTGGTTCCTCCCAACTTGTTGCATGAAATTCAGAGAGGAAATCTTCCCAGATGTCTCTATCAGGAAGTGCATTAGGAAAACCAACTATCTGGGAAAAGTCACAGAAAGCAAACCTTTGAGCCAGAATTTTCTCCATATCGAACCAGTGGAGTCGCCAATCGATCCTTGAATCATGGAGTCGCCAGGTGAAAGATGAGAAGCTTCAAATGTTCCTGGTCCTTGTTCACCATCAAAGGCCAGATCTTAACGTTGTTGTTACCCCAGGAAGCTTCTCAGGCTGAGAAATCAGCCGCTGAAACCTTCTCGAGAAAGATCCTTCAGGTCAGCTTTCAGGTGTGCTAATAGTAGCCACAGCTGAAATAGTGAAGTGGAAACAATGGAGTCGCCACAGTGGAGTCGCTAGGTGCACAGTAGCAATCTTGAAGGGCTCTGATGTCTGATGCACCTTCAGAATCAGAGCCTCAATGTCGTTCTACCCAGGGAAAATCTTCAACTTCGTCCCCGGCAACGGCGCCAGAAATGTTAGCGTCGAAAGTCACTCCTGGATTGCTTGCAGGAGCAGAGCCCAACGCCCATCAGTTTTTTATGTCACGGTTTGATAAATGGGATGATCATATGGGTAGAGACTCGGGGAGATATCACTCAAACTAAGAGACTGGGTCTGGTACGTCAGGAACAAATGAGGTCTTGATATAACTTCAGTCAGGAAGTCGATTAAAGGATGAGCAGGTGGAAGACTTGGGAGAAGAGTGAACAAACTACCTCAGGCAACATTCCTTTCAGTACTCTGTAGAGAGAAAACTCTAAATACAAGATCCACTTGGTTCATGGCTTTGGGAAACTGAAGGGAAGACTTGACTAGATCCTCCAATTCCAAGTCATTCAGCGCTGAGAAATTAATAGAGACTGATTAGAACAACGTAACGATTACAGTGATCAAAATATCATCCTATAACAGTCACAACTCAACTGGATCCTCCAATTCCGAGCTACTCTAATACAGAGTAAACAAAGACATGGAAAGAACTGACATTCATAAGGCAAGAAGTCTCAAGAGTCCATGAATAACTAGTAAACAGTGCTTCATTAAAGTTTTTACAATCAGGAGCCTAGCTCAACCATCGATACCTTACCAAAATACAAAGACCGAGTCTATATACTCAGATAAAATTGCCTCATGGAGGCGTGTGCGGTCATTTGAAGCTTGGTGTCCCTTCAGCCAAATTCGGATGGATATTTCTCTATCGAACACCACCTTAACTGCGCATGCTCCTGCAGGGGAAGTAGCTGAGCCATTAAATACCGATCTGGCGTGTGCAGATTTCTCTGGCTAGCCGAGGACTCGGCATGACCTTTTTTCTTTGGAGACATGGGTACACAGAACCCCCCTCGGGAAGACAGCCAGCCAGGCTCTCCATATCTTGCACTTAATGCATGAAGACAGGTTTCACCCACCTCTTCCTTACCTTCATTTACTTTTAGGTGGAAACCAGTCTTGATATCAGATTAATGGCACCCAAAGAACACGATGAACCTTTCGGCGACTGGGCCCAATGCCTTTGGCCCCCTTTGCGCAGATTTTTCATTTCCCAGGCGACCACGAGATGTGACCTTGCAGCTACCTTTAAAGGTGATTTTGGCCTTTCACTAGTCGGCAATCTCAGCTGCTATGAATGGGAGGTCCCAAGTTTCCTGAAACTTCGATACCCGATATGCCGACCGGATGCTACCTGTCCCAAGTGGATTGACAGTCGAGAATGTTCCGTAATACTGCAGGCCTGACTTTTGGGCACCTTCGATGATTTCGGGGTTTGGGGCCTCAAGATATGGGGTCCTATCGGCATTTCAGGGTTTGGGGTTTCGAAATGTGAAATAGCGAGGAGCGCTTACCCCTCGAACTCCCGAATGTTGACATGATACGGATATGTGTCACGCGTCCTTCAGACGGATGACCTAGATAGTATCCTCTTAATATAAAAGGGGTTTTCCCCCCTTCGCAGGCTCGCTTGATAAGACCTGCGGCTAAGACCGTAGGCTCGGCACCAAAGGCACTTTCGGCGTTTCCCCGATCGGCAATTTCCACTGGAATGATCGGGTAGCTCCTTGACTCCCGAATATCCGATTCCCAATATGCCAACTGACTGCCACCTGTCCCAATCATATCGGACAATCGAGAATGTTCCTAAACTATGGGCGCTTCCCTTCATGCTAAATCTCGGGCAATTTGACAACACCAAAAACTCGATGACTGTTGATTTGCTTTATGGCTGGATCTCGGCTGCCGACAACAAAACTTTTCCCGCTCACTTGACTCACTACTGAAAAAACAGGGATTCTCCCATGTTGCGCTTAGCGCTTCCTGCGCAACCAGCAGGTCTGGGTGCTCTCGAGCTCAGGACAAGAATTATCGCTAACAGACATGACATGAGTATTAATAATATGATGCCCCAAAACGATTACACTGAGAACGCATTACTAAGATGAGAAATATTAAGAGTGCATTTATCCTTCGATCTGTTTCTCTCCTTCACCCTGCACTATTGTTGAATTCTTTTTCAGTCCGAACTATCTCTGGAACTTTTTATTAAAGTTTCACTGCCCACGCCACACCTGCAATAGCCATGCTCTATTTCCTAGTCTTCGAAATTGCCAGAAAACGTAATTTACAGAAATGCGTAACTGTTAAACACATGATTTTAAAATGCATCTTTTGAGCAAACCGAGGCGAATTAGAAAAAAATAAAACATGGGTTTTCTCGGCAACGGAGGCAGGTAGGTAACTCGTGCACGATTTTTGGGATTTCTGTTGAAGGAAAATCTCCGGACAGGTAGATCTCCTCTTGAGAGCTAAACTCTTAACTCTTAAGACAGAAGATGCTTATCATGGACACTGACTTCCTTTTAGATCTAGATAAACTAATGTGTGAGGAGGAAGAAGAAAAGAAGTACCTTTTACCAGTGTTTGTCCCTGCATGGTCTGAGTTGAGCTCCAATCTTACGCTCCTCGATAATCCCTGTAGACAAACAAAAGTACAAACAACTTCCTACTCTACTGAGATTAGCTCGAAATAGACCTATTTATTAGAGACAAATTCATGTAAGATCAAACACAGATTTGAAAGAAATAGGCCAAGCATATTATATTAAAGAGAACAACAATGAAGAATGCTTACAGCCATAGATGTGAGTGTAGGAGCTTCGTCAAGCCTTCCTCATCCGAACCCTTGCTCAAACAGTCCACACATCGAATGTTGATGTTCCGAAAGACACCTTCTTCATGATATCATAGGTTGGATGCTTCACAATACTTTTTCCCATTTTCACCATGAGAAGTCATGTTTAAATAGGCTTGGAGAGGCCCAACCACTTGAGATATCTTTGGAGTAAGTTGAGGATTTTCCTCCTTTAGTTATGGATCTACCTTAAGATCGTGGCTTGATCAAGGATTCAAAGCCAACCACCTTCAGATATTGAGGGGATCTTTCCCTCAATCTTCTCAACAAACCAAAATTCGCCCAGAATAGGTAGCGCTCCTCCAAAAATGACATCAGAGCGTTATAGCACTCCTTGAAAGAAGAACACAAGTGCTAGTGTTATAACGCTCCCCCAAAAGGGTGGACAGAGTGTTATAGCGCCCCATGACAGTGTATAAGGGATCCCTCCTCTCTGAAACTCATTTTTTAGTGGTTCTCTCAATGGCAACAAGGTTTATAAACTCAGTTAACCCATTCCTCTTCTTCCAAATCAATTGTTTGAGGTGTTTCAAGTGTCCTTCCGATGTCATTATAGGAACGACATAGACATTATGGAAGTATGATTTTTCTGACACTTACGACACTTGTGACCAAAATGCGACACTTGTAATGATGACACTTGCGACACTATCGAAGTGAGTAATTTTGAAGTGTAACAGATTGCCTCCCAAAGTATGAAGTTAGAAGATGAGAACTAATAATTGAAATACTTTGCAGACTTTCAAGCAAGGGTGTGGGCTCAAGGAAATTGACAGAAGCTGCACACAACCATCAAACAAATGTTAAGACATGCTTCAAACCCACGGCAGGCATACATATGCTTGAGTGATAAAGACTTGCAAGATATGGCCGCCATAAAATACACTGCAGATCCATAATTATATTGACAAAATGGTATAGCCACTGAAGATACATTGTGGATCTATACTCCCATGACCTGAACTGATCGTAGCCATGAAGAATACACAGTGGATCTACAATATGACAAGACATAGCCACGACCAATACAAAGTGGATCTATGTGACAGTATATGTTTCATTGTTCAAGAGAAACTTTGTCACAACCTGGGCAAAGTACATATAAGAGTGATCACTCAACCCAGGGTCTTCTTACCAATCCCAATGTAGTACGAATCTAACCATGTGACTAGATGTTCTGATGTCGAACATCGCAGAAACCACTTGATTACCGGTCAATGATGTAAACCATTAACAAGCGCGAGGGAGATCACCATTGATGTCAATGATTCCCAAGGTACTTCTAGTACATTCCAACGAATGTGAATGGATGAGATGAAGTCAAACATCCTTGGAATCATTCGATCAGAGGTCAATTATGTAAGCCCACTGTCGAATGTGAGGAGGCCTACCATTGAGGCATGCAGGTCCCAAAGTACTAATTGGTTTCTAAGTCTAGTTCCTGGATAATGTGTTGAAGTCGACAGGAATAGACTCGTCGAAGGAGGGCCTTGATGTATCCCCCATCAACAACAGGAAACAAACATAGAGATATAATTGGTAGATCAAATGAACATGGACTAACATGGGTATTGAAACAAGATATTTGTGATGGCTGACTCTCGAGGCAGATACTTCCCTTAAACACTGAGGAATGTCAACAGAAACATGACATGGACCAAAACTTGATTATGTTGTGGATGTTGTGACTTACGTCGGGTGACCTAAAGGAGTAAAAGAAACACAAAGGATTGGCTCAGTGTAGAGGTTCAGTGGATTAAAATGCATGCAAATACAAGGTGTCGTGTTCAAGGGAGACTCTAAGAGTTACTGGTAATGTTTCCAAAAAACTGCTTGGCTTACATCTTTCAATTTTTTCCCCCATCCAGATAGACGAGTACCTCTTTTTAATTTAACGAGCTCGAGGAGGGTAACACATGCTCGATATAACTTACCTTTGGTAAGTCCCTCTTCCTTTGTTTAATGAACTGGAAGAAGTAAGGGTTCGGTCCCATATGGGCCTGTCGATGTTTGTTTAACAAGTCCAAAGATAGAAAACTCGAAGGTTTTTCATGATTATAGAGTCTGGAAAAACACTTAAAAGAGAACTTTCTCAGTTCCTTTTTCGTAAAGTAGTCTAATGAGACTGAAAAAGAGATAAATTATCACTCAACAGACGTTTTCTTCAAATACTTTAATGAGCATGAAGAGAACAAGGTCACTCGGAAATCGTTTCATGTTTCGAGAGTCTGAAAAGAACTTAAAGATGACTCCAATGTTGTCCTTTTTCGTGTATCCATACAGGTCCGAAAAAGAGATAAAAGTTTACCCGGATGCATTCTCATGTATTTACGAGCACGAGAAAGAACAAAGACTAAGCTCGGTATGCCCCCAGCTTGAAAGCTAGTGGTTTGACTCCATAATGATCATCAAAGGCTGGAGACATGCCCCCCGAGCTTCAATTCATTCACCGACTTTGAGTTTGTCACCAATTTCTCTACTAGATGAGAAAAAGGAGAAGGGTGGATGAAAAGAAGGTTCAAGAGAGGTGACTATTTCATTTTCTAATGAGCTTGACACAAGAAAAGAACTATTCTCAGGGCCTCTATTTCATTTTTTAATGAGCTTTCCATAGAGAAGAGAAACTATGCTCGTGACCTCTGTTTCATTTTTTAACGAGCTTGCTACAAAGAGGAAAAACTATTCTCGGGACCTCTATTTCATTTTTTAACGAGATTGCTACAGAGAGGAAAAACTATGCTAGAGGTTTCTTCTTGATCATGGCTTCCGAGAGGATAACGCTCTGGAAGGATACCATGTCTTGGGACAAAACTTGATCATGGCTTCCAAGAGATCTTCGTTGGATGGAAGATAATCACTCTGGAAGGAACACATGTCGAGGGCCATGACAGGGGTAAGGAGATCAGGCTCCAATAGCCCTATCGAAGAAATCACCATGTCAACTACCAGATCCAAATCATCGAAAGTTGAAATCATGGGAGATGATGGAAAATCAACACCAGGAGGGGAGATAGAGTGTATATATTCCTGAATTTCTTCATGAGGGGGAAGAAAAGAGGATCGGTGATGTATATTATCCCAAGGTAACTTGTTACTGCGAAGCATTTCTGGAATAGATTCATCAGAAGGAAAAGTTGGGGAAATGTAGTTGATCGTAGACGACAAGGAACTCAACCGTGATTGCATCGAGGAAACGTCATGCGCCAATAGATGTTGGGCATATGACGAGGGGGAAGCAGATTGGATAGAAACGTATGATGTTTTGGCTGGACTAAGTGGCACGGTGTCACCTAGTGCATCGAATTCCAACGAACAAGGTACAATCCAAGGGTCAAATGATTCCAAAGATTGATAAACCATGGTTGAAATCATATCGATAGTGGCAATATGATGTGTAGTTGGTGGAAGTGGTGTAGGGAAGGTACCCATGAAGCTAGAATATTTCAGTAAGCCAACACCAACGCTTTCATACGTGATCTTGTGGTCTCCCAAGAAAGGAATATTGCTGGTAGTGGGAGAAAAAGCATCGGTCGTACAGAAATCCAACTAATCAACAGTGATAATTTTTCCTTGATGAGGAAATTGTACACATCGAAAGACCGACGAGGCAACGGCATTCATAGCATAAAACCAACTTCTTCCAAGTAACAGTTTGTAATCGAGGGGATAATCGACCACCTCGACATCGACAGTAACAGTTTTTCCACCCAATTGGATGGGCAGGGACTGTAAAATATCATGGGGATGAAAACCTCACCCATTGAAGGCACGTAGCATCATTGGGTATTTGTTGAGTGCTGGTGATTTTAAACATTTCCAACATGTGAAAGACATGACACAAGTCGAGGCTCCCTCATCCAGAATAGTTCGGTGTATTTGTTGGTTGTGAACAACAACATCAACTTGGAAATCAAGTTGGTGGGAGAGTTGAGACGCATGATTGTCCAGGTTAAAAATGATATGGTTGGATGACTCAGGATCAACAGTGCCAAGAGCAGCCAAGGGCATTCTACGTTGACTGGGACAGTGCTATAGAACTTCTAACGCAGACATAGCACACGGTGCTTGAGCCAAATCTTCAACAATGTTGTAGTTATGGGTGGCACATGAACTAGGATTAAAGTTAGCTTTACATATAGTGCTCTTAGGAGGGCGTAAGATAGAGTCGAACGTAGGTTTCTCAATCTAAAGTGGTCCAGATGGAGGATTAACCGATGGAGGACTAACGGAGGATGATGATGGATTCGGTAAAGTACCGGTACCGTTAATGTCTTTTCCTTTATCAGGGTTACCTGGTGTGTCGTATGCCTTAGATCGAGTGGTCAAATTAATCCCATTAAACATATAAATATGTGCACTTGACGAGGCCTCATCATTAGGATGGCTAGAACTACCCACAGGAGAGGGGGTTTCAGCAACCATGGATTGTTGTTGTGGAAAAGGATGAGTAATAACAACGGGTTGTGACTTTCCTTGGAAAATTTTGGCCACTTCATTGTGAAGTGGATAGTCTCGAGTGTAGTGATCGTCACCACAAATGATACACAAGAATTTCAGTTTCCGTTGTGTTTGCTTTTCGGTAGCAGGTGTTTGATTTTTTGGTTGTTCATCGTTATTTTTTGATTTATTCTTTGTCTTCTTCTTACCTCCGGATTGTTGTGAAGGGGCAGATTGAACTGCATTCACCTCAAAGATCTCAGTTTGGGGGGAGGTAGAGGAGAGTGTGAGCGATTGGGAAATAGATTGAGTTTTGATGGAACCGATAACACCATCCGCATGAGATAAGGATGACGGTTTAGATGGATCGGTATTAGCTCGAGCAGCATTCAGAAGCAAATCATACAAAGTACCGAATTGGGAATAAACCAAATCTAAATACTGAGCCCGAGCGATGGCTTTTTCCTCTATGACTGCACCACCCATAGCGACATTGCGAGCGATCGAGGGTAACAATGATTTAGTAGACCATTCCACCAATAGTATGTCAAGAATGATTTCCTTGATCATCCTTCGTCGTCGCCTCCACTCATGAATATGGTCAGAGATGTGCATAGAGTTAGTTTGACAAAGGGAGGTCAAGAGTTCAGTACCCATCTCATAGTGAATAAGCAGTTGAAAGTGTGTGAGGAAAGACATGGCAAGGGAATTGAAATCGTGGAAAGAAGCACGTGGTAGCTCGATATACCACTTTGTTGCCGAACCAATAAGTGTTCACTGGAAAATATGCAAATGTACAGAATCATCCATGAGGGAGTTTGATGAACACCAAAAATGGAAAGTCATCACATGGTTGTTTGGATCTTCACCAGATTTTCTGTCAAATTTTGGAATATCAGAAGGAAGTTTAGCTGGAATGACTGGCCAAACCAGTGAATGAAAAATAGGATCATTAGTTAACTGAGACAAGTCTGGAAGATCCAGAGTCGCAAGGAAAGGTAGTTGTCGGTTAATTTTCGGATGATACTGGTGCAGCATAGGAACACGAGTAGGACCAGAAACTAGGTTAGGTGGATAGTTGTAACTAGTAGGTCCTCCTACATATGGTTGTTACTGGCCAGGATAGACAGGATTCGATGGTGGATGAGAAACGTTTGTATAACTTGGTGGGGTCTGAGCATTATAGGCCAGGTGATTTATTTTCCCATGAGGAGGATAAACATTTTTCCCTTGAGAATGGTAAGGAGTAGATCCCGGAGGTGGATACACATTAGACCCATGAGGAGGATAAGATTGTGGTCCCGGAGGACTCCAAGTGGTGATTGGGATGCCGCCTGGATAAGATTGTCCGTAAGATGTTTCGGAAGGAACAGGATTTGATACCCCTCCTAGTGGATTATGAAATGAGTGCCCCCCAACATGGGGTTGAATGAAAGTGCCTCCTGAAGATACTCGCCGGGATTTTGAATGGTTTCCAACAAACGAAGGTTGCCCCCTTGCCAACGGTGGATTAACGATCGGGGACAGGGATGATTTTAAGGATGGAAATTTATTTTAAAATGTAGAAACCTTGGCGAATCTTACTAATCCTTCATATGCCAACTATAAATGTTTGGCGATATTTTTAAAAAAATATTCAAATTTATAAGGATTTTATATAGTTTTTATAAAATTTTGGCGATTTTTAAGGTAAAATAATTTTATCCTATAGAATTTGGGCGAATCATTTTTAAAATAGTGAATCTCGTTTTTGGAAAAACCATGGAAAATTATCCCATGAGAGAAATTTAGCCCCTAAAATCATCCATGACCGGGGAATGACTGGAAAACGGAGGTTTCCCTCCAGGAGGAGCATGAAAAGGGGTTGTCCCCTGGGAGGGGTATGCCCACCATGGAAAGGTAGTCCTCCAGGAGGGAAAGGTTTGTTAGATGGTGGTTTCCCTCCAGCCGATTGTGTTTGGCCAGCAGGGGTCTGCATTCTCGGGTGAGAAGATGTCCCGACAGGATCGTGTGGAACATGTGGAGCTGTAGAGTAAAAGCTTGTAGAAACGGGGGTAGAGATTGAAGTGCTTTGAAGATGAATAGAGGTGATGAGTCCAGCATTAGGATGGACTTGTGTTGGTGTAACAGTAGGGTTAATAACTTGATCGATTGGGTGATTCATGGTTTGACCGGATGGTCCTGTTTCACTAGGAGGGTCATGAGGATGAAAGGGTTGTTGAAAGGATTAGAAATGTTCATAGAGATCATGTCTCGATGAATTCCTCCATATAGAACGAGCAGGTGTGGGATTGGTATCTACTACAGTGCTAGAACGGACAAGAGACCTATACTCATCACCAAAGATTGGCTCTGTAGATCCAATATATGTTTCGGTAAAAATCCTCTCCGGTAATCGTGGGACCTCTTCATCTATGATGTTCCCAAGAGAGTCTAGATGAACCAAAATTGGTTCGAGAGGGGTTACCGACACAGATGTAGTGGGATTTTCAATCGTAACCAAAGCACCTTCTGAGTTATCTAATGGAGGAGCAATAACACTTCCAGCGTTGGATTGTTTTTCTACCTCTCTACGGTAGTTGTCTTCTGGAGGGTTAGGAGGTAAGGGTTGAAAGCCTTCCGGAGGTAGCCCTTGCATCCTACGTGATCAGCAAATACCTTTATTGTCTACAGGCTCAATTGTGGAGAATAAAAGAACACATTGAAAATCTAGGGCCAACTAACAAAAAGAAACAGCATACGCTAATAAAATCTAGGAATCAACCAAGCAAAAAAAAATTCTCTCGATGATCATACTATTTGGTGATGAAATCCAACGTCGCGTGATCAAGTCGAGAAGGGGCTAGGATATGGTGGAATAGTTACAATGGTGACCTACTTAATGGAATTTCACCTTGGTGCAAGCTTCCACGCAGTAATTATGGATTTACCCTCCAAGGAGCCCGAGTGAGTTTGATCAATGTCTATTCCAGGTACAGTGAGACTTCCCTTCACCATCACCTTGTGTAAGTACCTAAAGATTATGGCAACTAAAGACACCAATTCGCAATGATTTCTTGGGATGGTACAGTCGACAGTCCGATCCGAAATGTATGGGCAGGATAACAAGACTGAAATCAACCCGAGAGGATCCCACACATAATCATGGGTATACCTTCAAGTGACCCCCAATATACGATTCAACCACTACAAACAGTTGAACCATGGAGGGATAATCTCAGTAATTCTCCCGAATGTGACCTGGTGCGTAACCCCTGTGTGAGAGGGGGATCCCAGAAAACCAATACGACAATTGGATTTGACTCTCCTTAGCTCAGGATGCTAATGTTTTTTTTGGAAAATTTGGAGAGTTGTACTCATAGCCTAACCCTAGTCTACTGTTGGTGGAAGATCCTAAAAACAAAAAAAATGTTCTAGATAATTTTTAATTAGTGTTCATTTTACAGTTGTTCTTTACTCAAAGGGTGTATGAAAGTGAAACTGATGGAATGATGACTAGATTCCCAAAATATTCATAAAAGATGATAAGCAATCATTTCTTTTCAATGAATGCCTATTTAAGGGAAAGCAAAAGAGTCATTTTCACTAGCAAACACTAATATGGAATGTCCTCAATCAATTTGTTCTCAATCGAATTCAATGTAATGCTGAAACATTTCAGAAATGCCTTCTAATATGCAAACCAATCACTAAGATGTATCTTTGTCGTTTGTATGTGAATGATGATTAATTCAATGCAAAAACTTCTCCTGCCAACTATCCTTTCAGATCAAGGAGATTCAAACAAGCATAAGAAGATTTCGCACAAACAACACACCCTCTTGCTATGATTGAAACAAGAAGAAAAAACAAAACAAAAGATAACAGAGAAAATCAAGAACCTCAAACAAAAGAGAGATGTTTAGAAAAATGACCACAAAGAACCAAATAAGATGATTCACAGATTTCTAATGCCCTTCACCAGAGTTCCCGCTCGGTCGGATAAGAGAGAAGAAAGAAGTGGATTGATTCCAAGTTCTGAACAGCAGAAAAACTCAAAATAAAGAAGAAGGCCACAAAATCTGAACAGCAAAGTGCTTACTTCTCATAAGCAAGGATGTCAAAGGTCAATAAGAATAAGCATTGAATCACAAAGAAGCTCAGCATGTGAAAAAACAGAGACTAGTCTTCAGAAAAGACAATTCTGGAAAAGATTTTTTGCAAAGAGAGGTTGGTGCTCTGGTGTAAGGGGCACTAGAGCATTATAACACTCTGTCTAAGGCCTTCGGGGAGCATTAGTTCCCTGATAACAAGGTAGGGAAGCGCCAGGATTCCACAGCTCACAAAATTGTCCAAAAAACCCAAAATTTCAGTCAAACTTTGGCAATCAAGATGAATGTGATGGGGTAAGGAGTCAATCAGCATATGAAATCAAACATATGGGGTGAACAAGGTCTAAAAAGAATAAAGGTTAAGACAAGGTCTGTGAGGAAAACCAAAATTGAAATTTTTTTATTCGTCCCCAGTGGAGTCGCCAATTTCTATTGAAGGAAAATCTCCCTATGGATAGGTAGATCTCCTCTTGAGAGATAAACTCTTAACTCTTAAGACAGAAGATGCTTATCATGGACACTGACCTCCTTTTAGATCTAGATAAACTAATGTTTGAGGATGAAGGAGAAAAGAAGTACCTTTTACCGGTGTTTGTCCCTGCACGGTCCGAGTTGAGCTCCAGTCTTACGCTCCTCGATAAGCCCTGTAGACAAACAAAAGTATGAACAAATTTCTACCCTAATGAGATTATCTTGAAATAGACCTATCTATTAGAGACAAATTCATGTGAGATCAAACACAGATTTGAAAGAAACAGGCCAAGCATATTATATTAAAGAGAACAACAACGAAGAATGCTTACAACCATAGATGTGAGTGTAGAAGCTTCGTCAAGCCTTACTCGTCTGAAACCTTGCTCAAACAGTCCACACATCAAATGTTGATGTTCCGAAAGACACCTTCTTCATGAGATCACAGGTTGGATGCTTCACAATACTTTTTCCCATTTTCACCATGAGAAGGCCTATTTAAATAGGCTTGGAGAGGCCCAACCACTTGAGATATCTTTGGAGTAAGTTGAGGATTTTCCTCCTTTAGTTATGGATCTGCCCTAAGATCATGGCTTGATCAAGGATTCGAAGCCAACCACCTTCAAATATTGAGGGGATCTTTCCCTCAATCTTCTCAACAAACCAAAATTCGCCCGAAATAGGTAGCGCTCCTCCAAAAAGGACATCAGAGCGTTGTAGCACTCCTTGAAAGAAGAACAACAAGCACTGGTGTTATAAAACTCCCCTAAAAGGGTGGACAGAGTGTTATAGCGCCCCCTGACAGTGTATAGGGGAGCGCTCCTCTCTGAAACTCATTTTTTAGTGGTTCTCTTAATGGCAAGAAGGTTTATAAACTCAGTTAACCCATTCCTTTTCTTCCAAATAAATTGTTTGAGGTGCTTCAAGTGTCCTTCCGATGTCGTTATAGGCACGACATAGACATTATGGCAGTATGTTTTTTATGAAACTTATGACACTTGTGACCAAAATGCGACACTTGTAATGACGACACTTGCGACACTATCGAAGTGAGTAATTTTGAAGTGTAACAATTTCACAACCATTTGGGAGAAGGGTTCTTTGGAGCTCTGTTTTGCAGACTGTGTGAGGAAACAAAACGCTTTGTTTTGAACTGTTTGAATACAACACACTCCAAGAAAAAAAATTCAAGTTAATAAAAAACTCTGCTACACATGGCACATGATCTAAGAGTCCAATTTGATTTACTAATCATCATTCAATATTTCAATCTCTTTTAGATCTTCAATTGAACTCCAAATCATGGTTGCTTCAAATGTTATTGCCTCATTGTTTTAAATAACACAAATTATTTTTGTTTATATATATGTTTTTGTTTTGTTTCATTATAAAACAAAAACAATAAAAACAAACAAAGAAAAATAATCATTGTTTTTGTTTCATTTTAGTTATAAAACAAAAGCACTAAAAACAAACAAACAAATTGAAAAATTGAAAAAAAACACTATATATATATATATATATATATATATATATATATATATAGAAAAACAAAACAAAACAAAAACAAACAAAAATTGCAAATGGGCACTTTAAAACATTCTTGAAAACATTAATAAATACATGTTTTTACGTTTAATGTTTCTTTGTTTTTTTTAAATCACTTTGGCGGAAACAATGACGGAATTAACAAGTGCGGACAACAGGTATAACTGCATTTATTTTCTACTTTGAATTTGTTCACATTTTTACTTAATCTTGCATTTCACATCTTACGTTGCTCTCACAAGTTTGATTGCCGAATTAGTATTCAAATTGATTGTAGGAACAAGACGCTTGTAATTCATGCCAAAGTGATTTTCAAGAATCACAAAATTCATCAAAGAAAACATGTGATAGACATCTTGAAGGATATGTTACACAGAAACAGTTTGTTGTTACACAGAAATATTTTTGTTGTTACAAAACAACCATGCTAATACACTATTACTTCCGCATTTTGCCAAATTTCATGCTGTGACACTATCTAATTTCTCCTTCAAATATGATTATTCATCCTGTGTTGAAGCCATCTTCCTGTTGGGACCACATATTGTACCTTTTTGCTCATACTTTTTGTCATTTTTATACCCTTCATCACCTGTATTTAGACTCATATTATCACTTCATCTGATCACCTCAAGGTATACAACGTCCTTTCTCATCACTATATGTTTAATTTGTTTTGCATAACACTTTACATTACTTTTGAACCTAACCATCGATT
>ML788093.1:1208782-1225669 GCA_009831015.1 Picea engelmannii
TTGCATAACACTTTACATTACTTTTGAACCTAACCATCGATTAGAAGTGCAGAAGTGTCCACATTTGCAGAATAATATTTCAGACTGATGCTGAAACACGGAAGCTGCTACACAGCCCAAGGACGCATATGCCGAAACACGGAACTGCTACACAGTCCGAGGATGCATATGCCGAAACACGAAGCAGTTACACGGTTCATGTAGATGCTGAAACACGGAGTTGGCACTCAGTTCAGAACAGATGCTGAGACACAGAGGAAGCCACCACGATGCTGAAACACGAGTCCTGACAGCTAGCAGTCAAGCCGACACAGGACATAAATTGCGTACTAAAAACAGCATTAGCAGCTATGTAAAGAGGCCATTACACCAGCTGTAACAGCAATACTTCGTCCAGCCCCTGTATTAGCATTCGGTTGCATAAGAATAGGACACCCTATGCTGATTTAGAAAGAAGATCTGATTCAGTGTAGGATCCAGATCTTCCTTGCAATGATTGTATCGATGGGATTTCCCTTTAAATTCAAGGGAAATCACCATTCGAGGGATCAATCTTTTTATGTACTAAGAACTTCAGAGAAGCGGGACGTGCACTATCTTTCCAATTTGTAATGAAACATTTCAACAGATGAATAGAAGAATGCTTTGATAATTCGTCTTTAAGTTTCCCGTTCCAGGGGAATCTTGTGAGAAGGGAGGGCCCACCTTCTTCACAAGATTCACCCCATAGTTAGAAGTGTGATTGTTTGGTTTCCTGTTTATATTTTGTTTAAATTGTTAGTTGCTGAAACACTGTTTGATGGATTTTGCGTTGTTGAAACACTACTGACTCTGTCTCAATTATTGAATAGAATTGTAATTCTTTTTATCAGCAATCCTGTGTGGTGATTCTATGTTAGCAGAAGTTTGATTAAAGATTCCTGCGCAGATAGGAAGGGATTAAAATATCAGACCCTCTGTAGAATTCGTTTCTGCTTCAGTCGTGTTAGACCAAGGTCTGGATAAAAGGTTCCTGCTCAGACAGGAAGGAATCTATCCATCTTGACCTCAGTAGAGCTCTTCCCCCTGCAGTTGTGTTAGCCAGAGATTTGGTTAAAATTCCCTGCTCAGCCAGGAAGGGATTGCAACACCTTGTCTTCTGTAGAACTCCTTTTATCCCTGCAAGTGTGCTAGCCCGATATTTGGTTAAAAGTCCCTGCTCAGCCAGGAAGGGACTGCAACACCTTGTCTCCTGTAGAACCCCTTTTGCCTCTGCAAGTGTGCTAGCCAGAGACTTGGTTAAGTGTCCCTGCTCAGATAGGAAGGGACTGCAACACCTCGTCTTCTGTAGATTCCCTTTCACCTCTGCAAGTGTGTTAGTCATGGAGAGGATTAAGGGTCCCTACTTAGAAAGGAAGGAACCAAAACATCCTACTCACTGTCTATTTTTCCTGCATTAATCAGAACTGGGTTAGAGATCCCTGCTTAGAAAGAAAGGAATCAGACTACCTTGTTCTCTGTAGACTCCAACCTCACAAGTGTGCTAAACAGAAGTAAGGCCAAAAGCTCCTGCTTAGACAGAAAGGAACTAAGTTCTTTGTTCTCTGTTAGATAGAGCTTATTGTTTTCTGCATTATTGCTTTCATGAAAGAGTGTTAGTACTGAGTCTCTGTTTGAGAATAAGGGTCCTGTTCTCTAGTTTCAAGAGAGTTTTTCTTACCCATTGCAATGTTAGTTTAAATGTAATCCAGGATTCTTAATTTGAACTATAAAGAATTGCAATAGGAAGATTTCTTTCCTGTGATACAATTCAGAGCTTCAGTTCACTTCAGCAAGTTTAGATAGAATGATTTCCTTACTGCAACACTAAGTACTTTTGGAATTGAGCATACACAGTGCGCAGCTATCTTTGAAACAAAAGACTTCCCTGGGTTGATAATTTATGTTTCACTTGGTTGTTTAAAATTAATTAAGCAATTATAGTGACCAACACTTCCATTGCCTTAAATTTCATGACTTCACACATGCCTATTCCTTTCTGAGTTGCATACATTCCTTTATCTTTTTCAGTTCACCTTTTCCTTCTTTTTCCATTCCAATTTGCCTCTTGAATAAAACCAATTCTCTTTCCATGATTACATTTCCTTTCCATAAACATTGTTGTTGCTGAGATATTTCATATAGTCCTACCAAATATTTTTATACAAATTCGCATTGACTGATGTGGGATTCCTTAAGGCCCACCTTTCAACAAGTCTTTCCCCATCGACCTCAGCACATTATCTGGGATATAGACTAGAGTTCATTTTGAGTACCTAGAGGCTTGCATGCCTTAATGGAAAGCTCTCTCGCTAGAAATCATGGGAAGACATCAATGTCCCTTGATCATTAGATCTTGCAAGTGGATCGACATCAGCCCATCTATTCGCACTTCGCAAGATGTACTCGGGTACCTTGACACTCATTGTCATCACTAGTGAGTTTGTCTCACATTGGTTAATGACATTCATCAATGGCCGGTAATCCAATGATTTCTCTTCATGCTCGACATCGACACATTCATTCACATGATGAGAATTGTACCATCGGTTTTATAGCAGGTGAAGACTATTCACTTTTTCATGATCCCCTCAGCAGTTGCAGCAGTTTGATTTTATATCTATGAGAGTTCCATATCCTCTGCCTTCCACATTTCTCATGATTGAACAGTAGCAGTTCAGATTCCTTCACTTCTCCTGATCCAACAGCCGCAACAGCTACATCTACTTTTTGGGTAAGTGGAGGTATGTTCTTTTCTAAGCTTTAATCACACAATTTCTTATACGCCGGCTTGAATATTTTGGAAAATTTCATCACCATGCTCTCTTTCCTTCCATGACCTACACTAAGTTGCATGAGGGAATGCAACTGATTCAGATGGGGGGGGGAACTATTTCTCCACATATTCATTATCATTATTCCATTTTACCATCTCATCATTCCATTTATGATTCACTAACATTTCTTTTCCAACAACACTTTGTTGCATTTCGATTGATATACATATTGGCATGATTCATAAAGATAACGAAAAGGTTTTCTTACACACAATGATGATTTCTTATGCACATTGATAGCTTATTATTTCCAGCGAGTATATGGCTAAATTATTGTAGCAAGAAAATAAATAAGTGAAATGAATGTTGTTAACACAAGAACCAACATCTTTTGTGTTCATGGTTGTCACACAAGAACCAACCATAGGAAAATTTCACATGTTGTTACACATATTTCACATGTTGTTACACATGTATTTTACATGATGCTACTCTTGTATTTCAAATCATGGAAATATTCATTGTTAAAAGGACATCATCAATCAAAGCCATAGTTTGAATGCCAAAAGTTCTTAAGAACATCCATGCATGGTTGCATGAGGACATGCAACAATTGAGTTGGGGGGCATGTTGGACCTCAGAAATGTCACATTTATATCCTCTTTTCCCTTCACCATTCCTTACATTTCATCATCCCCTTAACCTTTTATCATACCATTTCAATAATGATACTTGAGTTTCTCCTTATTATTTTCCATTGTATTCATTTTAGTATTATAAGTGAATTTGTGATTAAATATTAGAAAAATAACATATTTTCATTATATATCAAGGTTGGATGAGTTTGATGATGTGTCCAGGTATATGTGAAGATTTTAACAAAGTCAAATATTACCACCTAGCCTCAAATTCGAATTTCACATTCAAGCATATTCAAAGGAGAAGATCATGGAAGATTTGAATGGCATATCTTATCTAAGATATGTGAGAGATGTGTGGAGGATTTGAAGGGATCATATCTTCTAAAAATAGGAAAGTAGTTGAGAATGGTTGAGAGAATAGTGGATCTGTAATTATGAAACTCTTCAAGACTCTCATGTATATAAGAGAGTGTTCTCTCTTCATGAGGGAGAATGTTATTCATAGGGGAGATTAGCTTGAAGAGTTAGAGATCATGTAATTCATAATTTAGTCTTGTAATGAGGAGAAGGGGATTCTTAGATTTGTTATTCTTTCATGCTTTGTCATTTGACTCTTGTAATATAATTTGAGATTGATGTATTGTGTCAGCTCACATATGTCTTTTGTCATTCAAATCTTCACGTGTTGTATTGCCTTCCTAGATTAATTTCCTTCTTTCCTAGTTAGTCTTTCAAATGCTTTTCTAGATTAATTTCATTTCAGCAATTTAGATTAGATTACTTCTACTTCAGTCCTACATATATAGTGTGTGTGCTTCGTAAGCCTACAAACCTCGGATTGAAAAATTAAATAGTTGGGAAAGTACTACAATGGTATTAAACAACAATATTTCTTCCTAACAAGCAATTGGTATAGCATTCAGTAATTCAATAGCATTTTGGGCCCATTTCGAGGGATTCCTTGCTAACATTTCATTTACAACAGTGCATTTGTTCTGAGTTGTAGCAGCCATGTTATCTTTGCCGTTGATAAAATTCAGATAAACCCTGAATTTAGCAATCTCTGCAGTGATAGCATCCCATATTACATATTTGGATCCCTGGAATAATGTCTTTCCCTTTAACCTAGTTTTTAGCTTGCTCACTCTCTCCTGCAAATCTTGATTTTCTCTGTGGAGTTGAGCCATATTTTCATCCTTCGCTTTCATCTCTTGTTTCAAATTTTCCATGTTCTCTTTGAGACTCTTGATCTCACTTGTTTTTAATCTCACCTGGGACATAACTTGGACTATCCCCTCAGCCCTTGATCTAGCCTCTGTATTAGCAGGTACAATGATTTCCATGTTGGATTTTGTTGCTTGCGTTTGTGACCAATTCTCTTTCTCTTTCTCCAATTGCAGCACTTTAGCCTTGTAATTGAGTGCCTCTTGTCTGAATGTTTCCTTTTCTTGTTCCAAAATAGTCAATTCTATTGTCTGTGGATGATCTATAGGTGACATATTCAGCTTTTTCTTTAGACTTTGGATCATCTTGTCCTTTTCATCAAAAGAAGCTTTCAACTCTTGGGACCTTCAGACTCTAGCCTTTTGACTTGTGTCATCCAGGCTTTGTTGGACACATTTTCCTGTTTCAATTGTCCATCTAGTTTTGATGCATATGTTGTTAATCTTGACACCTTTAGATCTAAACTCAGGTAATCGGAATATAACATGTCACTAAAATTCCTGTGGAATTTCACTTTATCGGGAGCAACAATGTTTTCATAGTGCATTTTGATCTCGGATACCTTATCATCATCAACCACTGCAATGTTAAATGTCTTTTTCTTGACATCTCTGACTGAGAGCCAGTGAGCCTGACGCTAGGAAGTCCCTTCTACTTCAGGCAAAAGTTCCCTTATTTCATTGTTGGCCATACTTCCCTTCACGGCATACTGGTTCATCAAATCTTCCTTGGACTGATAAACCGCCCCATGTTTCTGGCTGAATACATATTTTTTTCTACTGAAAACCTTTGTGTTGCTTTCATTTTGTGGCTTGCCTTCTGTATTGGTTTCTTTACTCTTGGTTGTAGTCTCCACCATCTCCATGCATGTTTTCCCTTTTGATTCTTCCTCTTCCAAGTCAATCACTTGAGAGGGTGATGTGACTCTCATTTTCTTGAGAGTGACTTGCTGGCTACTAGCACCTAGGGCTTCTGAACTGCTTCTCTTATTGTAGACGCTCATTTTAGGAGCTTTGACAACCAACGTAGGTGAAGTTTTATGTGTTGGGCTCTGCTGAGAAGTTGGTTCTTTTCGCTTTGTTTGATCATGCTGCATCATGACCTCCATCTCTGCACAGGTCTCTAGATTGGCCAACTTATCGAATCCTTCATCATGTTCATGTTTATAGGGACCTTGTCTACTTTCCAATCTTCTCTTTGATATGATCTGATTCGGATCATATCTTATCCATTGCAACTGGGGGAAACTGAATTTACTAAGCTTGGATTGAATTTGGGGAAAACAGGATTTATTCTTCACCACAAAGGGACCTACCACGAAAGGAAATTTCATATTAGAATCCTTGTGTGCTTTCAGAAAATGTTCAGTCTTTGAGATAATTTTTTGCCTTATGAACTCTAAAGCAAAGATCCTGGGAGTCAGAAAAACTGGTAAAAGATGAGGTCCTTCCTGGTATACATATACCCAAATCACAGTGGATTGTGTGAATAGTACCCAGTCTCCTACAATGCTCTCTGCATTTTGGCTGTAATGGGATTTTCATTTCTTCTAGAAATCTTGGCAGATTTGAACCAAAAATGAGACTGTATACCCTAGACATAATCTTTTTGATGAAGATGAGCACGGTGATCCTTTTACACTCGGTCAAAATAAATGTAGTCTCAGGAAATTCGGTTTTGTTGGATTCCAAAAACATTCTCAGCAAGTGAGAGTAGTATCTGAAGTGTCTCAACGAGCTGAAGTTAACTAGTTGTTGATGTATATTCTCTGCAATAAATTCAAAAAAAATGACACAGACTGATTGACCAGACAAAAAGAAAATCAATAGGAAACCTAACATGACCTCTACCACAAACCTGTGATTGTCTAACCCTAAAATTTGACTTAGCAGAGAACAATCCCACTGGACTTCGACGATCATGATGCTTACGCTGGCAGGTAATGATAGACTCTCTGAATGATGTTCAGGCTTGACTATGGTATGCATAAATAAGGTTTTAACTTCAGGCGGGAATTCTCTGTAAATCATGATCATTTTATGTTCCTCGAAGGGTTCTGACACTCTGGGGCGGGCATCTGGTATATTGAGAGTGTGTCGGAGTGATGGACCATCTACTTTACACAGAACCTCTGACTCTAATTTATTCAGGATGACTCTTTCTCCCTGAGAATATCGCTTTGCACACTAGCTTACAAATTCGAGGAATGGAAAGACTGTTTCTACTACGTAAGGGGTGATGGACGCTTGACATGCTTCGAGGAAAGGTATGCATGTTCCGAAATTGTTCAAAAAAATCGATCTAGACACAGAAACAAGCGAGACCATTGTCTCTGTGTCGAAAATGTCAAAATCTTTGTCAATTAGGGCTTCCTCCCTGGAGGAGATATCTTGTTCACTCATCGATAAAACAAAAGGATTGGTAGGCATGGTGAAGAATACATGTTAAGCGGTGAAAGAAAAACTATTTTGGTTCGGTTCTAAGCTTTGAAATTTGATTGGAAGCTTTGCGCCAAATTTTTGAACATTTGAACACCTCAATTCTCATAGAATAATGTCGGGGGGTTTCTCCTTTTATAAGTATCTATTGACATCAGGGGTTGGAAAAAACAGTTTTGGGTGGACCACTTTTCACCCCGATGTGCCTCTGAGGGTGCCACGCATCCATGATTTAAACCATGGTAGTTTTCCTCGGTCCTCCCTCCATCGATTAATCATCGTGCTACTCAAATTTCTGATATGCGCTTCAGTCGTTGATCTGGGTTGCTTTAGGATTTACGGTCCACATTTAGCCAGCGTCTTTGGAATTGGGGGTTGGAGGAAGTGGTTTTAGTCAGAATTATTTTTCCCCCGATGTACCTCTATGGGCGCCACGCATCCCGTTATGAAACCGCGACGGTTTTCGTCGGCCCGCCATCGATTGTTTAATCTTTGTGCTAGTTAAATCCCTGATATGCGCCTCAGCCGTTGATCCGGGTCGCTTTTAGGATCGACAGTCCACCAAGTCCTACTCTTCACATCTTCACTATTATTTCCATACATCACTAGATATAGCAGGGTCCTCTGAGTTATCATACCTCCTTGGCGATATAATCTTTCTCTAAAATTCTGAAGCTTAGAGACCATCTAAAAATTGTTATAGTGATAACATTGGCTCCAACTGGGGATGCTATCCTCTCTGTGAGGTAGCAAAGAACTATAGACTAAGTGCCTACCCATTGGGCTGTGATCCCTCAATGTGATATGAATATGTTGATATTTATTAAAAAACTTAAAACCTACTCAGCACGGCTCAGGGCCTTCACCTCGGGCTTCAACCATGCTGTTTTATTTCAGTCTTTCATGATTTAAAGGAAAAAGTAAAATGATCATATATAATGAATGGTGGGGTGATGATCTTTCAAACAATGTAATTCTTGAGGAACCTACCATTTACAGGCCCTCTTCCAGCGAGCTCTCCATTAATTTCTTCTAACAGATAGGCATTCCTCCCATGGTAAGCTGCAATTTTGAATGGGCCCAGCCACAGGTGGTCAAATTTCCCATGTTTACCTTTATCTTCATTCCTGGCATCCCATCTTAGCACCCAGTCTCCAAGTTCGAATTCATCCGCTTTGGTATGTCTGTCGAAAGCTTCCTTGATCTTGTCTTGACATACCTGGGCATTATTTAAGGCCCTTTCTCTAGTCTGTTGTACGTTGATGAGTTCATCCTCCCTTCTCCAACCGACATTTTTTTCCTCTTCTTTCTCCTTTAACAATTTCATTACCGGAAATCCCAATGCAATAGGAAATATAGCTTATGTACCATAAACAATCTGGAAAGGATATGTGGCAATAGATCTCTTTGGGGATATCCTGTCGGCCCACAGTGCATGAATGATCTTTTTGTGCCACACCCTTTTATTCTCCTGCAGCAATTTTTTGATGATTCTAGCCAAGCTTTTGTTCGAAGACTCAGCCAATCCATTTCCCTGCGGGCAGTATGACGTAGAATGACCAAGGGTAATGTTGTAATCACTACATCATTTTTCCAATTTTTTAGACTTGAAGGTCGTTGCATTGTTTGTTATAATCTTGATCGGGCACCCGAATCTGGACAGGATATTGTCTTCCAGGAATCGAATGATAACATCATCTATAGATTGTATGGTAGGAGCAGCCTCAATCCACTTAGTAAAATAATCTGTTGCAATCAGGATCCATTTGTGTTGAGCCAAGGACTGTGGGTGTATTTCTCCTATAAAATCTAGACCCCATTGTTTGAAAGGAGCTTCTATTGAAATGGGCTTCAACGGAAGAGACTGCAATTTTCCTTTCCCGTCGAATATTTGACATTCATGGCACTTTCACACTTCTTTATAAACATTAGGAAAAATATTAGGCCAATAAAAACCAACTCTCAAAATTTTGTGCACAGTTGTCTTCCAATATTGATGACCTCCACAATTACCTTTATGGAACTCTTCGATGGTCTTCTCTGCTTCTTCTTCTATCAAACAGCTCAACAAAATCCTTCCCGGATATTTCCAGTATAGTAATCCATTAACAATGCAAAATTTTTCCACCTTCAGTTTCAAGAAACTAGCTTTTGTTTTACTGTACTCAGGAGGAGCCTGCAAATTCTTCAACACAAAAATGATATCCACATACCACGTAGAGTCAAGAAATTTTTGAGATATTTTTGGAGTCACCCTTTCTTCCTCTCTTGTATTTTTTGATAGATCTGTGGTGAAGTTTATTCCTAGGAGTTCACAGTTTTTTTGTTCCATCAGTCTAGCAAGTCCCTGCCCTTTGATCAACTTTATGGGCTTGATTTCAAGATCATATTCTAATAGCACTGCAATCCATTTTCCTCTCTTTCCTTCAGGATCGGGCTGTGTCAAGATGTCCTTTATTGAGATGCTGGGAACATAAGAAATGGTATGTGAGTGTAGAATGTAGACCCTAAATTCTTTCAACGCCTTGACTAGAGCATACGTCTGCTTATCCATGATGTCATATTTTAGAGGAGCATCTCTCAATGTCTTATTGTAGTATGCTATGGGATTTTCAAAGTTTTTCTCATCCTTCTTAAGTAATACACCTGCAATTGTGTGTTCTGAGGCGAAAGAGAACAATATGAAATCTTTCTCAAAATTTGGACTAGCTAGTACAAGGGCATTCATCAATGCTACCTTGATTTCCTCAAAATATTTTATGGCTTCAGGGATCCATTTGATTTCATTTCCCTTCTTTAACATGTTTGTGATATGTTTTATGATTTCGGCTAAATTTGGAATGAATCTCCTCAAGAAATTTACCTTGCCCAGGAAAGATTGTACTTCTTTTCTTCTTCTAGGTATGCCAATATTCAATATCCCCTCCACTCTGTTGGGGTATACCTTTATCCCTTCCTTTGAAATAATATGTCCCAATATTTTTCCTTCTTCCATCGAAAAATTTGAATTTTTTGGATTCAAGGATATGCCAAACTTTCTGCACTTTTCAAACGTTCTCTTGAGATGCTTGATATGTTCTTCATCTGAGGCAGAATACACCGTAATGTCATCCATATATATAACAATGAATTTATATTTTTCATATACAAAATCTATGTCCATAGCCTTTTGAAATGTTTCCCCTGCATTCATGAGTCCAAATGGCATTTTGGCATACATAAATGTTCCCCAATGTGTGGTGAACGTTGTATTTTCTTGATCGTCGGGATGTACCATGATCTGGTTGTATCCCAAGAAACCATCTAACATTGACATTTTTTGAGATCCCACCACCTTCTGTAGAATGTGGTCCATTTTGGACAAAGGATAGTTATCTTTAAGAGATACCTTATTCAGGTTTCTGAAGTCCACACACAATCTGATCTCTCCACTCTTTTTTCTGACTGGTACCAAATTTTCTACCCATTTGGAGAATCTCAGGGATACTATGAATTTTTTCTTCAAACAGTTTCTTTACTTCTTTCTCTATCAATGGTAACAACGGAGGGTTTACTCTTCTTAACTTTTATTTGAATGGATTTTGATCCTCATTTATCGGGATAACATGTTGGATTATACTAGTGTCATAAACTTTCAATTCATCATAGCTCCAAGCAAAGATATCAGGGAATTCTTTCATTAATTTTACATACCTCTCTTTGACTTCAGGGCTGAGCTTCCTGGATAGCTTAATGATCTTTGGGTCTTTTGGAGTCCCAATATTACAATCTTCCACATCCCCTTCATCTATTGTGATCTTTGGACTTCTGGCCACATCGTCGTTATCAAAAAAAAAATCTAATGGTACTAGGCCTTTGGGGATAATGTTGCTCTTCAGCTGTACAATATCTCTGCTAGCAATTTGATTGTCAAAGTATCCTTCTTTGGTGAAAGTAGCTGTATCCACTTCATCGTCACAATATTCATCATCAATGTTTAAATTCTCGAACTCATTTTCCATCCTGGGGAAGTTTTCTATCTGTTTGTCGTTCTCGAAGACTTTCCAATGTTTCATATTGTTTGGTATTACCGGTCTATACTTGACTTCAACCTTGTAGATTTTTTCAGGAAAAATTGGGACTTTGAACACTGCTGCTGAAGTGGCCAGCGCATCAGCAACTTGATTTTGTTCCCTTGGAATTGCTGAAAGGTTGCATTCTAAAAACTTCTCCAGAAGTTCTAGTACCAGGTTTCTGTAAGCCCTCAGTCTAGGATGTTTTTCTTGGTAGATGCCTTTGATTTGATTTATGATGAGTTCAGAATCTCCAAGTACAACAATCTTTTTGGCATCCAACTCTTCCAAAACTTTCAACCACAATATTAACGCTTCATACTCATCCATGTTATTCATGCATTCAAAAACAAGTTTGTAAGAGAATAATTTTGCATCTCTTTTGGGGTGATTTATCCATACACCAGATCCAGATCCTTCTCTACATCCATCTCCGTTGAAATTCATTTTCCATATCTGATCCTCTGTGTCACCCTGCTGCTCTGAAATTTCCTCCATCTGTTGTTCGGGTATACCTTTATCCGCCAAGACTATCTCTGTCTCTTCTGGTTCGGAGCATAGGTCATTGAAGAAAATGGAAGACCCCAACTCAGTACTTACTGAGAAATAGGATGGTTGGTAGGTTGTGATTTGTTGCTAACCATATATTTAAGTAGAACTTCTATGTATAATCTTCTGTCTTGACCAAAGACAGGAATAGTGGCATATGACATGTCCATCTGGAGGGTTTTTTTTAAGTTTTGCAACCCATGACCTGGACAATAGCATGTCGAATTTCGAAGGGATATCAGCGACCACTACGTCCATCACAATATTTTTTGTTGGGATTTGTGCCAGATAAATGACCATGTCTTTGATCATGCCAAGGCATTTCACCTTTCTTGAATCGAAGGATAATAGATCCTTGTAAGGTCTTGTGACCTCAAAACCCAATTGGTCCATGATCACTTTGGGCATCAGGTTGTGAGATGCACCGGAGTCCGTGTTAAGGTCCTAACCCACACATAGGTAGATCAATGTATTCGGATGTAATAAAGGTCAATATTAATAAGGCCTTTCAATAAAATAGAATAAGGCGGATGTAAGAAGACCTAATAGAAGCTTCCACTTCTAGAAGGATCTTCCTCTAGATGCTTCTCTTAATAGACATATTTAGTACAAATAAGGGTCGAGGGTATGAAAACCCTAGCTTGGAGATTATTGTAACGGAGCATTGCTCGACTGGAGGTTGCCCCCTCGAAGAGGCCTGTGAACATTGCTTTCTGAATCAAAGTGTCATTTCAGTTGTTGTTCTCATATTATTTCTGTGTTATTGTGGAGATTATGCTGGTTATATTACTGTTATTCTACCATTTCTATCATTTTATTTCTGTTCTGCGTATTTATTATATTTGGTATCTTGCAAGTGGTATCAGAGCACTTTCTTTGGCAGAAATTGTGGTTATTTTTTTTTTCAGGGTAGAGACGTATTCTGGCGTCTTTAAGCCACAGAGCTCTATTGTTACGCGCATAAACCCACGGTTGAGGGATTCATACACGCAGGAAATACAAGTGGTTCTTAAGCGCACATCTATTGGCCACCCTTGTAACCCCTGTTGGTACCCCTTCGAATGGTAGTTCATCAGACAGCAACTGTGTACGGATCGGCCTAGATTTCCTGAAGCCCTCTTTAGATAAACCTATCAGTCGTCGGACTTCTATAGTGTCACCGAGAACAGCACTCGAGAAGATACTCTCTAGTACCTGGGTAGTTGGGTAGTACGTCTAAGGGTACGGTCTATCCTCCTTATTTAGTGCCCTGAGATATTGGGACGATTACTACTGTTGGACCCTACACATATATCAAAGAGTTATAGCACAGGGAAAACCCTTGTCTGTAGAACCCTTGAATACCTAACCCTTGGGGAACATAAACATAAACAAATTAAACCAGCCAGATCTATTGCCACGCAACTGTGTTCAGGTTGCCAAGTAAATACACATTTCTTTCTGGTTAAGAATTTGGGGATTTCAACATTGCAACATTCTTCAGATCAAAGTATAACCCCGCATCTGTAAAAAAAAAAAAGTCTGGAAATTTTTTCACCATTATTTGAGACCTATTCCATTATATTCATCTCTTCTCCCTTATCACATTCATCCATATCATTTTTTTGCAAAAACTTCTGACCCCACCTGCTCCCTTTTCAGTTCACCCATCCTCATGGCCCATACCCATAGCCAAGAACTGGAGTCTCGCTTCAACACCCTACAGTCTAGTTTCCTCGAGACTCAAAAAGAAGTGCAACAACTCAGTGCTACTATTGCCTCCTGTGATACATCCATCAATACCACCATAAATGCATCCATGCAGTCCGCAATGGCGGAAGTCAAACAAGAACTGACCACCCAGCTTGAATCTGTCTTTGTATCACTCTGCACCAAACTCAAGATCCCTATCGATGACCCTTTTCCTGACGTACATACAAAAACTGAAGGTGGAACTTCTTCCCATTCCCATACCTTTCAGCCCCATCAATTTCAATGGGACATATGCCTTCCACAGGTGGATGTAACCAAATTTGATGGCTCGAACCCCACTGGTTGGGTCACCCAAATGGAACATTATTTCTCTCTCTACAACATTACAGATGACTTGGACAAACTCCGGTATGGTGTTCTCCATCTAGATCAAGAACGCTGGCAATGGTGGCAATGGAGAAAAACTTCTCGTCAAGGGTATATTGCTTGGACCCAATTTGTGACTGACCTTTATGAATGCTTTGACACCGACACCAACCATTTGGGTCGTTTGAAAAAATTGAAACAATCAGGAATAGTAGAAGACTTCATAGATGCATTTGAGCACCTGGATTTTCGAACAGAGGGCATGACTGATTCTTTCTTTCGAGAGTGTTTTATCAATGGCCTCAAGGAGGAGATTCGGGCCCATGTCCTCATGGATCGACCTGCAAGTTGGGTGGAGGATAATAAAAAAGATAAAGAATCACAATAAATTGTTTCCTCTCAAAACCATAAGCCTTCCTTTATCCCTTTCCCTAAACCAGTAAACCCCACTACTCCCTCCACCCCATTAAAGAACCAAAAATTGACCAGGGTTGAAATGGTTGAACGGCAACTCAAAGGCCTCTATTATAATTGTGATGAAAAATATTTCTCGGGCCACAAATGTAAGGAACAAAATCCTTTTATGGCCATCTCTAAGAATATTCTAGAAGAGGATGGTGCAACTCCCCTTGTGCCTGAGTCACCATAAATCACTGACATAAACCCTCCCTCCGACCCTCCAAAAGTGGAAACGATCATTTCCCTCAATGCTCCCACTGGCTTCTTTGCCCCCCAAACCCTCAAATTAATCGGTTACATCAAGCACCGAAAGGTCATCATTCTGTTTGATAGTGGCAGCACCCACAATTTTATTCATCACCGCATTACCCAAGAAACCCATTGCTACATCCATGCTGTCAACAATTTCCAAATCATGATTGCCAATGGTGGTTCTATGAAATGTGGTGGGCACTGTAAAAATGTGTGTCTCCAAATCGATGAATACCACCTAAAATCCCATATGTTTGCTATTGACATGGGCAGTTGCAACATTGTGTTGGGTACAGACTGGCTAAAAACTTTGGGTCCCAATCTCATGGATTTTCATAACTTAACCATGCAATTTGACCAAGAAGACCACCAATATAAATTCCAAGGCATCACTGCTAGTTCACCTGAGGTCATCAGTTCCCATCGCATGGAAAAGCTGCTCAAAAAAGGTCATTCTGGTGTAATTGCCCAACTCCATGCCATACAAGCCACAGAGACACCCCAGTGCCCCAAGACCTCCAAGCCCTCCTTTCTAAACATCAAACAGTATTTTCCACTCCCCAAGGACTCCCTCCTTCCCACAGTGTTCATGATCATTCCATTCCCCTTGTCCTAGGAAACCTTCCCCCCAATATCCGTCCATATCACCACCCCTTTGCACAAAAAAATGAAATTGAGAAAATGGTCCAGGAACTCCTTACTGCAGGCATCATCCGTCCTAGTATGAGCCCTTATTCATCTCTGGTCGTCATGGTACTGAAGAAAGAAGGTTCTTGGAGAATGTGTCCTGACTTCTGTGCTCTCAACAAACTGACCATCAAAGACAAATTTCCCATTCCTGTCATTGATGACCTACTGGATGAATTGAGTGGCGCCCAATTATTTACCAAGCTTGATCTTCGCTCGGGATATCACCAGATACGTATGAAAGAGGCCGAGATTCCCAAGACAACATTTTGCACGCATGAGGGCCACTATGAGTTTTTGGTCATGCCCTTTGGCTTGTGTAACACCCCCTCCACCTTCCAGAGCCTCATGAACCATGTCTTCAACCCTTTTCTCCATCATTTTGTCTTAGTTTTCTTTGGTGATATCCTCATCTATAGCAAAACCTGGACATACCATCTCACTCATGTGGATCAAGTTCTCTGCCTACTCTCTTAGCACCAACTTTTCTTGAAACAGTCTAAATGTGCTTTTGGTGCCTCAAAAGTAGAATACTTGGGTCATCTGGTGGGAAAGGATGGCGTCAGGGTGGACTCGAAAAAGAGTGGACTCGAAAAAGATTGAAGCTATGCAAGACTTGCCACACCCAAATACTCTCAAAATATTGCATGGATTTTTGGGCCTAATAGGGTATTATCGCAAGTTTGTTAAGAACTATGGAAAGATTGCAGCAACTCTCACGGCTCTCCTCAAAAATAACTCTTTCACTTGGACTCTAGTAGCTGCTCAAGATTTTCAAACCTTGAAGATGGCCATGTGCACCACTCCAGTTCTGGCCCTTCCCGATTTCACAAATACCTTTGTGTTGGAATGTGATGCCTCAGGGAAAGGAATTAGCTCTGTCCCTATGCAAGAGGGTCGACCTTTGGCCTTCACCAGTAAGCAACTGTCTAAAAGGAATCTGGGCAAACCCATTTATGAAAAAGAAAAGTTGGCGATTCTACATGCCGTTGAGCTATGGCGTCCTTCTCTCTTGGGGCAACGCTTCCAAATTAAGACCGGCCATCAAAGCCTCAAGTACTTTCTGGAACAACGCATTTCCTCCCAGGAGCAACAAAAATGGGTGACTAAGTTCTTTGGATATGATTATGAGATAATTTACAATAAGGGCAAAGACAATGTCGTGGCATATGCACTGTCCCAGAAATATGAAGATGAAGGATCCCTTTTTTCTCTTTCCTTCATTGTACCCGATTGGCTCCAAGTTGTGCGCCAGGAATGGCTTCAAGATCCCAAAAGTTTGCATCTGATCCAATAATTGCAGAACAAGTCTCCGGCTCCCCCAGGATACTCCTAGCTCTAGGATGAGCTTCGATACAAAGGCCGCTTGTATTTAAGTAAACAATCCAAGCTCAAATTCACGGTACTTTCTGAGCTTCATGCTACACCCACAGCAGGGCACTCAGGGTTCACCAAAACATATGACAGGGTCAAACATTCTTTTTTCTGGGATGGTATGAAACAAGACATCCGTAAGTTTGTCACTGAATGTGAGGTGTGTCAACGCAACAAGGGAGAAACAGTCAAATCTTTGGGCACCCTCCAACCGTTTATGATTCCCCCTGCTATTTGGAAGGATATCTCTATGGACTTTATTACAGGCTTACCCAAATCAGGGAATAAATCAGTCATAATGGTGGTGGTGGATCGCCTTTCCAAGTATGCTCATTTTTGCACTCTTCACCACCCATTT
>ML788093.1:1234576-1254568 GCA_009831015.1 Picea engelmannii
TCTCTGATAAACAAACACAATGGTTCAAATGGTTACCCTTAGAAGAATGGTGGTATAACACTTCCTTTCATACTACAACAAAAATGACACCATTTATGGCACTTTATGGATACCACCCTCCTTCCATCACTTCTTCTCTAAAAGAAAAATCTAAGGTTCAAGTAGTTGAAGATCACATCGAGAATCAACAACAAATTCTCCAAATCTTAAAGGACAACCTGACCATGGCACAGAATCGCATGAAACAACAAGCAGATCAACATCGTAGTGAAAGAAGTTTTGAAGTAGGGGATTAGGTGTTTTTAAGACTACAACCATACAAACAAATGTCCCTCAAGCAAGCCAAGAAAGATAATAAATTATCACCAAAGTACTATGGACCCTATAAGGTGTTGCAAAAGATTGGTACTATGGCATACAAATTGGAGCTGCCTGCATCTTCACGAGTACACCCAGTTTTCCATGTTTCATGCCTAAAGAAGGTTATAGGTCACAAGATCCCATTTCAAACTATATTGCCAGAACTTGAAGAGGAAGGAAAAATCATATTGGAGCCTGAAGCCATCACTAACACAAGAATTTTCCAGCTGAGGAATAGATCCATTTCAGAGTATCTCATTAAATGGAAGAAACTACCAGCTGAAGATTCCACTTGGGAAGATGATTCTTTTATACAGAAGCATCCAGAGTTACTCAATCGTTGCGGACAACACTTGTCTCAAGGGGAGGGGCATGTTAAGCCCTAATATTGGCTCATTACCCCTTAATTAGGGCATATTATATTTGTTACACGTCAAAATTGCTCAGCTGGATAAGTGTCCCATTGTCCCTCTCAATTGTCGTAAGTGTCACATCGACTTTCACAAGTGTTGCAAGTTGGTCACAAGTGTCGCAAAAGATGTTTAGACATGCTGCCATGTCAACGACACTAAGGAAACTTATAACATCTCACATGATTGATTTGAAGGAGAAGAACTGGTTTACTGGAGTCAAATAACTCTTGACACCTGAAAGGAACCCTGAAACAAAGGTTTTGAGGGGGAGCGCTCTTCCACATCAGCTCTGGAAGCACTGGCGCTCCCCTATAGTGCTTCAGGGAGCGTTATAATGCTCCCCAGCCCCCTTTGAAGGAGCGTTTCTCATCTTGAGAGCGTTGGTGCCTCCCCAAGGCTTACCAAGGAGCGCTACAATGCTTTGATGCCCCTTCTAAGGGAGCGCTGCCTAATCTGAGGCAGTAGTTGGCCCATTGAGGAGAATAAGGAAAGGATCATTCAAGATTAGGAGGCAATTGTGCTCGAATTCTTGGTTTCATCAACAGATCCCTTATCTAAGGAGAAGGTTCCCAACTTGTTCTAAAGATAACTCAAGAGGTTAAGCTCCTCTTAACCTATATAAACAGGCTCTATGATGGTGGAAAGGGGGAAGAATTATCAGTATGAAACTTATGATCTCATAAGGAACACATAGTCCATCAAAGGAGAGTAATCAGTGAAGTTGTTGTCATCCAGATTGTGGAACTTTTAGGCAAGGGTTAGACGAAGAGGACTTGACGAAGCTGTCACATTCGCATCTACGATTGTAAGTATTGTTGTCGTTATTCTCATTAATATGACACGCTTGGCCTGTTTCTTTCTAGTTTGTGTCTAATGTCACATGAACTTATCTCTAGCTGATAGATCTGTTTTCAAGCTAACATCAATAGAGTAGGAAGTAGTCGTATCTTTCTTTGTCCACAGAACTCAACGAGGAGCAAAGGATTGGAGCGCAACTCAGAGTGTGCAGGGACAAACGTCGATAACAGGTACTTCTATCATCCTTCCTTCTCATGTGTTAGTTTAGATAGATTTGAAAGAAATTCAGTGTCCATGATAAGCATTTTTTTGTCTAGAGTTAAGGTCAAGCTCTAGAGGTCATCTACTTGTCCGCAGGCAGATTTTCCTACAACAGAAACTGGCGACTCCACTGGGGAGATAGCCTTAAATCGAAACCTCTTGTTTGGATTTTTCTCCTCATTGACCTTGGTCTATCCCTTGATTGTTTCAGACCTGGTTTACTCCTCTTTTGATTAGTTTCATCAGTTGATTGACTTCTTACTGTATCACACTCAGCATACTTGTCGAGTTTCAATCCCAATTTTTGGAATTTTTCGACATTTCTGGGGTTTTTAGACCCTGGCGCCCCTATCCTAGTGTTAATAGAGCGCTAGCGCTCCCCCATACCTATACATAGAGCGCTATAACGCTCTTTTCCTTTGGCAACAGAGTGCCAGCCTCTTTCTGGCCAGGAAAACCCTCCAAAATTGCTTTTTCTGGGATTTTGCCTCTGTGTCTCCTCTGCTGAGCAGCCTTGTGAGACAATTTTCCTTCCCTATCAACTTTGACATCTGTCTTTTTAAAGAACAAGCATCTTGTTAATTGGATCTTGTATCCTTCTTCACCATTTTCATTGAGTTTTTCCTGTTGAGTGAAATTTGAAATCCATGCATTGTTCTTATCTCCTCATCAGCTGAGTAAAAACCCTGGTGAAGGTCATCAAAGGCCTACAGACCTCTTTATCTTGATTTCAGTCAAGGTCATTGTTCTTCAATTTTTTGTTTTTGGGTGTGAAGTTTGTTTTTCTCTTTGATTGTTTCTCTTTCTTTCGCTTTTTCGTTTTGATTGCTACGAAAGGGTGTATTGTTTGTGTGACTTTTGCTTGTGCTAGTTTGGTTTCCATCTACACCAAGAAGATAATTAGTGAAGACAAGCATTGTGTTGTATTGATCATCATTCATACGCAAACAATAAAAAAGCATTTGTTTGATTGATTGTGCATATTATAAGGCATTTAAAAAGTTTTTGCATTACATCAGGATTTGATTGAGAAAAAGAATTGTTTGAGGGCATTCCATAGTTGTGCTGGATTAGTGAAAGAACTCTCTCTCTCCCTTAGTTAGATGTTCATCGAAAGAAAATGACTGCTTATCATGTTTGATGCACTCTTTGGGTCTGAGTCATAATTCCATTTGTTTCACTTCCATGCACCCCTTTGCATAAAGAACAGCCACTAAAATCAACTCTAATTAAAAGTTATCTAGAACTTTTTCTTTTCTAGGATCCTCCACCAACAGTAGACTAGGCTTAGTACTTTGGATTAGGGTTGTGAGCATAACTCTCCAAAGTTTCTAAAACAAATAGTAGTATCCTGAGTTAGGGAGAGTCAAATCCAGTTATCATATAAGTCTGCCTGGGATCCCCCTCTCACACAGGGGTTACGCACGAGGTCGCATTCGGGTAAGCTACGGGGACTAACCCTCCATGGTTTAACTGTTTGTGGTGGTTTGATCGTATTATGGGGGTCACTTTGAGGTAAATCCACAATTACTGCGTGGAATCCTTTTAGTTGATTTCAGGCTTGATACCCTGCCCGTACGTTCAGATCGGACTGTAGACTGTTCCCGCCCAGGGGCTGACTGTGAATTGGTAACCTTAGTGGCCATAATATTTAGGTTCTTACACAAGGTGATGGTGACGAGAAGTCTCACTGTACCTAGAGCATACATTGGTCAAACTCACTCGGGCTCCTTGGAGGGTAAATCCACAATTACTGCGTGGAAGCTTGCACCAAGGCGTAAGTCTGTTAAGCAGGTCGCCATTGTAACTGTTCCACCCTATCCCCGCCCCTTCTAGACTTGATCACGCGACATTGGATTTCATCACCAACTAGTACGGTCATCAAAAGAAGGTCTTGTTTTCTTGGTTGAGATTGTTAGATTTTTTAGCGTGTGTTGTTTCTTTTTCATTAGTTGGCCATAGATTTCTTTCATCGACTCTTCTCTACCAACATCGACCCTCCACGTCGCTCGCGGAGGCTACAGGGACTTCCTCCAGAGAATATGGAAGGAAACACCCCTTTACCCCCTCATTCTATGGAGGAATCTCCTCAACAAAGAGAGGTTCATAATGCTACAACTTCACAGGAAGAAGTTCCCATCCCTCTGGAAAATTTCCGAATTGTCTCAGAATCTATGGAAGCTTATCGCATTCTGAAAGGGTACGAATGATAGATCCTCCACCTAAATTCTACTGGAGAATTTGTTTTCATCAATTCTTCCGACATCCCGGTCGGGTCTTCTCAAAGCCCTTTAGTCAGTGACCCTTTTTAGACTGCGGATGTTGTTCAGAGTCCACCACGTTTGGTGCGAGATATTTACGGGACAGGAGAAGGTGTCGATGCACCCTTTTCCTATACGGTACCCCCAAATCACTTTACCGGTACTACCACTTTTACAGCCACACCAACTGTTGGTCCGAACATACCGTCCGTTGGCCCAAGGCCTACAATTCCTCTCCAGACAGCCTATTCGACAATGACCCCGCACATTCCAACTATCCCTGCTGAAAATGCGGTAGTTAATCAAGCCCCGATTGGCACACCTGTAACGCTAAGACCTACACTCCCTTTTGGATTTAGGGCATTGAATGCTTCCACTACAACCACTACCCAAATTGTACCGGGAAGTTCCATACCTATCCAACAACCCGGAGGGACTGGTCTTGGTGGTCCTAACCCGATCGGTGGCACCGGTCCATCATTGACGTCTGGCTTCCAGATCCCGGGAACTCTCCCTCAAACTGGGGGGCATCCTCCCTCCGGAGGACAAATCCCATTCGGAGGGAACCCCGATGCTGGGGGGCATCCTCCCATCGGAGGACAAATCCCATTTGGGGGAAACCCTCACGCTGGGGGACAACCTCAATCCAGAGTACACCATCAACCCCATTGACAACATACGTCCGCTGCGCCTAACCTGTGGAGCATTCCTTTTCAAGGAAATCCACATGCCTCCACAGGACAAAATATTCAGACTCCACAAAACCCATCCGGTTATCCTCCGCTCACAAATACTTCTCAAAACATCCCAAATCCTATGTACCTTGGTCAAAACCAACCTAACATGAGAGGACCCACGAGTTATAATTATCCACATAACCCAGTATTGGGCCCCACTGGTGTCCCTTTGCCACACCAGCACTACCCACAGGTTAACCGACAACTACCTTTTCTAGCCACCCTGGACCTTCCAGACTTGTCTCGGTTAACAAATGATCCCATATATCATTCTCCGGTTTGGCCAGCCATTCCAGCAAAACTTCCTTCTGATATCCCAAAATTTGACGGAAAGCCTGGAGAAGACCCAAACAACCACGTGATGACCTTCCATTTGTGGTGCTCATCAAACTCCCTCATGGACGATTCGATTCGGTTGCGTCTTTTCCAACGAACGCTCACGGGTCCCGCCGCCAAATGGTACATTGAATTACCACGTGCATCTTTTCACGATTTCAACTCCCTTGCCATGTCCTTCCTCACACATTTTCAACTACCCATTCGATACGAGACGGGTACTGAACTCTTAACCTCTCTTTGTCAGACAACTTCCATACATATCTCCGATCATATCCATGAATGGAGACGACGATGAAGGCTAATCAAAGCGGTCATTCCTGACCAGTTGTTAGCAGAATGGTTCACAAAATCACTATTACCCCAGATCGCTCGTGATGTTGCCATGGGTGGCGTAGTCACTGAGGAAGAAGCCATTGCTAGAGCTCAATAATTGGACTTAGTTTATTCACAATCCAGTACTCTATACGATTTGATACCAAACGCTACCCGTGCCACTAATGATCCATCCAAACCATCGACTGCTTCGCATGCGGACGGAGTTATTGGCTCCGTCAAAACTCAATATACTACTCAGTCCACTGGAACGATCCAGCAGCCTGCTTCCACGACTTCCCCCAGTTCGAATGCACCCTCTTCTGCCCCACCTCAAACTCAGGTTTCTGATGTGAATGCGGTCCAATCAACCCCTTCACAACAGCTCGGGGGCAAGAAGAAAGCGAGAAAAAAACCAAAGAAGAACAATAACACTGAGCAACCCAAGACCCAACCACAAACCCCTGCTGCTGGAAAACAACCACAGCACAAACCGAAATTCCCATGTCTCATCTGTGGTGACGATCACTACACTCGAGACTGTCCACATCGTGATGAAGTGACCAAACTTTTCAAAGGAAATTCGCAACCCGTTGTGCTCACTCAGCCTTTTCCGCAACAACAATCTTTGGTGGCACAAACCCCCGTGCCGGGGGGAAATGCCAACCAACCCCATGATGAGGCCTCGACAAGTGCCCACATCTACATGTTCAACGGAGTTAATTTAACAACTCGCTCTGTGACATACGACACGCCAGTTAAACCTGACAAGCCAAAGATCGTTAACATTTCTACATCAGATCTGTTACCATCTTCCACCAACCCTCCATCTGTTATCCCTCCATCCGGGCCAATTCATATTGAGAAACCATCATTTGAATCTATCCTACGTCCTCCTAAGAGTACCATCCAGAAATCTACTTTCAATCCTAATTCACGGGCTGCCCAAAACTACAATATTGTCGAAGATTTGGCCCAAGCCCCGTGTGCCATGTCCACGTTGGAAGTTCTACAACATTGTCCCAATCAACGTAGAACGCTCTCAGCTGCTATTGGTGCTTTCGATCCTGAGTCATCAAACTATCTCATGTTTAACCTGGACGATCATCAACCGTGACTCTCCCACCAGCTAGCCTTCCAAATCGATGTGATTGTTCACAATCAACAAATCCACTGGACTATCCTGGATGAGGGAGCCTCTACCTGTGTCATGTCCCTAGCCTATTGGAAAGGCTTAAAATCACCCGCCCTTAATAAATCCGCTACCATGTTACGTGCCTTTGACAGATGAGGTTTTCATCCTCACGGATTATTACAATCCTTAGTCATTCAGCTGGGCAGCAAAACTGTCTCTATTGGCGTCGAGGTGGTCGATGCCCCCCTCGATTACAACCTATTACTTGGAAGAAGTTGGTTCTACGCGATGACTGTCGTCGCCTCATCAGTGTTTCAATGTGTACAATTCCCCCATCAAGGCAAAATTGTTACCATTGATCAGCTCGATTTTTGCATACCCGACGCGCGCATCCCTGCTACCAACAATATTCCTTTTCTGGGAGACCACCCATCTACGTATGAAAGCATTGGTGTTGGCTTATTGAAAGATTCTAGCCTCATGGGTACATTCCCTACACCACTTCCACCTACTGCACATCATATTGCCGCCATCAATGTGATCTCGACTTTGCCTTATCAATCCTTGGAATCATCTGACCCTTGGGTTGTGCATAGTCCTTTAGAATTCGATGTGCTCAGTGACGCAATTCCATTGAGCCCAGCCGAGGCCACATACGTAGCTATCCAATCTGTCTCTCCCTCATCAAACGATTCACATTCATTGGCACCCGATACTTATTCGGTTCCCTCTTGGTTAGATTCCCTATCATCTGCTGTAGATTACATTTCCCATATTTTTCCTTCGGATGAATCTATCATAGAGATGCTTAGCATCGACGATTTTCCATGGGATGACAACCACCATCGATCCTCTTTTCTTCCACCTTTGGAAGAAATCCAAGACATACGATCTGTCTTGCCCCCCGATGTTACCGCCGCTCCGCAATCTCCTATCCTCACGATAGATACTCTCTCTGAGGGGAACATGGGTAACATCTCTACCACGGTTACGATTGACATTTCAATCAAAGGTGTCATGGAAAACATCAACCTTGGTGCTAATTGCACATCCGACGAAGTGGTCTCTTACACCGCTTTATTCAAGGAATTCCGCGATGTCTTCGCATGGAGTTACGAGGAAATGCCAGGGATCGATCCTTCGATCATCGTACATGAAATCAAAGCCTATCCTGATGCGAAACTGGTTCGGCAAAAGCTTCGCCCGGTTCATCCCAAGAAAGTCACAGCTATAAAGGCGGAAGTTGAAAAACTTCTAAAATTTGGCTTCATCTATCCTGTCACTTTAACCGAATGGGTCTCCAACCTCGTTCCAGTTGCTAAAAAACAAGGGACCATCCGTGTTTGCGTTGACTATCGCGAACTCAACAAAGCTTGTCCTAAGGACAACTACCCTACACCCTTCATCGACCAAATCATCGATAACTGCGCAGGGAGTGTAATCTTTTCTTTCATGGATGGTTTTTCTGGATATAACCAGATTGAAATCTTGCCTTTAGATCAACACAAGACAGCCTTCATCTGCCCTTGGGGAACTTTTGCCTACCGAAAGCTACCCTTTGGCCTTAAAAATGATGGAGCCACTTTCCAGCGAGCCATGTCGTATGCTTTTTATGAAATCAAACACATCGCAGAACCCTATCTCGACAATTTACCCGCACATTCGCTAAATCGACCCAATCACATAGACCACTTATGTGCGATTTTTATGCGATGTCGGTTCTACCGTATTCGTCTGAACCCACACAAATGCATTTTTGCTATCGAATCCGGTCGACTCCTTGGCTTCATCATCTCCAAAGATGGGATTAGGGTGGACCCCTTAAAAATCAAGGCCATCTTAGCCTTACCTCCACCCACCAATTTAACCCAACTCCAAAGTTTGCAAGGCAAAGCAAACTTTATTTGCCGTTTCATCTGCAATTATGCCGAGATCACTAAAGGATTTATGCACTTACTGCAAAAGAACATCCCTTTCATCTGGGATGACACAGCTCAATGGTCATTCGATGCTCTCAAGCACGCTTTGACCCATGCACCTTTGTTACATCCACCTCAATATACAAAGGATTACATCCTTTACTTGGTCGCTTCTACTTCCACCATCGCAATGGTGTTAGTCCAAGAAGACTCCAACGATGAAGAACATGTGTTTTACTATCTGAGCAAGAGTTTATCTGGACCCGAACTTAGATATTCGCATGTTGAGAAACTAGCTCTGGCAGCTGTCATTGTTGTCCAAAGGTTTCGCCATTACATCTTATTACGCACCACCACGGTAATCGCAAACTCCAACCCCATGTACCACGTCCTGACACGTCAAGTACTTGGGGGAAAATATTCGAAATGGATCGTTATTCTTCAAGAATTCGATCTCGAGTTTACGAAGGCGAAAGCCAAAAAATCCCTGGTGTTTGTCGAGCTCATCTGTGCTTTTCCTCGTGCCGATGAAAACATTGAACCTAGAGATTCTCTTCCCGATGAATCTCTCTTCCTCATCAGCACCTCTGATCCTTGGTACGGAGACATTCTCCTCTACCTTCAAACACAACGTTTTCAGCCTGACATCTCTCGCGAAGAGCGTCGACGCATTCATCATCACTCTCATCGTTATCTTATCCTCGGTGACACTCTATATTGTCGTGGTATCGATACCATCCTTCGGCGATGTTTGACTCACAAGGAGGTTGAACGCGTTTTGAATGATTGTCATCTTGGCGCCTGTGGCGGCCACCTTTCTGGTATGGCCACAGCCCAAAAAATCCTACGTGCTGGCTACTTTTGGCCCTCGATTTTCAAAGATTGTATCGAGGCTATCAAGAAATGCCCACCCTGCCAAATCTTTAACAAGAAGGCATGCACCCACCCTATGCCGCTGCACCCAATCATCGCCATTGGCCTCTTTGCCAATGGGGCATTGATTTCATGCAGTGTAAGCCTACCTTAGCCAGGGGGCATGGTTACATCATCATCGTCGTCGATTACTTCACCAAATGGGCTGAGGCTATGCCTACCTTCCTGAATGATGGTCGTACTGCAGTTCTTTTCCTCTTCAACCACATCATAACTCATTTTGGTGTACCACGCGCCATTGTCACCGACCATGGTGCACACTTCAAAAACCAGATGATGAGCGAGTTACATGTCAAATTGGGTTTTCGCCATGAAAACTCATCCCCTTACTACCCTCAAGCGAACGGACAAGTGGAAGCTATCAACAAAGTCCTAAAAACCATGATCCAACGCATGGTAGGGGAAAACAAAACATCGTGGCATTTACAATTGTTCTCTGCTCTCTGGGCCTATCGCACCTCTGTGAAAATTTCAACTGGATCCACTCCTTTCCAGTTAGTCTATGGCATTGAAGCTGTCCTACCAATCGAGTGCGAGATTCCATCACTCAAACTAAAAGTAGAACTCCTGCCTCATACTTCCGTCGAAGAAGAACGATTTTTGTATCTATCCAAATTGGACGAAACACGTCACGATGCTGCTCTCGCCAATGAGACACATCAAAAACGAATTAAAAGTCAATATGACAAATCCGTCCACCCTCGGACTTTCACGGAAGGAGACCTAGTCTTGTTTTATGACCAAGCTCACGATAAATTGGGGACAGGAAAATTAGAACCTATGTGGCATGGTCCCTACATCGTGAAGCGTGTCCTACATCGTGAAACGGGCTTTACCTTAAGAAGTACTATGCCTAGATCACCTAGCATCTGTACTTTGTACATTATTGTATTTAGTTTGGTGTGTCTTTTCTTTCGCGTGCTCGAGTCTTTACCATTGCCACTCATGACTATGCCTGTGTTTTCATGCGCAGATGACGTCTTCCTTTCCTATATTTTTCGGGTTCGCGGATGGCGCTAGCCGACATACCCGGAATATTGCTTCAGCAGCTTGGGTTATCTACCAATTTGACCAGGTGGTGACTTCAGGAGGCGTTTGTTTAGGACTAGCTACCAACAATATGGCAGAATATCATGCTGTCATTGGATTACTGACCCAAGCTTCCTCTCTAGGTATTTCTCGCATCATTATTTACCTAGACTCCCAACTGGTGGTTCGTCAACTCAACCATGTCTACGCTATCCGCAGTCCTATCCTACTGCGCCTACACTTGCAAGTTCGTCATCTCGAACGAATGTTCAATTACATCGAATATAGACACATTCTGAGAGAACTTAATAGTGTTTTGGATTCATTAGCAAATTATATTATGGATCGGTACCTTTCCCACATGTGAGATTCAAGGAAAGCAAAACTGTACATTTCATGTAAATTAAAACACATCACAGACATCATCATGTAAAAAAATCATTGGCATAATAAAAACTCAAAACTGTATATATATATAGATGGTGTGACTGAAATTTTTGTGTTACATCAAAAAGTGTGTAAGAGAGCAAAATATTGGGTCCATTCACCCATACAACATCGCCTGACAAGGCATACAAAAAACATGACCAAGGGAGATTCTAATCTCCCCGTACGGTGTTGTGTTGTGAATAACATACTACTTCACGCACTACACACCTCAACAGAGAATTGATATTCTCTGGCACCCCTACAGTGTGTCGTTGCAGACGTAAAGGCACGTCCCCCCTTCGCAGAGGAGGAATACCCATCGTAAAGCCCCTGAGGTTCCTCTCAACCTCCCGGAGACCTGCCACTGGTACCACTAGGTCTGCTGCAACTGGGGCACCTTCACGACACCCCGGCACTGGTATATCAGCTGGGCGCACCGCTCCCTTGTCTGCATGTTAACAAAACATCTGTTAAAACTCTTTTACATACACAAAAAAATACATATACATCAAAAACAAAAAAAAAACTAAGAGAAGGAATGGCTTAGTATCTTATCTGACTCATCCCAATCTTCCCCCTTGGGAAATATCAAGTCCATACTCCCACGGAAGTCTACGTCGGCATAAGGGAAGTCCTCGATCCAGAGGTACTGCCGCCTCAACCAGGCAAAGAAATCACCAGTAAAGTGGAACTCTGACTCCGAAACTAGTCTCAGGGACAGACTGGTCCACCTCTCCATCCGAGGCTCATCTACTGGTCGTACTGCCAGCCCTATCTGAGGCTGCATCTGAGGGATGCACTCTAAGAAAAACGAGACTAAAAACGAACCATAGTCGAACTGCTTCTGACCGGTTCTGCACCGTGAGATTTTTTCCTTCACATTCCGAAGGAACGTTGCACTCCAATTGAACAGTGTTGGTTCTAAACACTGAATTCCATAGGCCACCTGTGACCTCGATGCCAAATGAGCACTGGTGCTACCACTCATGCTTGTGATAGCAAATAGTATAGATCGAAGAGGCAGATCTCATATATCCTTGATAGGGATACTTCCCCCTACCAACTTTGCTCCCGGAACGCAATGGCGTGCCAGATACACGTCCACCTGCTCAGGTAATGCCCTCTACCTAGTAAAATCTATGGGGACCCCTCTTTTCGAGAGGCCGATCAAAAAGTACACATATTCCAACTCAATAGTTAGGAGTTGTGTACCGATACGGAATCCCTGTTCCACAACGTCCCAAAGGCCAATCATGTGCTCAAGTAATAACATCTCCCTTTTCATTTTTTGCAATTTGAAAAACTTGAGCAAGCCACAGTCTCATAAAGAGGCTCGTGCACGGGAACTCCGTAGAGCAGCTAAATCATTCATCTCGTGTTCCCTCTCTTTCCATTCAATCATGATTTCCGAAGACACCTACAAAACAAAAAATCAAGAATTTCATTATTCCCCACGTTTTTGTGATTTCGGCAATTTTCAAAAAGAATTTTAAAACATAAAATCAAATGCCCATGTCGTCTAAAAGCAACCAATCACCCTTTTTAACCACCACACCCTTTAATATTTGCCAAAAAGTGATTAAAACGTGTTAAAAATGCAAAACGATTTGAGGGGGTGCGTGGGCCATTGAGGGGAATTTTCGTGAATTTCTTTTGCCAAAATGGTCGGTCTAATCAATTGCAAGGGTGTAGACATCCTAACAACCCTTCTCCAATGCATTTTTGTGAATGAATCCCCCCATTTTATCAACGTTTAAAGGGAGGCCGATTTGGTTCAAAAAGGGGCGACCTAGGGCTTTGTGTTTTAAATAAACAATGCCATGAAAATCAATTTGAAACCATACAATTGAAAGAGTAAAGGATGAACACCTACCTGTTTCGAATGGCGAGTGAAATGGTCGATCATAGCTCCGACACCGAGAAAGACAAGATTTGCTTCAAATTGAGATTCTCCAACACTCCAAAATCCTTGCAAATGAAATGATAAATGAGTTTTTTGAATCAATTCTTATTTATAAAATTTCATTTTTTTTATAAGGTATGGTTATTTTGGGTTTCTCTAATGATGTAAATGGCTTCACTAATATCTGGTTTGTAGTTCTGGCATTACAGGTTCCTTGGCAGTTCAAATGAAGTATTCACCTTGTCGCATTTATGAGCATAGTCTTAGTTCGTTCTCGAGCTCGACAATATGAGAACGTAACCGGGTAAAATTTTATCTGTTTTTCAGACCCGTATGGATACGAACACACGAAAAAGGATCCCCCCTGGAGTCTCCTTTAAACCCTTTTCAGACTCTCTAAATATGAAAATATTGTCGAGTGATCTTGCTTTCTTTCACACTCGTTAAAAGGACAGAAGGAGCATCTTTCAAGCGATAGTTTAACCCTTTTTCAGTCTCGTTCGACTACTGTACGAAAAAGGAACTGAGAGAGTTCTCTTTTAAGTGTTTTTCCAAACTCTATAATCCCAAAAAACCTTTGAGTTTTCTGTCTTTGGACTCGTTAAAGCACACATCGACAGACCCATATGGGAATGAACCATTACTTCTTCCGGTTCGTTAAAAAGAAGAGGAACTTACCAAAGGTGAGTTATATCGAGCATGTGTTATTCTCCTCAAGCTCATTAAATCAAAAAGAGGTACTCATCTATCTGGATGGGGGAAAAATTGAAAGGAGCAAGCCAAGAAGTCTCTTGAGAACAACACCCAGCATTCCTTAGAGTCGCCCTTGAACACGGCACTTTGTCACTTTGCACATATCATAATCCGCTGAACCTCTGCACTGAGCCAATCTTTTTAGTTTCCTTTCACTCCTTTGGGTCACCCAACACAAGTCACAGTATCCATTGCATAATTTTTGGTCTATGTCATGTTTTGTTGTCATGCCTCAGTGTTCAATGGAAGTATCCGCCTCGAGAGTCAGCCATCCCAAATATCTTGCCTCAAAACCAGTGTCAGACCATGTCCATTTGATCTACCAATTACATCTCCATGTTCATTTCATTTCGTTGATGGGGGATACATCAAGGCCCTCCCTCGACGAGTCTATTCCTGTCGACTCCAACACATTATCCGGGAATTAGACTTAGAAACCAGTTAGTACTTTGGGACCTGCGTGCCTTAATGGCAGGCCTCCTCACATTTGACAGTGGGTTTACATCATCGACCCCTGATCGAATGATTCCACGGATGTTCGACCTCAGCTCATCTATTCACATTCACTGGAATGTACTAGGGTACCTTGGGAATCATTGACATTAATGGTGATCTCCCTCGCACTTGTTAACGCTTTACATCATTGACCGGTAATCAAGTGGCTTCTGCCATGTTCGACATCAGGACATCTAGTCACATGGTCAGATTTGTGCCATATCGGGATTGGTATTAAGACCCTAGGTTGAGCCATCACATTGATATATGCTTTGCCCAGGCTGCGCAGGAATTCTATTGGACAAATGACACATACACTGTTACATAGATCCACTTTGTATTGGTCATGGCTATGTCTTGTCATCTTGTAGATCCACTGTGTATTCTTCGTGGCTACGATCAGTCCGAGTCATTAGAGTATAGATCCACATTGTATCTTTGGTGGCTATACCCTTTTTATCAATACGATTATGGATCCGCAGTGTATTTTATGGCGGCCATATCTTGCAAGTCTTGTTCACCCAAGCATAGGTATGCCTGCCTTGGGTTTTGAAATATGTCATGATATTTGTTGGATGTTTGTGTGCAGCTTCCGTCAGGTTCTATGATTCTATACCCTTGCTTGAGCATCTACAAAGTATTTCAGTTATCAGTTGGCATCTTCTAACTTCATACTTTGGGGGGCATTCTGTTACATGTCAAAATTGCTCAGCTGGATAAGTGTCGCATTGTCCCTCTCAATTGTCGCAAGTGTCGCATCGACTTTTGCAAGTGTTGCAAGTTGGTCACAAGTGTCGCAAAAGATGTTCAGACATGCTGCCATGTCAACGACACTAAGGAAACACTTATAACATCTCACATGATTGATTTAAAGGAGAAGAACTGGTTTACTGGAGTCAAATAACTCTTGACACCTGAAAGGAACCTTGAAACAAAGGTTTTGAGGGGGAGCGCTCTTCCACATCAGCTCTGGAAGCGCTGGCGCTCCCCTATAGTGATTCAGGGAGCGTTACAACACTCCCCAGCCCCCTTTGAAGGAGCACTGCTCATCTTGAGAGTGTTGGCACCTCCCCAAGGCTTACCAAGGAGCGCTACAACGCTCTGATGCCCCTTCTAAGGGAGCACTGCCTAATCTAAGGCAGTAGTTGGCCCGTTGAGGAGAATAAGGAAAGGATCATTCGATATTAGGAGGCAGTTGTGCTCGAATTCTTGGTTTCATCAACAGATCCCTGATCTAAAGAGAAGGTTCCCAACTTGTTCTAAAGATAACTCAAGAGGTTAATCTCCTCTTAACCTATATAAACAGGCTCTATGATGGTGGAAAGGGGGAAGAATTATCAGTATGAAACTTATGATCTCATAAGGAACACATAGTCCATCAAAGGAGAGTAATCAGTGAAGCTGTTGTCATCCAGATTGTGGAACTTTTAGGCAAGGGTTAGACGAAGAGGACTTGACGAAGCTGTTGCATTCGCATCTACGATTGTAAGTACTGTTGTCGTTATTCTCATTAATATGACACACTTGGCCTGTTTCTTTCTAGTTTGTGTCTAATGTCACATGAACTTATCACTAGCTGATAAATCTGTTTTCAAGCTAACATCAATAGAGTAGGAAGTAGTCGTATCTTGCTTTGTCCACAGAACTCAGCAAGGAGCAAAGGATTGGAGCGCAACTCGGAGCGTGCAGGGACAAACGTCGATAACAGGTACTTCTATCATCCTTCCTTCTCATGTGTTAGTTTAGATAGATTTAAAAGAAATTCAGTGTCCATGATAAGCATTTTTCTATCTAGAGTTAAGGTCAAGCTCTAGAGGTCATCTACTTGTCCGCAGGCAGATTTTCCTACAACAATATTAGTAATGTTATTTTATTTATGTCGTCTTTAGGCCATTAGTTGTAATTATACCTCCTAGTCTCCTATATATACCAAGGAGACATTTTCATTTTGAATCATCTTGTACTTGAACATTTAAGTGGGGTAAAAGGAGGTTTCCCCCTCGAAGAGGATTATTATCTGAAATTATCTCATTTTCAAGGTGTTGAGTACTTTTCCTGAGATTTTTCTATGCTATATTGATGTTTGGTTCTTAACATGCACTTTGTCTTACCCAACCGTACGATCTCTTTCCATTGTGGATCAGAGGGGATTTCATAATCCATCATCTCTTTAATCAAAATTTCCAAGTCAATGCATGTAGCATAGGACATGGTTGGCATGCTGATCTTCATTGTTTTGAAATTATTTAAAATTTCGAAATTTGTAGCCAAATACTCTACCAGACTCGGGCCTTTCAGACTTTCTTCCATATATTCAAACTTTGAATGGTCCATTCTTTATTGCATGAGGAGACATTCATAGTATTCTTGATTGTATAATGAGCCTTTACCATTCCAAAATGATCTAAGGCCTTTGGCAAACAATTGTTCAAAAGCGTCTCTAAACTCCTGTATGTTGTGCTGCATTTGCATAGCTTTGTTATGGACCGATCTGAGTAAGTTATGTTTGGCAATGATTCTCCTGGATGAAATGATCAACGTGGTCCTGTCTTTCACACCGATGGTTTGAAGATCAGTAGTTGGTACAACATTTAGTAAGTCAATAACATTTTGGGCCCATTCCGAGGGCTTCTTTGCTAACATTGCATTTACAAAAGTGCATCTATTCCAAGTTGTAGCAGCCATGGTATCTTTGTCATTGATAAAATTCAGATAAACCGAATTTAGCAATCTCTGCAGCGATAGCATTTCATATTACATGTTTGGCTCCCTGCAATAACGTCTTTCCCTTTAACCTAGTTTTTAGCTTGCTCACTCTCTCCTGCAAATCTTGATTTTCTCTGTGGATTTGAGCCATATTTTCATCCTTCGCATTCATCTGTTGTTTCAACTTTTCCATGTTCTCTTTGAGACTCTTGATCCCACCTATTTTTAAGCTCACCTGGGACATAGCTTGGACTATCCCCTCAGCGCTTGATCTAGCCTCTGTATTAGCAGGTACAATGATTTCCATGTATGATGTCATTGCCTACGTGTGCAACCAATTCTCTCTCTTTCTCCAATTACAACACTTTAGCCTTGTAATTGAGTGCCTCTTGTCTGAATGTTTCCTTTTCATGTTCCAAAACAGTCAATTTTGTTGTCTGTGGATGATATGTAGGTGACATATTTAGATTTTTTATTAGACTTTGGATCATCCTGTCATTTTCATCCAAAGAAGATTTCAACCCCTGGGGACCTTTGTTGGACAACTGAGAGGGGGGATGAATCAGTTGTAATCGTGCTTAAACAATTATGCTTCTTTTAAAATATTTACAAGGCACTCAATGATGATCACAATAATGCAAAGAGATAAACAAGGGTACATTCAGCATCAGTCACATATATGAGAAACACAGAGACAAATATTTCCCGAGGAAACCCATGCAGGGCAAAAACCTCTTTTTCTTTATATGATAAGTAATAGTTACATTCTTTACAGTATCATACATATGAGCACAAACTCATAACGAGGATAAAACCTTTGTTTTTCAAGATCCTACTTGCTGAGAGCACCTACTCTCTATTTTCTCTAGCACCCACTAGAAGGAAGCACCAACTCCCTAGTTTCTCTAGCACCAACTAGAAGGAAGCACCAACTCCCTGCGTGTTTCCAGTGCCAACTAGATTGAAGCACCAGCTTCCAATCATACAGGCACCAACCTGTATAATAGAGAACAAGATTTCTCCCTTGCACCACCCTGCCACCCTGGTTTCTCTGGCTGCAACCAGATGGAAGCTACAATTCCCTATGTTCAAGCACCCACTTGGACCTCTGAGGATAACAGTCCTCCCTACAACCTCCCAACCTCCCTGAAATATAAATCTTTGCTACTGAAACTTATTACAGTGATATAATGTTGAACAATGGCTTACCAGACTCATCCTCTGGTAGAAACCATCAATGGTTACTAGCAGTTTCATTGTGTCGCGCAACAGTAGCCCTCTGATCTTGTTCAATTTCATCTGCACCGTTGGATGACTTCGATGGGTTCTTATGTTATTTACCCGTTTCGCACCTTCATAATTCGTAGATTCTGTGTCTCGACATTCCCATGCACGATCACTGATATTCCGAGGCAAAGCTTCTTTACACTAGGTCCTTCCTCCACGTGACCACACATGTTGACCACAGGTTGCGATAAAAGGCGCTATGAACTCATGATCTTTATCGACCCTGATCGACAGTCCATGATCTCGATGAGTCAATGGTCCAGATCTTTTCACGATCTCACATCTCGTTGTTCCTTAGATGGAGGTTCTCGTCACTCCAAGTCGTGATAGGCGAAGCTCCGAGATGGAGTTCAGATCAACGGTCCAGGATTTTGATGTATTGATGGTCTAGATCTCATCGTGAATTCACCTCTCACTGTTCCTTAGATGGAGGTTCTCGTCACTCCAAGTCACGATAGGCGAAGCTCCGAGATGGAGCTCAGATCAACGGTCCAGGATTTTGATGTATTGACGGTCTAGATCTCATCGTGAATTCGCCTCTCATGGTTCCTTATATGGAGGTTCTCGTCACTCCAAGTCATGATAGGCGAAGCTCCGAGATGGAGCTCAGATCAACGGTCCAGGATTTTGATGTATTGATGGTCTAGATCTCATCGTGAATTCTCCTCTCGTGGTTCCTTATATGGAGGTTCTCGTCACTCCAAGTCAAGATAGGCGAAGCTCCAAGATGGAGCTCAGATCAACGGTCCAGGATTTTGATGTATTGATGGTCTAGATCTCATCGTGAATTCACCTCTTGCGGTTCCTTATATGTAGGTTCTTTTCACTCCAAGTCATGATAGGTGAAGCTCTGAGATGGAGCTCAGATCAACAGTCCAGGTTCAACCTCGATCTAACGACTCAGATTAAGTCACGATTTTGCATATCGCGATTACGCCCGCTTCTCCTTGTACCTTAAAGGACGTGTAGGTTCTCCTCGATCAAATGGTGGTCGGACCGTGCGCTCAGATCTAACGCCTGACATCTATCCTCCTCTTTAGCGTGCTCCTCTTGTCTATATTCAGATCTGATGGCCCTCATTCTGTCGGGAATTTTGGATGGGATCCAACGATCAGAAATGTTGCACAAACTTTACGGGTCTTCGATCATTCGATCAATGTTGCGTTGCCTTCGATCATTCACCTTCGATCATTTGCCTTCGATCATTCAACCTTCCTGAACTTATCTTCTGTTTTTCTGTCGATTACAAACTTCCTGTACTCATGCCATCATCGCTTTTGTTCTTTCCATCAATGATAAGCATACGCTGCCTATGAAACATGCCAAACATCCTATGCACATTCTTCTGATCTTATCGAGGTTGCTCTACAGCGTCTTCCCAAAATACTTTTGGTGTCTGTCTGTTACATTCTTCCTGTACTCGTGCCATCTTCATTGTTGTACTTGCCATCAATGACAAGCATATGTTGCATGTTAAACATTTTCCAACAATCTCCCCCTTTGGCATTGATGGCAACAAAGGCACCCAGATTATTTTCTCCCCCTTTGACATCAAGGTCAAAGAAGAGACATGCTCCCCCTGAGCTGTTGCAGTAATTTTAGGAGGCATTAGATATTAAAACAATACAAAACTCCCCCTAACAAGATGGAATCTTTTGGGTGTGAAACGAAATGACACCCAGCTTATGTCTGAGATATTCAAACGGTGTCTTGGCTAGGGGCTTAGTAAAGATGTCTGCAATTTGTTCTGAAGTGGGAATGTAATGGACCTGGACAATTTGATTGGTGACCTGCTCTCTCAGAAAATGATATTTTATGGGAATATGTTTTGTCTTGGAGTGGAAGACAGGATTTTTAGACACGCTGATGGCACTAGTGTTATCACAATGAATTGGGATTGGTGCAGTGTATTTTACCTCTAA
>ML788093.1:1257650-1297935 GCA_009831015.1 Picea engelmannii
TTGCTCATGTCTAAGTCTTAAGGAACAATTTACAGCTTTGTGACCAAAGTTAGAACAATAGAAACAATAGCCATAGAAAAATTCTTTGTACCTGGAAAATGGTTGTCTTCTTTGAGCAAATCGATTTCTTTCTTGCTGATGACATCTTTCAGCAGAGACAGCATTGTTTCTTCGTTCTACAGATTCAATCCTGGCTCCTTTTTCTTTACTCGTCTTGGGTGGCAGATTGTCTTCCTTTGTTTCTGCAGGTTTTTTATCGTCATTGGTTGTGCTTTTGACAAACTTGATAGGTTCTTCAATTCTTGGCTTACCACTGCTTGATCCCTCTTCATACCCCAAACCAGTTTTCAGCTTTGGATTCCTTTGCTGATTCAGAATGGTGGTTAATCCTTCTGAGGCTTTGATACTTGACAGATTCTGATTATACAAGGCTTGAAATTTCTCCATTTCTTTCCTCGTTTTCACTACTTCTTGTTCTAATTATTCACATCTTGCCTTCTTTTCTGATAGTTGTTTTTTCAGAATCTCTTCAATTTTCTTTGCCTCTTCCAATTATACTTTTAGTAGGACAAGTTCTTCATCAGGTTCTTTACTATCTTTCTCGAACTATTTTAACAATTGTCTTTGCTTTCTGTTCTTGATTCTTAGTCTGTCAATCTCTTCCAATGCACTGATCAGTTCTCCTTCCATGTCAACCATAGCTTCTTCATCATTCTCATCACTCCCCGTGATTTTATTATCATATTCCTCTTTGGCCATAAGAATGAATTCATTTACCTTATCTTCACAGGAAGAGTCACTATCGGTGTCTTCTGAGGAGTCATCATTGTTTACACATAAACTTTTCTTTTTATCAAATCTCCTGGATTTGTGCTTCTCTTCACCTTCATAGTTCTGATCATGTTTCTTGTGTGGACATTTATTTGCAAAATGACCTATCCTACCACAGTTAAATCATTTGAAAGGCATTTTACCTTTGTATTTGTCTGATCTCTTCTTCAGTCTCTTCACAAATTTTGCTTCAATTTCATCGGTCTCAGAATCCTCATTCTGGTCTGCTTTAAATGATGCTTCTCTAGAGGTGGGTTTATCTTTAACTATTCTCATTTCATATGCAGTCAGTGTTCCTAGAAGTTGATCAAACTGCAAGGTTTTTAGATCATTAAGTTCTTCTATAGAAAAGACCTTCGGGTTGAACCTATCTGGGAGAGATCTCAAGATTTTCTGAACTAAAGAAGGTTCCCCAATTGTTTCACCAAGAGCCTTCATTGCATTTACCATTTCTTCTACTCTCAGAAATTATTTTCCAACAGTTTCATCTTCCTTCAACTTCAGTTGTTCAAACTGTATTCTATAGGTTTGAAGCTTTGCATACTTTACCTTCTCATTACCCTCATAACTGCTAATGAGTTTGTCCCACATTTCTTTGGCAGTCTCTAGGTGCATAACTTTTATGAATTCTTCTTCTGCAAGCCCACTCAAGATAGCATTCATAGCCTTAGCGTTGAAGCTAAATTCTAGTTTGTCATCCTTATTAGATAGCACAACTGGCTTTACATAACCAGTATCTACCACATCCTAGACATCTGCACCTAAAGACATTATGTAGGTTCTCATTCTAACTTTCCAGAAGGCAAAGTTTGTTCCATTGAATAGAGGGGCATTATTGGTTGAATTTCCTTCATGGCTTGACATGTTTAAGCTCTAGGATCTACCCTTAGATAAAAGGGGCCGGCTCTGATACCAATTGTTGGACAACTGAGAGGGGGGGGTGAATCATTTGTAATCGTGCTTAAACAGTTATGCTTCTTTTAAAATATTTACAAGGCACTCAATGATGATCACAATAATGCAGAGAGATAAACAAGGGCACATTCAGCATCAGTCACATATATGAGAAACACAGAGACAGATATTTCCCGAGGAAACCCATGCAGGGAAAAAACCTCTTTTTCTTTATATGATAAGTAATAGTTACATTCTTTACAGTATCATACATATGAGCACCAACTCATAACGAGGCTACAACCTCTGTTTTGCAAGCTGCTGCTTGCTGAGAGCACCTACTCTCTGTTTTCTCTAGCACCCACTAGAAGGAAGCACCAACTCCCTGGTTTCTCTAGCACCAACTAGAAGGAAGCACCAACTCCCTGCGTGTTTCCAGCACCAACTGGATGGAAGCACCAGCTTCCAATCATACAGGCACCAACCTGTATAAAAGAGAACAAGAGTTCTCCCTTGCACCACCCTTCCACCCTGGTTTCTCTGGATGCAACCAGATGGAAGCTACAACTCCCTATGTTCACGCACCCACTTGGACCTCTGAGGACAATAGTCCTCCCTAGCACCTCCCAACCTCCCTGAAATATAAATCTTTGCTACTGAAAATTATTACAGTGATATAATGTTGAACAATGGCTTACCAGACTCATCACTGTTCTGCTACATCTCGTTTCTCTGTCTGCCACACTGCCTTTCTGCACACATCACTTGCACTGTCTGTTCTTCTGCGATTTATCCTCTATGCGCCATGTCCATTCACTGCACAGTTCCTCCTCTGTTCAATTCAGTTGTTGCACTATCTTCGTTCTTCACAGATGAATCACCTTCCACAGCAACAACCACCACAACTCCAATAGCAACAGCAACCCTTCTCTTCTCTGTACTGTGTATATATAGCTTATATGCATCTTATGCATGCAATGTGTGCAATCCCTTTGCATGCTCATACCGCACCAATATCCTCCAGCTCTCGAGTGCTCTACGTGATCATCATCGCGACTCTTCAACTTCTCTGGCAGTTCAACCCCTGTGTCTATCATCACTAGGTGTTAAGCCAAGATTCCTTTTTCCCTCTAGCAGTTGAGACTCTTCATCTTCTCTGTTACAGTCGAGCTTATCCTTTCTGTTTTAGCTACAAGCTCAAACCCTCATCCAGCTGTCAATTTCCTCCACAAATCGTCTTCATTCCACTAGCAGATTCCATGTGACTCTTCAGCTCCTCTGGAAATCACACCAAAGTCTCTTCACATCCTATGGTAGAAACCATCAATGGTTACTAGCAGTTTCACTGTGTCGCGCAACAGTAGCCCTCTGATCTTGTTCAATTTCATCTGCACCGTTGGATGACTTCGATGGGTTCTTACATTATTTACCCGTTGCACACCTTCGCAATTCGAAGATTCTATGTCTCGACATTCCCATACGCGATCACCGATATTCCGAGGTGGAGCTTCTTTACACTAGGTCCTTCCTCCACGTGACCACACATGTTGACCACGGGTTGCGCTAAAAGGCGCTGCGAACTCATGATCTTTATCGACCCTGATCGATGGTCCATGATTTCGATGAGTCAATGGTCTAGATATTTTCACGATCTCACATCTCGCTATTCCTTAGATGGAGGTTCTCGTCACTCCAAGTCATGATAGGCGAAGCTCCGAGATGGAGCTCAGATCAATGGTCCAGGCTTTTGATGTATTGACGGTCTAGATCTCATCGTGAATTTGCCTCTTGTTGTTCCTTAGATGGAGGTTCTCGTCACTCCAAGTCACGATAGGTGAAGCTCCGAGATGGAGCTCAGATCAACGGTCCAGGCTTTTGATGTATTGACGGTCTAGATCTCATCGTGAATTTGCCTCTCGCGGTTCCTTATATGGAGGTTCTCGTCACTCCAAGTCACGATAGGCGAAGCTCCGAGATGGAGCTCAGATCAATGGTCCAAGATTTTGATGTATTGACGGTCTAGATCTCATTGTGAATTCACCTCTCGCGGTTCCTTATATGGAGGTTCTCGTCACTCCAAGTCACAATAGGCGAAGCTCCGAGATGGAGCTCAAATCAACGGTCCAGGATTTTGATGTATTGACGGTCTAGATCTCATCGTGAATTCACCTCTCACGGTTCCTTATATGGAGGTTCTCATCACTCCAAGTCACGATAGGTGAAGCTCCGAGATGGAGCTCAGATCAACGGTCCAGGTTCAACCTCGATCTAACGGCTCAAATTAAGTCACGATTTCGCATATCGCGATTACGCCCGCTTCTCCTTGTACCTTAAAGGACGTGCAGGTTCTCCTCGATCCAATGGTGGTCGGACCCTGCGCTTAGATCTAATGCCTAAGATCTATCCTCCTCTTTAGCATGCTCCTCTTTTCTATATTCATATCTGATGGCCCTCATTCTGTCAGGAATTTTGGATGGGATCCAACGATCAGAAATGCTGCACAAACTTTACGGGTCTTCGATCATTCGATCAATGTTGTGTTGCCTTTGATCATTCATCTTCGATCATTCAACCTTCCTGAACTTATCTTCTATTTTTCTGTTGATTACAAACTTCCTGTACTCATGCCATCATCGCTTCTGTTCTTGCCATCAATGATAAGCATACGCTGCCTGTGAAACATGCCAAACATCCTATGTACATTCTTCTGATCTTATCGAGGTTTCTCTGCGGCGTCTTCCCAAAATACTTTTGGTGCCTGTCTGTTACATTCTTCCTGTACTCGTTCCATCTTCATTGTTGTACTTGCCATCAATGACAAGCATATGTTGCGTGTTAAACATTTTCCAACAACCTTCAGACTCTAGCCTTTTCACTTATGTCATCCAGGATTTGCTGGACACTTTTTCCTGTTTCAATTGTCCATCTAGTTTTGATGCATATGTTGTTAATCTTGAAACCTTTAGATATAAACTAAGGTAATCAGAATATAACATGTCACTGACATTCCCGTGTAATTTCACTTTATCGGGAGAAGCAATGTTTTCATAGTGCATTTTGATCTCGGATACCTTATCATCATCAGCCACTGCAATGTTAAATGTCTTTTTCTTGACATCTCTGACTGAGAGCAAGTGAGCCTTATGTTGGGGAAGTCCCTTCTACTTCAGGTAAAAGGTCCCTTATTTCACTGTTGGCCATACTTCCCTTCACAGCGTACTGGTTCATCAAATCTTCCTTGGACTGATAAACCGCCCCAGGTCTCTCGCTGAATGCATATTTTCTGCTGTTGAAAACCTTTGTGTTGCTTTCATTTTGTGGCTTGCTTTCTGTATTGGTTTCTTCACTCTTGGTTGCAGTCTGCACCATCTCCATGCATGTTTTCCCTTTTGATTCTTCCTCTTCCAAGTCAATCACTTGAGAGGGTGATGTGACTCTCATTTTCTTGAGAGTGTCTTGCTGGCTACTAGCACCTGGGGCTTCCGAACTGCTTCTCTTATTGTAGATGCTCATTTTAGGAGCTTTGAAAACCAACCTAGGTGAGGGTTTTTGTGTTGGGATCTGCTAATAAGTTGGTTTTGTTCACTTTGTTTGATCATGCTGCATGGTGACCTCCATCTCTGCATAGGTCTCTAGATTGGCCAACTTATGGAATCCTTCATCATGTTCATGTTCATAGGGACCTTGTCTACCTTCCAATCTTCTCTTTGATATGATCTGATGCAGATCATATCTTCTCCATTGCAACTGGGCGAAACTGAATTCACTGAGCTTGGATTGAATATGGGGCAAACAGGATTTATTCTTCACCACAAATGGGACCTGCCACGAAAGGAAATTTCAGATTAGAAGCCTTGTGTTCTTTCAAAAAATGTTCAGTCTCTGAGATAATTCTTCGCCTTGTGAACTATAAAGCAAAGATCATGGGAGTCAGAAAAACTGGTAAAATATGAGGTCCTTCCTGGTATCCATATACCCAAATCACAGTGGATTGTGTGAATAGCACCCAGTCTCCTACCATGCTCTCTGGATTTGGCTGTAATGAGCTTTTCATTTCTTCCAAAACTCTTGGTAGATCTGAACCAAAAATGAGACTGTATACCCTGGACATAATCTTGTTGATGAAGATGAGCATGGTGATCCTTTTACACTCGGTCGAAATAAATGCAGTCTCAGGAAATTCGGTTTTGTTGGATTCCAGAAACATTCTCAGCAAGTGAGAATAGTATCTGAAGTGTCTCAATGAGATGAAGTTAACCAGTTGTTGATGTATATTCTCTACAATAAATTCGTCAAAACTGACACAGATTGATTGACCAGACAGAAATAAAATCAATAGGAAACCTAACATGACCTCTACCACAAACCTATGATTGTCTAACCCTAAAATTTGACTTAGCAGAGAACAAGACCACTAGACTTTAACGATCATGATGCTTACGCTGGCAGGTAATGATAGACTCTCTGAATGATGTTCTAGCTTGACTATGGTCTGCAGAAATAAGGTTTTAACTTCAGGCAGGCATTATCTATAAATAATGATCATTTTATGTTCCTCGAAGGGCTCTAACACTGTGGAGGAGGCATCTAGTATATTGAGAGTGTGCCAGAGAGATGGACCATCTACTTTACATAGAACCTCTGACTCTAATTTTTTCAGGATGACTCTTTCTCCCTGAGAATATCGCTCTCCACACCATCTTACAAATTCGGGGAATGAAAAGACCGTTTCTACAATGTAAGGGGTAATGGAGGCTTGAGTTGCTTTGAGGAAAGGTATGCGTGTTCCGACATTGTTCAACAAATTCGATCTAGACACAGAAACGGGTGAGACCATTGTCTCTATTTCAAAAGCATCAAAATCTCTATCAATTAGGGCTTCGTCCCTGGAGGATATATCTTGTTCACTCATGGATAAAACAATAGGATTGGAAGCAATGGTGAAGAATACATGTTAAGAGACGAAAGAAAAAATAGTCTGGTTTGGTTCTAAGCTTTTAAATTTGAATGGAATCTTTGTGCCAAATTTCCAAACATTTTAATGCTTCAAATTGTCATAGAATAATGTCAGGGGGTTTCTCCTTTTATAGGTATCTATTGACATCGCGGGTTCGAAAAAATGATTTTGGGTGGACCGCTTTTCACCCAGATGTGCCTCTGAGGGCACCACGCGTCCATGATTTAAACCATGGCAATTTTCCCCAGTTCACCCTCCATCGATTAATCCTCATGCTACTCAAATATCTGATATGCACTTCATCCGTTGATCCAGGATGCTTTAGGATCTACAGGCCACATTTACCCAGCGGCTTTGGCATTGGGGGTTGGAGGAAGTGGTTTTAGTTAGACTGCTTTTTCCCTTGATGTACCTCTATGGGCGCCACGCGTCTCGTGATGAAACCGTGACAGTTTTCCCCGGCCCACCATCGATTGTTTAATCTTCACGCTAGTTAAATCCCCGATATGTGCCTCAGTCGTTGATCCATGCCACTTTCAGGATCGACGATCCGTCGATTCCTACTCTTCACATGTCCACTATTATGTCCATACATCGCCAGATATAACTGGGTCCTCTGAGTTATCATACCTCCTTGGCGATATAATCTTTCACTAAAATTTTGAAGCTCAGAGACCATCTAAAAATTGTTATAGTGATAACATTGGCTCCAACTAGGGATGCTATCCTCCCTGTGAGGTAGCAAAGAACTGTAGACTAAGTGCCTACCCATTGGGCTGTGATCCCTCAATGTGATCTGAATCTATTGATCTTTATTCAAAAACTTAAAACCTACTCAGCACGGCTCAGGGCCTTCACCTCGGGCTTCAACCATGTTGTTTTATTTCAGTCTTTCATGCTTTAAAGGAAAAAGTAAAATGATTATATACAATGAATGGTGGGGTGATGATCTTTCAAACAATGTAATGCTTGAGGAACCTACCATTTATAGGCTCTCCTCCAGTGAGCTCTCCATTACTTTGTTCTAAGAGATAGGCATTCCTCCCACAGTAAGCTGCAATTTTGAACGGGCCCAGCCATAGCTGGTTAAATTTCCCATGTTTACCTTTATCTTCATTCCTAGCGTCCCATCTTAGTACCCAGTCTCTAGTTTCGAAGTCATCCACTTTGGTATGTCTGTTGAAAGCTTCATTGATCTTGTCTTGACGTATTTGGGCATTATTGAAGGCCCTTTTTCTGGTCTGTTGTACGCTAATGAGTTCATCATCCCTTCTCCGACTGACATTTGTTTCAGCTTCTTGCTCCTGTAACAATTTCATTACTGGAAATCCCAATGCAGTACGAAAGATAGCTTATGTACAATAAACGATCTGGAAAGGAGATGTGGCAATAGATCTCTTTGGGGATATCCTTTCGTCCCACGGTGCATGAATGAGCTTTTTGTTCCATGCCCTTTTATTCTCCTGTAACAATTTTTTGATGATTCTGACCAAGCTTTTGTTCGAAGACTCGGCCAATTCATTTCCCTAATTGGGGGTCTCTAAGGCCAAATTGGGTTGGATGAGGAAAACTCATTTCAGCTACAAGTATGCAGGCTGTAGAAGCCTTTCAATTCTGGTGTCCATCCCATAATGTTTCCCCAATTTCAAATTTTTCCCTGATCAATTTCTTGACCGAATCCTTCTCGCATACCTTTTCGGGGCCATATCTTATTCATCCAGAGTCAGCTTTGCTCCAAACAAAAGAAAGCAGAAAGGTAACAGACAAAGCTACAACATGGAAAAAATAAAGAAAATTTTTGTGTTTGTTTGGTATAGAGGAAAATCCTCTCAAGTTTTAGGCCCAGGAGGTCCCTTCACTGAAACAAGCCCAAATTGAAGCCATGCTTCAGCCAGCTTGCAAGGAAAATTATAGGAAGCAAAGGGGGGGTATAATAAGGTTTGAAAAGTGACAGAACAACAAGCATTTCCTTACATACAATGTTCAAATCCCAAAGTCCCCTTGCCCTCCTAATAAAATCTGCAATTTTCCCACACCTTGGGGCCTCATCCTGATGAATTCGACAACCATGGATGGCCTAGAACTGTCCTAAATCACCTCACCTACACCTTAAAAACATGGAAGTAGTCAAAGAGCCTTAGGGATGGCACAAATCCCAAGGAAAATGGTGATGTGGCATATTGATTTTGTCATTATTTGAAAAATGACTTTTTGTAATATGTAGTCTCGCATGATTTTATTTTTGGTATGTATACATTGTAATTAAGAGGTCAAATCAGATTTGTTTTGATCCCTTTTGGATAAGATTCCCTTTTGGATGAGATTCCCTTTTAGGATAAGATTACTTTTTGGTAAAAAGACAAAAAGACAAAAAGTCTTTAGAGTTGGTCCACTTATCACTTTTCCAAAAGTGACAAGTATCTGGTGACCTAACCCTAAGCCTTCACCTCTCCTTTATAAATAAGAGGGTTGGCATTGTAAAAAGGGGAGGATGAATATAGTAACAAAGCTCTGCTGAAATTTTCCAATACTCTTTGTGTGTGTGATACTTGTTAGATTTTAGTTGTTCGATGTGTCACTTGTTGGTTAAGGGTTGAGGGGTAGAAGTACATACTTGTTATGTTAGTGTAACACACCTGACCTCTGAGTGGCTTTCCTAGGGATGGGGCCTCAAAATTTTGTTCTCCTTAAGTGATCAAATCCTTCATTTGGGGTCTCTACCACACTATGCTCGTCCAAAGTTTTCCAACCACGGTCTCCATGCTGAAAACTGAGCCCAGAACCGGCAGATATATCTCTCTGAAGTTCTTTGTGTGCTCATTGGTTGAGGTCCACGTGGCACCCATGTGAATCCACCTCACACGTGTTATTTCCAAGTTCCTTCCTCCACGGTGGAAGACCATCCACTATATGATCCCATGACTAGACTTACGCTCTTTCTCCTATATCAGCTATGGAGGAATTCGACGCTTCGGCGCTTCATGCATCTTGATCCAAAAATTTGAGGTTTTACCAACAAATTTCAAATTAAGTTTAATGTACTTTATGCATCGGATCGATAAGAATGCGAAATACATAAACTTTACTAACTGTTGTGGAATATCAATTATGACTTTTACTTAATGCTTATTAATGATTAAGGAGATCAGCCATCATAAACCATGCTACAAATTAATAGAAGATAACAACAAACGAGAAAGATAAATAGAGACAAGAACTTGTTAACGGAGTTCATCAATCATTGGCTATGTCTTCAGGCCCACTTCCAAGTGGAGGACCTCTTTATTGCTCTTCAAATGCTCAAGTTCTCTTTACATTGCCTCTTTGATGTTACAAAACATGCTTCAAATCTATTGTGAAAGACCTCCTTGCTCAGATTCATACATGCCTCATCAAACTCCTCTCAAAAACATGAGAAAAATGCCTCTCAAAATATGAGAAATGGCCAAAAACATATGCTGCTCCTCAAAATCCCTGCATCAAAAAGTTACCCTCAAGCTTGAAAAAGCCTGATTTATATAGTTTTTAGGATCAACAAGAGAATCCCAACTTCCCCTGAAGATCTGGCCTCTTTTTGGGATCAAATCCGCCTCCAAATGGCCAAAATATCCTAAAAAACCCTATTCTGGTCCAAAACTCAGGCAAAAATCAATTAAAAATACCAACAACATAGTATAAAACCCACTTTTGGCATAATATATGGGCTAAGCCCCCAAAAACAGGCATGCACCCCTTGGAATAGGTCATATGCAATCACATATGGCCAAGCGCTAGCCCTTAAATCATGTTAGCTCCTTGATTTATGGGCATATGGTGTAATACAATGGGATCGCGCCCCCCAAAATGTGTCTAACACCTGGTTATAGCCCCCGAGCATGTGGTGGTTAAAGTGTTGAAAATCCATGCCTGGGTGGTTATGGGTGGTTTGCGCCCCTTTTCGTTGACCGGTGGTCTCATTGCATATCATAACCATCGGTTGGGGCTTAGCCCCAAACCCTCCTTTCCGCCACCATATAATATATAGCATTTTAAATAATATGTTGTGGGTTATATATAAGAAGAAATACGGGGGCGCGTTGGTAATAGGAATCTACCTAAAATTTGATTGTCCATAGGTCATGGGTTCAAAATAGATGGACTTCCAAAAACTTTTAAAACTTGCCGCAAAACTGTTGACTCGGTGCCACGTGGCACCACCACATTTGCTCGAAATTCCATAAGTGTCACACTGTCATTGGTCCAAGTCTGCATCATCTACCCAATCACCGGTTGCCACATGTCATCACCTACCTCTACCATGTCAGCATCATGAAATAGCTTTGCTGACGTCAACACTGACTTTTTTCTAGTTTGACCTTTGAATTTTTCATTGTTTGAGAATCTTATCAGAGTGCGATAACTCTCGCATACAGAGCCCATTTGAGAAAGTAAATATATGGCCGGAATTAGCATGCTGAGCCAATCACAATGGATTTGGTTTCATTCAATTCTGATAACTTTCACTTTTGAGCATTTTCTGGGCTTGGGGAGCCTCCTGGATCATTCCTCCTCAGTTGGAAGATTTTGGACCACCAAAATTCTGCTTCTTCTCAGGTAAGAAGTGAGGGTACTTCCTCCCCAGTTGTCTTGTATCATCCATCCTCTCTGCTAGGACAATGATCACTTGACTAATCACAACTAACATAAAAACTGAGATAACATTGTTTATCAAAGTAATCATTTCATTTATCGCACAATCATCTACATTCTTTGTCACATTTTGCATCCATCCACCACTGAATAGAAACAAACTAAACAACAATACTGAGTATGCGAATGAAAATGACAAAACATGCTTCCCCTTATGCATAGGAACAATAATCAAATTATGCAGTTGAACCTCATGATGTACCTCCAGTGACACTTCATGATTGTTAGAAACATATGGAATCTGTTATCACATAAACTTGTCAAACTTTAGGGGTTTGTGGTTTCTACCTAAGTCTGTATTTTTGCCTGTCTCTCCCATTCTTTGTCACATTTTTCATCCATACACCACTGAATAGAAACAAACTAAACAACAATACTGAGTATGTGAATGAAAATGACAAAACATGCTTCCCCTTCTACACAGGAACAATAATCAAATTATGCAGTTGAACCTCATGATGTACCTCCAGTGACACTTCATGACTGTTAGAAACATATGTAATCTGTTATCACATAAACTTGTCAAACTTTAGGGGTTTGTGGTTTCTACCTAAGTTTGTATTTTTGCCTGTCTCTCCTCCTTTTGCAGACCCAATTGTAAGTTTTTTCTCTCGGCTTGTAGTTTTTCTTTTGTCTACCTTTGTCCATTTGATTGACCTGTTTTCTCTAAGACCGATCACTTCTCTCTTGGCCTCTTTCACTGATCATTTGTTTTTTGGGGCCCTCAGTCAGTCGTCTAGGTAATTGTTCATAGAAACCACAGTGATTAGCACAAGCACAGCACTTAGAGCGAACTGGTATGGACTTCAGTCAAGTGAGCGAGCAAGATCAGCTTTCAACGACAGAGATCCATCAGGAAAATCGGATCAATGACCATCGGGCGATCGGGATCATAGAGTTGCACAAAGTATAGCGTCAAAGTTTTGAAATTGCGAGGCCAGTCCTATCCATTGATCCTGGGAAGGACACATAGCGCAAGATTAGCATTTTGCTGACTCGCAGAATGGAGAAATCAAAGGGAAGAATCATGAGGACTCATGAAATGATCTGAGTCATCCAACTGGGGGAGCACGTGGCAGCAGATAAGAGAAATCGTGATTTCTTGTTTCGGGGGTTTCAGCATGGAGCAAGGTGCAAAGCCCCAGGTCCCGAAATACGATATTCTTCTGGGTCATCCAATCAGAGGAGATGTGTGGCACCTAATCCAAGAAATCATGATTTCGTGACTCATAGGTTTAAGGATGGAGCACGACGTGAGTTCGCGAAACTCAAAATCGCAACGTGGCTAAGAGTTGGGCCCACGATCATAGCCCACAGTCATATGGAAGCAGAGCTATAAAAAAAGGGAAAGAGCCTATCGAGCAGCAAATGGTTGATATTGTTCAAGGAAATTATCCTGGCCATAAAGTTCAAGGAAGATCCAACCGTCGATCTAGATGGGTCATTTCACGAGATTGAACATTGGGATATTTGAATGAAGGGGAGTGAAGAATCCCGACAAGTGAAATCTTGAAATTTCATATGGGGAATGCATAAGGTCATCGCCCTAGGTCACGTGGAGCAATGGATAGGAGCTACACCAATGGACGAAAGCGCTCATTTTTTTCTCGTCAGAAGATCTGCATGGTTTCGAGGTGCTGGGCTCGACTTGGAGGAGTCGTGAACGTCTCCTAGAACATTCATGGGTGTCAGGCGCCATCCCAATCCCGATGCAGGTAGTTAATAGAAATGGGGGAGGTTATTGAAACCTCATCTCACCCTATAAATGGAAAGCATGGAAAAATGGCCATGTGGGTAGGTTGTCAGCCGAAGGTTCCTCTATCACAGGATTCTCCTGCAAAGCCCATACTAATCTCAGATCACATCTGACAGAAGAATGGAGGTGCAGACTGACAAAAGAGGATGTAGACGCAAAGCTTTGATTGTAGTAGCCAGGTCACACTCCTGATGGTGGCAAGTTGTTCTGAGTATAAATACTCAGTTTTGATATTTTGTCAGGGTCGATGGTAGAGATGAGCTCCCATATTGTAAAGTTTTAGTGAAGTCTCTGGCCCTATGGTTATGTATTGTGATCTAAGATTTCTTAATTAATCTAAGTCAGCTTTCTTTCTCCATATTATTTGCCTCTGATACTGAGAGAGTTCATGAAAGACTGATTCACATGAATTGTCGTGATTTTTTTATGATGAATGTTCGATTATAATGTTGTCATGATTTCTTTCAGTTTCATTAAAATTGGAACCCAAGAAGATCTTGTGTTTGAGTTTTTCTTCCTTAGGCTGCTGAAAGACCTGATGTTCATGGCGTGCCTCTACATTTTCTCACCAAATTCTTCCTCCTACTCACCCTTACTATGACTTACTGACTTAAGTTGATTCTGGACCTCATCGCTTATGCATGCTAGTCCAGTTTCCTGAGTTAAAACGATATCATCGCAAGTATGCACCCATTTGACCTCTTTAAAAACCAACCCGTGACATAAAAAAAATTATGGGTACTGGGCTTACCTTCGACGCAATCCAGAGGTGAATTCTAGTCCTAACATTTCTGGTGTCGTTGTCGGGGATGAATTGAATATTTTCCCTGGGATTGAATGACAAAGCTTACTGATTCTGAAGGTTCATCAGAACTCAGTACATTGAAGATTGCAACTGTGCACCTAGAAACTCCACTGTTACGCCTCCATTTTTTCAGTTGTGGTTTCCAGAGGCAGACACATGAGGTCTACTCCACAACTACCTTTAGAAACACCTGAAGTTGACCCAGAGAAAATTATCAGAAGACTACAGACCCTTCAGGAAGGTACTTCTGCTGCTGAACCAGGTATTTCTGATGATTTTCACTATCCTCCTATAGCAACTACGGTAGCTATTTCTCATTTTCCTATTACACCAACTGTTGTAGCTTCTAGAAGTTTAAATTTTGGGAGTTTTCATGTTGATTTCCCCTCTCCCAGTTTCACTACTCCTCCTCCTATTACAGTTGTTGTTTTGACAGAGAGGGAAACCTCTGTTCCCTCAATCCCTGTGGCTTTTTCTCCAAATCCTCTGTTGTTTCCTTTTTCTCCCAGAAGCACAGCCCCAACCTCACATGTCCGAACTCCATCTCCTCCTAGTTCTCCTCCAATTCACGTCCAAATGGCAGGTGATAATCCTCCTAGGAACATGATGGTTGAGATATTGGCTGCTAGATATGCCCCCTAGTTTTACCTCAGCCTATGAATGCTCTCCCAGCCACATATTACCTTAATTACATGCCCCAATTCACACGGGAGGGAGACGTGACTGCAAAAGAGCACCTTTCATCCTTTTATAGATTTGCAGAGATTCATGCCATCGAAAATGAAGATGTGTGAATGAGATTTTTTGTGCAGAGTCTTGATGGCGATGCCAGGGATTGGTTTAAGGACTTGCCTCCTGGATCTATTGATGGTATTGCTTCTCTAGATGATTCCTTCTTAAGGCACTGGGGAAATAAAAAATATCTCCTTTATTATATTACAGAATTTGGGGCACTTAAAAGAGAGTAGGGGGAATCTGTTTCATACTTCTCGAAGAGATTTAATAAAATGTATAAAAATATTCCAGCTGAAGTTAGGCCCATAGAAATCTCTGCCAAAATGACTTATGTTAATGCTTTCAGCCCTGACTTTTTCCTACCGTTGAGAGAAATAAGAGCTACCTATTTGGATCATATGCAAGATGCAGCCCTTGAAGTAGAATCTAATATATTGGCAGCTGACAAACTTAGGGGCAAAGTTGATAGATACATGGGAAGAGGTAAGTCTGAAACCCTGACTTCTAGTTTCTCTGTTGCCCCCCCTCAAACAGATGAAATGACCAAGATACTAAAGTCATTCTCTGCTAGAATGGAAAATATTGAATTAGAAGGAAGGCAGGGCTATAGAAATCCCCAAAATGATGATAGCAGAGGTAACTATAGAATGCCTAACAATACTCCTTAGATTATCCAAAGAGACCAGAGGAGCAAAGATAGAGATGATCAGAAAATCTAGACCCCTCTCCAAAGTAGTCTTGTTGTTGATGAAGAAGAAGGGGATGAAGACCTTGATCCCGAAATCCATTTTCTTTGGGACACCTCCTCATTTCCTCACTTAACTCAGTATGCATATGAAGAATATCTCATGGTCAATTAGATGAATGAGCTGAGCAAAGGGGAAAAGGCCAGTAGCAACTCAAACAGGTATAACCTCGGGTCTAAGAAGAAAGAAGGAAAGATCGGTGTTCCTGATCAACCTACCAGAGCAGAGAAACCTATTGAAGATGTAGCAGATGGCAGCGAAGGTAAGAAAGTTTGAACCCCTTCTCAAGTGGCCATAACTCCTGTCCCAGAAGTGAAAGACATCCTAAAGCCTACATCCCCTTTTAATTTTGAACATGAGGTTCAGAATATTAGGATCCCTGTACCCCTTTCAGAGTTGGTCAAGCATGAAGATTTCAAAATAAGCCTCTCTAAGTCGTTCATGCTTGAACCCACAATTCATCCCACAAACGCAATCAATTTGCAAGATGAAAATCCATATGTCATATTAGGACCTTTGGTAGAAGATAGAGATGATTCCTCTCCTCCCTTCTACACTTCATTGAACATCCATGATAAGGTGTTTCATAATTGCTTGATGGATTCAGGAGCATTCCACAATCTTATACCTAAGGTTGTCATGGAAGAACTCGGGTTGGAAGTTACAAAAACCTACCATGACCTGTATTCTTTCAATTCCAGGAAGGTGAAGTGTCTTGGGGTTATCAAGGACCTGGCTATGTCCTTGTTCCAGCTACCAATGAAGAGTGTAATCATAGATATCATAGTGGTTGATGTTCCCCCTAAGTTTGGAATGCTCATATATAGATCTTGGATAAAGAGACTCGGGGGGACCTTGCAAATGGACCTTTCATACACCACCATTCCTGTGTTCACGGGTGAACAAAGGAGACTTTACAGGGAAGCGCATCTTGCCTAGATCATCAGTGATGAAGCAAACCCCATCAACCATCGTATTTTTTCTTTGAGCATTGACTTAGGATCTAGCATATTTCATCTTGCAGATGCTCCTGAGGCTCCTCTTGAAATCAGAAAGCATCCCATTTCTTTTCGTGAAATACCTCCCCCAACTACCTCTGTGTGGAATATGTTCTTCGACAGAGCCTCTTCTCAGGAAGGGGTTGGTGCTGGAGTGGTTTTTGTGTCACCTTGTCAAGAGGCTATACCTTTGTCCTATAAACTATAATTTGAATATACCAACAATGTGGTAGAGTATGAGGCTCTTGTTTTGGGTTTAAGGGCTGCGAAAGACATGGGGATTGAAGAGCTAGTAGTATTTGGAGATGCTGAACTAATTGTTCATCAGGTCTAAAATATTTATCAAGCCAAGCACCCTAGGCTTAAGACTTACATAAATGAGGTGTGGGACCTAATTGACAATTTCTTCTTAGCTTTCAACATTTCGTTTATTCCAAGAGAAGAGAATACTATGGTTGATTCTTTGGCTATCTCAGTGAGCTATTTCAAAATCTTGCTGCCACCTAAGCTCAGGTATGATGTTGAGGTAAAATATAGGCCCTTTGTACCTGACAATATCAAGCATTAGAAGGTGTTCGAGGATGATCTTGAAATAATAAAATTTCTTGAGTCTGTTGACGAGTTCTCTGCATTACACATTGATCAGGATCATGATTCCGAAGGTGACCCTCACGTTGATGTATTTTGAAATAAAATTTCTAATCACCATATTGTTCAGCTACCTAGCAACCACATTCCAAAGGGACTAGTTCCTTTAGAAATATTGTTTGATGGGAACGATGCGGTAATAAAGTTTAAAGGCCCAACTAAGGTTGTTGATGTAGTTGAATGCAATATTGGTACAAAGGAGGATCGAAAGTTTGTCAAGTTGTCAAGTATCTTGTCAAGGAAGTAGAGAGTCGAGTATATTGAGTTAGTAAAATAATTTTCTGATGTGTTTTCCTGGACCTATGAAGACCTCAGAACATACGCCACAAACGTCATTGAGCATAAGATCCCATTGAAAGAGGAGGCCAAACCATTTAGGCAGAAATTAATACAAATAAATTCTATATTGTTGCCTATTATGGAAAGGGAGGTAATGAAGTTATTGGACACCCAAATCAGTGTCCCTTTGAGATTTTCTGAATGGGTGGCCAACTTGGTTCCAGTAAGGAAAAAGAGCGAAGAAATCATACTTTGTGTTGATTTCAGGAATCTGAACAGAATCTCTAAGAAGGACAATTACCCTTTGCCAAAGATGGAACACATATTGCAGAGGGTGACAGGTGCATCCGGGATCTACATGATTGATGGATTTTTTGGCTACAATCAGATCTTTGTCCAGTCTGAAGACAGAGAAAAGACATCCTTCACCACTCCTTGGGGCACGTTCATGTATGAAAAAATTCCCTTTGGATTGATGAACGCAGGAGCAACCTTCCAATGAGCCATGGACATCACCTTCATTGGAGAAAGAGACAAATTTGTGGTCATCTATCTGGATTATATAACAGTCTTCTTCAAATCTGATAAAGAACATTGTCAACATCTAAGGTCTCCTCAAAATGCAGAAGGTTTGGTCTCTCCCTAAATCCCAAGAAGTATTTATTTTCCATGCAGGAAGGAAAGTTGTTGGGACACATTGTATCATCTGAGGGGGTCAGGATTGATTCAAGAAGGGTAGAATCTATTCAAGCTTTATTACATCCTAGATCCAACAAAGAAGTTCAGTCCTTCTTGGGAAAAATCAATTTTCTGAGAAGGTTTGTTTCAAATGTTGTCGAATTGGTGAAGCATATCACAACCATGCTCAGGAAGGGGAATGAAGTAAAATGGACTGCCGAGTCTAAAGAATCCTTCAATCAAATCAAGAAGGCACTGACTAAAGCACCTGTGCTAACAAGTCCTGATTATTCCAAGGATTTTCTGATTTTTTCATTTGCTTCATTGGATACAGTGGTCGTTGTTTTACTACAAAAGAATGATGCAGGGCTAGAGCAACCTCTTCCTTTTTTCAGCAGAGCACTAAGAGACACGGAGGTCAGATATGACATCATGGAGAAGCAGGCCTATGCCTTGGTGAAAGCCCTCAAAGCTTTCAAAGTATATGTTCCTTCAGTTGATGTGAAGGACATCCTCATTCAGTCTGACTTAGATGGAAGAAGGAGCAAGTGGATTGCCAAAATCCTTGAATTCGATCTGGAAATAAATCCCACCAAACTAGTTAAAGTCCAAGGTTTATCCAAGCTATTGGCTGAATCTAATTGTAAATATTTGGGGGTTAACTTCATCAACACTTTCTCAAAAAATCAACAAGCTGCCTTGTCTGATAAAAGTTCTCAGGATAGCCCTCCATTGGAAGAATGTGCCTAGTACAAAGACATTATATATTTCCTGCAAGAGTTAAAGTCTCCATATGGAATGGGGAAAAGCAAGGAAAGATATTTAAAGCTCAAAGCAATTAGATATTTCCTTATTGAACAAGTATTATATTGGAAAGACCCTCTAGGTGTGCTTATGATATGTTTAGCCCCACAAGAGACCCAAAAGATAATGTTTGATTTTCATGACAACCTATGTGGGGGACATCATTTTCGGAGAACCATGGCCAATAAAATCCTCAGGGCTAGGTACTTTTGGCCTACTCTATTCACTGATGTCAATGAAAAAATCAGGGCTTGTATCAAATGTCAAAAATTCGATGGGAAGGAGCAGCTCAAGTATTGGCCTTTGAATCATGTGGTAGCTTCAGGACCCTTTCAGCAGTGGGACCTAGACTTTATTGGAGAGATTCATCCTCCTTCAAGTGATTAGCATAGGTGGATCTTAACTGCAACAGATTATTTCACTAAGTGGATAGAATATATCCCCATAAGGAGTGCTTCTCATAGAGTAATCATTGGTTTTCTTGAAGATATTATGGCAAGGTTTAGTTGTCCGAAACGAATCATCACTGATAACGCTGCATCTTTCAGAGCTAAACCGTTGATCAAGTTTTGTGAGAAGTTCAGAATTGCATTGATCCACTCTACCCCCTATTACCCCCAAGGAAATGGATTGGCATAATCCTCTAACAAGGGCCTTATAAAGATTATCAAAAGATTGCTAGAGGACAACAAGAAAGCATGGGATTCAAAGCTCAAATTTTCTCTGTGGGACGATAGAGTGACAACAAAGAGGTCCCTGGGCATCTCTCCTTTCCAATTGGTATATGGGACTAAAGCAGTTTTCCCTTCTCAGCTTTCCCTGCTTGTGGCGAAATTCTTCCAAGATTTTCACGGAGAACCCAACGATATGATCAGAAGAATTCATCAGCTGATAAAAATCCAGTAGACTAGAGAGCAGGTGATGGACACAGCACATGACCGTCAACAGAAAATCAAGCAAGCCTTTGACAGAAAAGGCAGTAAGGAGGATTTCTAGCTGGGGGATCTAGTGCTTAAATGGGATGTGCACAAGACAAGGGCAAGCATGGAAAATTTGAAGCCCTTTGGATCGGCCCCTTCAAAATCTTTGAGAAGTTCCCAAATAACACTTACAGGTTACAGAATATGGAGGGTGATGAAGTTTTTGGTGGCCTAGTAAATGGGCACTTCCTGAAATTGTTTTTTGCTTAAAGTCATAGTCGGTGTCCCACCATTGTAAATACCATTCATGTTTTATGTTTATTTTGTTTTTTTTAATAGAAGACTCCACAACCCAACACTAAGTCACTGAAGTCGCAGAAAGAGTTCTTAGAGCCTCACAGGGAGGACTCTATCCCCCATGGCACCTAATATTATCACATAAACTTGTCAATCCTTAGGGGTTTGTGGTTTCTACCTAAGTCTGTATTTTTGGCTGTCTCTCCTCCTTTTGCAGACCCGATTGTAAGTTTTTCCTCTCGGCTTGTAGTTTTTCTTCTGCCTTCCTTCGTCCATTTGATTGACTTGTTTTCTCTAAGACCGATCACTTCTCTCTTGACCTCTGTCATCGATCATTTGTTTTCCCGGGCCCTCAGTCAGTCATCTAGGTAATTGTTCACAGAAATCACAACCATTAGCACAAGCGCAACACTTAGAGTGGATTGGTATGAACTTAAATCAAGCGAGCGAGAAATATTTTTGGCCCTTGGTTATGGAAGAAAGTGAAGATTAAGGGAGAAAAGACGAAATGCGAACTGTGTGGAAGACACGTTGACTAAGATCAGATCAAAGTGGCCAAATAAGAAGAAAAGAAGGAGCGAAGTATGGGATAATGAGCCATTGGATGAGAGGATCGAGGAAAACAGATAAGCAAGGAAGATGGATCATGGAAAACTCAGCAAGCGGAAAAAGCCACTGATAGATGCTTTGGAGCACCACGTAGGAAAGATGGAAAGACAGGCTGGCGAAGCTCAAAAAACGTGGGTCAAGTTGATATAGGGTTTTAGACACCTAGGGTTTTGGTAATTAGGGTTTTGACACTTAGGTTGTGACCTACGGATGTCTGAGAGATATTGTAATGTATAAATAGGAACCTAAATGGGAGAAGAGAGGTTCGTCGTGAGTTGGTTGTTCGTTGTTGGTTAAGGGTGTTGTTGTTGTTGTGGATCAATAGAGAGAGACTATTTTTGTGAGGAAGAGAGAAGTGATATGTGTGAGAGAACTTAGGGATTGTAATATCTTTAGTTGGGTGCGAAGATCAACCCTGTAGCTGCATGCATGGGGAAGGGAGAGAAAGAGAGATCTACAAGCTGAGAGCACAGATAGAACTGTATGCTTTATATAATATCAAGAAACATAGTTATTTGGACGTAGCCCTAGGGAGAGGGTGAACCACGTATATCTTGTTGTCATATGTGGTTGATGTTGTGTTCTTTGCTTTTGTTACTTTTCTGATGCATTATTATGTTAGATCTGAGATATAACATTGCGAACTAAGTTTAAGTTGGTAAATGATATCTAGGTGTTGTGCTCCTGTTGTATTGGATCCACTTTGCATTTCCTTTGGTTGTAGACACCTGTGTCCTACAACCCCCTATTGTTACTTCAGGTGAGACTGCATATGCTTCACAGGTGTTGCCGAAAGGGCCAGTAGTTAGGGCTTGTTGGTGCATTGTTAGAGTTGAACCCTGGGTCTGCCCTTGTGCCAACAAACGGTTTTGTTGTCGGGACCAGGATCTTCTTGAGGGAATGTCAAGGTGGTTTCCATCGAAGCTAGAGATTCAGAAGTGGAGAGAAGAACAAGAAAAGGACTTTGCAGAAGCTCAGAATAAGAACCCTAATATTAGTACAGAAGACCGGATGGGAAGGTATATCTTTACTGATATACACGAGATTTTATTTGGAGGAATTCATAAGGAGATATACAAGTGGCTAGCCAGATTATCAGATAACCAGTTCGAAATCAAACTCAGACCGCCTGTGGTTTGGATGTCAGTGTTGATCAAGAAGGTCAAGAGAGTTGATAATGCCATGTCAAGAGAAGTAGATCACTGGTTTGATAGCACCATTGGAGGGTACATCACTGAGTTTTTTGTTGCCAGAGTAGAGTCATATAGCCAAGCTGAGAGATATTTCTTTAAGGGACCTAGAGGAAAAATTTTCTTCTTTTTGAAGTTGAATATCAAGATGTTATTGCATGAGAAGAACATCTTGAAGATACAATAATTGGTCAGATCGAAAAGCTAATGTTCAAGAAATCAGATAGCGACAGTGACACGAAGGCTGGACACACGCACTGTGGGAGAGCATTCAGAGAAGTCCCTCTTGCAAACCGATTTAAACAGAATTACGAAGATGAAGGATTCTATAGTGGAGAAGAGGTAGATTTGACAGATGAAGAGCATTCAAAGTCTACTAGAGAAAAGGAAGGGAAGACTGAAGAACCTCACTGAGAAGAACCAGAAACTTCAAGGACTACGTAGATTGTTGAAGTAAGTATTATTACTCCTCCTGTTGTTTTAGTAGCGTTAAGTAACCAGAGTAGTCATAGTTATCAGAGTACTCATAGCACTGTTACAAGCAGTTCAGTACATACTCAATCAAGAAACCTAGGAAGATCTATGGCAAATGAAATGAGGCTACCTATCTTTAGAGGAGATGGATCTGAAGATCCTGATCAACACTGGTTTTTATGCAAAGCTGTATGGAGTATTAAGAATATTACTGACGAAGAAGTTAAGAGAACTCAGTTTAGTACTACCCTAAGAGACCACACACTGAGCTGGTACATGAATTTTGTTAAAGGAATTACACAGCCTAAACCATTGAATGATATCAAGAACGCATTAAGTGAAGAATTCAAGAAACCCAAATCAGAGTCACGATGCATTATAGAACTGAAAGAAATCAAGTAGAGAGTAGCTGAACCTGTTTGGGATTTTGATCAAACTTTTAAGACCTTGACAGGCTGTTTGAGTTTTCAGATACCGGATGAGAAGAACAAGGAATGGTTCATTGCTTCCCTCCTATGGCACATAAGAGTCCCTCTGATGCATCAGAATATTTCTTCACAGGATGAGGCGTTGGAGATCTCCATGAAACTAGAATCATCCCCTATGGGAGAATCCATCTCAAGTATGAGTCAAATCTTGAGTCAGCTAACTAGCTTATCTCTACAGGTTGAAGATATGAAGAAAGACAATGGAAAAGATAAAAGAGAATACATCTGGTGTATCACATGTAAATCAGAAGGCCATGACAAGGAGCATTGTCCCCTATTTCATGAGTACTTGGCCTCAGGAGATCTGAGCCCTTTGAAGCAAGTTACCCTACCTTGGTGCGAGGTAGGTAGAAATAGACATCGCCCTGGTGAATTCTATTACATGAAAAAATATGTTCAGATACCCACAAATATGTATTGCACGTTCTGTAAGTCAGTAGGGAATCATGATAGGGATTGTAGGGCCTATGACCTCATGCATGAAAGTTCAATGGATATATAAAAAATTCAAGGTGAAGTACAACAAGAAGGAAACATTGCGCAGTATAATTCCCCAGGAAGAGGAAAATTCAACCCTCATGGTGGATTCATAGGAAGAGGACGATGAGGAGGTATGGGTCAAGGTCGAGGTCAGATCATTTATTATAACTGCGCACGGCCAGGTCACTTGGAAAGGGACTATCATAACCCTTGTACCACTTGCAATTACTACAACTCATTTGAACATGTCATAGAAGATTGTCCTGCATTGTTAGCCAAACTTTAGGAGAGACGAGGAGGAAACCAAAAAGTACAACTAATTTCAGCGGAACCTTGTGGAGTGGATCCCAGAGTCGTTGTTATCACTAGAGGAGGCACTGCTATAGGAGAAGACAGGGTGACTCCAGGGAAGATTACAGAGGAATTAAGGGTCAGGAAAGCTGCAGAGAAGACATAGGAGTTTGATCCAAAGAAAGAGAGACAGACATTTGAGGAAGAAAGAAAATAATTTGGGCGAGATCAGGCTTCTTCATCAAATGCACAATGAGAAGTGAGAGAATGTGGAATGCCTCTGGAATTTGATCAATCTGCTTCTCCTAGAGAAGGAAAAGAGGTAAGTAAGATTATGGAATTCTTATGCACTTGCATTAATTTGATAAAGAATGAAAGCAATGTACAAGAACTACAAAATTTGATCAAATAGTATGATCTAGGAAAGGTAGATCCCTTACTGAGTAGAGAATTACATCAAGTATCTAAAAAGAGAAGGACAAATAAGGAGCTACACCTGAATGCTCAGATTGGAGATTAGGATATAGACTATGTGGTCCTCAACTTAGGGTCGGAGGTCAATGTCATAACGAAGAAAACTTGGGCACTGATGGGAAAACCTAGGTTGATCTATTCCCCTATCAGGCTTTGAATGGATAACCAGCAGACTGTGAGCCCCTTTGGAAGATTGGAACATGTCCTTGTGGACATCGATAGGGTCAGAACGTTTGTAGACTTTGAAGTAATTGAGATAGTTGATGATAGTTGTCCTTATCCCGCACTGTTAGGAATTGATTGTGCTTTCAATAATTCTACCGGTGTTGACTTAAAGAAAATGAGAATGACATTTGAAGGTGATGGCCTTAGGGTCATTGCACCTCTAGATCCTGATGAAGGTCGGAGATACATAGAACCCATCAAAGAGGAAGACTGCACATATTAGATAGAAAATATATACAAATTGACAACAAGACAACATGATTATATTAATCCTACAACATATGTGAATTTAAGCTGGTGAAGTGACATCACATGCTCATCAGATTCGAAAGAAGCATTGGAAAACTGGCAGCACAAAATGTTATATGAAGTTTCTACACGTTGATGTGCTTGATTGACCAGAGAAGTTCGCTAGATCGGTACAATAGTGAGTAATTTTCCCACCTTTGATGGTTTGAATCACTTAGAAACTTTCTTACTGGAATTTGAAGAAATGGTACCAGTACAACAGAGACGGTTGGCACTGGACGAGACCTTGAAAGAAACTCTAGGAAGATGGTGGGAAGCACATAAGCAGAACATCGCAAATTGGGTGCATTGTCTCACTTTGATGACAGTATGATTCTCAGATCAGATAGATGAATGACAAGTTAGATACACAGGTCAAAGTTGTCTGAAATACCATGTGCGAAGTTGTGAGGAGGCCTGGAGAAGAATTCGTTAGGAGAAGTGGGTGCATAAATTCATTAACACATTGGATACAACGCCTATCAACTGGTACCTTCAAGCGAAACTATGCCTCACCACTACAGATTGGCAAGGTATGACAGAATTTTGTAGCTACATTTTTATTTGAAAGTCAACACCCTATGGTAGATCAAGCTTTACAAGTTGTGAGACAGAAAGTATTTGAGGAGGCACCTAACCTCCCTCTGGAGCAAGATGAGGATGGATGGATTGTGCCTCTTCAGAAATTGAAAGGATGTTACAATATCAATGTTGATGAAGACGATGATATTAGGAATGTGAACATCGCAGAAATAGAAGGACAGAGAGATATAGAAGGACCAGGAGTTGAACTACCTTTCATTGGACAACCAATTAAAATTAAGAAATTCAATATTGGGACAAAGCAAGCACCTAAGTTGGCTAACGTTGGAGATTACTGGGATGATGCCACTATTGATAAGATCACAGAATTATTGCATGAATATCAGGACTTGTTTCCAACCAAGTTCACTGATATGAAGGGCATTAAAGGGCCCATGGGAGAGATGAAGATCCCCTTGAAACCAGATGCAAGGCTATTCAATAAGAGACCCTACAGATTGAATCCCAAATATAAGGAGAAAGTGAAGATTGAATTAGATAGAATGTTGGAAGCAGGAATCATAGAACCTGTTGAAGAATCAGAGTGGATTAACCCTATGGTGGTCTAGGATAAGAAGACAAGAGAGATCAAGGTTTGTGTAGATCTCAGGAAGTTGAATGATGCTTGTTTGCATGACCCATTCCCTACACCGTTTACAGATGAAGTGTTAGATAATGTGGGAGGACAGGAAGTCTACTCCTTCACCGATGGATTTTTCAGGTTATCACTAGACCAGGATTGCCAAGGAAGATCACCATCAGACCACATTTTCAACAGAATGGGGATCCTACCAGTACACAGTGATGCCTTTCAAATTGAAGAATGAACCAGCCATCTTTTCCAGGGTGGTGGTTGAAGCGTTCAAGGAGTTTTTACATAAATTTCTAGAAGCATACTTTGATGATTAGATTGTTTTTAGTTTATTGCAAAATCATATTGAATGTTTAAGACTAATCTTGGATAAGTGCAGGCAATGTGAGATTTCCATGAACCTGAAGAAGTGCATATTCTTCTCACCCTTTGGAGTGTTGTTGGGAATTATTATGTGTAAGCAGGGATTGTTGGTAGATCCATCTAAGATTGCCATTATTGTTGATCTACCCCCTCCCACTTCATTCATACAACTGCACACTACGCTGGAACATACATGATACTACAGAAATTTCATTAAGGGATATGCACAGATCACAACACCTATGGAGAAGATTTTGAAGAAAGATTGTCAGTTTTATTGGACAGAAGAATGCTAGCAGAGCTTTGACACGCTGAAACAGAAAATGGTTATTGCACCTATTTTGGTTTTTCCATATTGGAGTAAGGAATTTCATGTGCATGTCGATGCATCTTATATTGCATTAGGAGTAGTGTTAGCGCAACCAGGAGCAAGAGATATTGACCATCCATTAGACTTTGCTAGCAGGAAGCTCTCAACCACTGAGACAAATTACACTACCACTTAGAGAGAAGGATTATCCATGGTGTATGCGCTGCAGAAGTTTCGTCACTACTTGTTGGGAGGACACTTTAATATGTTCATTGATCACTCTACACTGAAATACCTAGTCAAAAATATAGTGTTGGGGGGAAGAATATGCAGATGGCTTCTGTTATTTTAGGAATATGATTTTGAAATTGTGGTCAAGCCAGGGAGAATGAACAAGGGACCTGACCACTTATCTAGGTTAGAACATGGAGAGGAATCAACTAGTTTGGAAGATACACTACCAGATGCACAGTTGTTGGCTATTAGGAAGGTTGATGATCACTTCCCTAAGATAGTTCAGTTCCTGTCAACGGGAATGGCACCTAGTGAATACATAGTCCTTCAGAATAAACAGTTGGTAATGCGCACTACAGATTTTTCACTTATAGATGGACAACTATATAAGATGGGACCTAATGAGATCTTGCGAAGATGGTTTATGGAGGTAGAAATACCACTAATTATGGAATAAACACATGAAGGCATCGTAGGGGGACACTACGCAGGAAAAGCAACAACGCAGAAGGTTTTGAGAGCTGGCCTCTGGTGTCCCACTTTACACAGAGATGATAAAGAATACTACAGATCCTGCGATGTATGCCAAAGAGTTAGGAAACCTTCCAGAAGAGATGAGATGCCTTTATCACCGTAGCTAATCTTACAGGAATTTGAGAAATGGGCCATTAACTTCGTGGGACCTATCAAACCACTAGGGAAGCACACAGGAGCAAGATACATAATCACTGCAACAGAATATTTGACTAGATGGGCATAAGAAAGAGCAGTTAAGGACTGTAGTGCAATTACAGTTGCACAATTCATTTTTGATGATATCATAATCAGGTTTGGATGCCCAAAGATCCTCATGAGTGATCAAGGTACACATTTTATTAATAATACTATTGAAGCCTTGACTCAGGAATTTTAATTTCATCACCAAAAGAGCACTCCATACCACCCACAAGTGAATGGGATGGTCGAAGATTTCAATAAGATCTTGGAGACAGTGCTGACGAAGATTTGCAGTGTGAAAAAAGATGATTGAGATCTGAGAGTACCAGCAGTGTTATGGGCCTATAGAACCACTTGAAAGAAGCTGACAATTCATACTCCATTTAAGTTGGTTTATGGTTTAGAAGCAGTTGTGCTTATGGAATACTTAGTTCCTAGCTTGAGGATTGCAACATTCACAGATATGGATGACACTGGAATTGTTCAAGAGAGGCTCGCACAGTTGGTCGAACTATAAGAAGACAGATTTATTGCAAGATTTCACCAGCAAGTTCAGAAGGAGCGAGAAAAGGCTTACCATGAAAGACACATCAAGAAGAAAGCATTCAAGAAAGGAGATATGGTATTGGTATATGAAAACAAGTTCATGAAGCATCCAAGGAAGTTCAGAACATATTGGATTGGACCTTATGAGGTTTCCTATGTTACTGAAGGAGGAGATGCGTAATTGAATACTTTGAATGGAGAATGGAAAGAAGGTTTGGTGAATGGGATCCGGTTGAAATTGTACTATGACAACCAGCTGCCTCGCAGCTCTCGGTAAAAGAAGGAGAAGAAGGGTCTAGGTACCAGGTGCAATTGAAATTGGGTATCATACACAGGAAAGAAAGCCTGCACATAGTAGGGAGGAACTGAGAAGAAAGCATAGGTTGCGCAGCGCAGTCTGAAGTCAAAGTAAAGTAGAAGGTTCAGATCAAAGTGCCTTAGGACAAGTCACAGGTGATTTTTGGGGGCCTGTTGGCCCTTGGTTATGGAAGAAAGCAAAGACAAAATGCGAACTGCGCAGAAGACACGTTGACTAAGATCAGGTCGAAGTGGCCAAAGAAGTATAAAAGAAGGAGCGAAGTACGGGAGAATGAGTCGTTGGACGAGAGGATCCAGGTGAACAGATAAGCAAGGAATATGGATCATGGAAAACTCAGCAAGCGTAAAAAGCCACGGGTAGATGCTTTGGAGCACCTCGCGGGAAAGATGGAAAGACAGACTGGAGAAGCTCGAAAAATGCGGGTCAAGTTTATCTAGGGTTTTAGATACCTAGGGTTTTGGTAATTAGGGTTTTGACACCTAGGTTATGATCTAAGGATGTTTGAGAGCTATTGTAATGAATAAATAAGAACCTAGATGGGAGAAGAGGGGTTTGTCTTGAGTTGGTTGTTCATTGTTGGTTAAGAGTATTGTTGTTGTTGTGGATCGAGAGAGAGAGACTATTGTTGTGAGGAAGAGAGAAGTGATATGTGTGAGTGCACTCAGGGATTGTAATATCTTCAGCTAGGTGCAAAGATCAACCCTGCAGCTGGGCGCGCAGGGAGGGGAGAGAAAGAGAGAAGAAGAAAGAGAGATCTGCAAGTTGAGAGTGCAGATAGAACTGTATGCTTTATATAATATCAAGAAACACAGTTCTGTGGACATATCCCTAGGGAGAGGGTGAACCACGTATATCTTTTTGTCATGTGTGGTTGATGTTGTGTTCTTTTCTTATGTTACTCTGTTGATGCATTATTATGTTAGATCTGAGATATAACTATGCGAAGTAGGTTTAAGTTGGTAAATGATATCTAGGTGTTGTGTTGTTTTTGTATTGGATCCACTTTACATTTCCTCTAGTTGTAGACACATGTGTCCTGCAACCCCCTATTGCTACTTCGGGTGAGATTGCATCTTCTTCGCAGGTGTTGCCGAAAGGGCCAGTAGTTAGGGCTTGTTGGTGCGTTGTTAGAGATGAACCCTAGTTTTTCCCCTGTGTCAACAAATATCATCTTTCAATGGTAGAGATCCATCAGGCAGATAGGATCAACAACCATTGGGTGATAGGGATCATAGATTTACACGAAGTATAGCGTCAGAGTTATGAAATTGCGAGGCCAATCCTAGCCGTTGATCCTGGGAAGGACACATAGCCCAAGATTAACATTTCGTTGACTCGCATAATGGAGCAATCAAAGGGCAGAGTCATGAGGACTCACGAAATGCGAAGTCGTGAAATGAAACACTATCACCAACATTCCCTTTACTTGATTCAATGTGATTGGCTTGTACACATACTTCATCAAAGTTAGAAGGATTTAGCATAAAAATAGTGTGCTTGAGATAAGAATGTAAACCACCAATATATTTTAGGAGTGTCTCTTGTGTATATAAAGGAATACCCAAATTTAATGCTTTCTTACGCAATATTTGAGTATATTCTTGTACACTTTGACCTTTAGCTGGCCTTAAACTTTTCCAATTCATCATTTCCTATTGCATGTATGCTAATGGATAAAATTGTTTCTTCAAAGCAGTGATAAAGTCATTCCAAGAAGAGATTGTTTTACCATTTTTATTGAGATCATCCTTAGTTTTTCCTTTCCACCATATGAGAGTTGTGACTCCCAATTTGATACTTGAAAGTTGGATATTTGTTTCATCATCAACAATCCTTTGTATCCTGCAGTAGACTTCTAACTGTCTCACCCAATTATCTATCTTTTCTGCATCTAATTTACTATCATAAGTGGGTAATTGAAAAGGTACATCTAACTTTAATAAAGGCATATCAGAAGAATGATGAGTTTTTTTAGGTTACTTATCCTCAGAGGGATGTACACTTGTTTCACTTGTAGATGACAAGGATGAAGGAGAAGAAGGTTTCGAAGGTCCACCACCTCCAACTCCTCCTTCTACTCTTACTGAAGATTCACCTTCTTCAACTTTTGGATTTATTCATTGTCCTCTTTCATGGTAAAGTTCTTCTACCATGGATTTCATCAATTGAAATGACTCAAATAAATCATCCTCGGATGCAAAAAGACCTAGTTTTCTTGGTGAAGACATCTCTTGTTTATGTGGTCTCCTTTGAATCTCTGTAATAAGAGCCTCAAGATGGCCTTCTCCTCGCTTGAGTTTTTCTCTGGTGAGCATCCAATGCTTGCAATTCCTGTCAAACCTTCAAAACCAAATGCTATGATACCATAAACTTGATCCAAAAATGTGAGGTTTTACTGACAAAATGCAAGTTAAGTTTAATGTACTTTATGCATTGGATCGATAAGAATGTGAAATACATAAACTTTACTAATTGTTGCAAAATATCAATTATGAATTTTACTTGATGCTTATTAATGATTAAAGATATCAGCCATCATAAACCATGCTACAAATTAAGAGAAGAGAACAATAAACAAGAAAGAGAAATAGAGACAAGAACTTGTTAATGGAGTTCACCAATCATTGGCTACATCTTTGGGTCCGCTTCCAAGTGGAGGACCTCTTTATTGCTCTTCAAATGCTCAAGTTCTCTTTACATTGGCTCTTTGTTGTTTCAAAACATGGTTTAGATCTGCTATGCAAGACCTCCTTGCTCAAATTCATACATGCCTCATCAAACTCCTCTCAAAAACATGAGAAAAATGCCTCTCAAAGTATGAGAAATGGCCAAAAACACATGCTGCTACTCAAAATCCCTGCATCAAAAAGTTACCCATAAGAACTTGTTAACAGAGTTCACCAATCGTTTGCTACGTCTCCAGGCCTGCTTCCAAGTGGAGGACCTCTTTATTTCTCTTCAAATTCTCAAGTGGGGAGTAGATCAACTTAGGTTTTCCCATCAGTGCTCAAGTCTTCTTGATTATGACATTGACCTCCAACCCTAAGTCAAGGACCACATAGTCTATATCATAATCTCCAATCTGAGCATTCAGGTGTAGCTCCTTATTTGTCCTTCTCTTTTTAGATACTTGATGTACCGCTCTACTCAGTAAGGGATCTACCTTTCCTAGCTCATACTGTTTGATCAAATTTTGTAGTTCTTGTACATCACTTTCATCCTTTATCAAATTAATCCAAGTGCATAAGAATTCCATAAGCTTACTTACCTCTTTTCCTTCTCTGGGTGAAGCAGACTGATCAAATTCCAGAGGCATTCCACATTCTCTCACTTCTGGTTGTGCCTTTGATGAAGAAGCACGATCTCTCCCGAATTCTTTTCTTTATTCCTCAAATGTCTGTCTCTCTTTCTTTGGATCAAACTCCTGTGTCTTCTCTACAGCTTTCCTAACCCTTGATTCCTCTGTAATCTTCCCTGGAGTCACCCTGTCTTCTCCTGTAGCAGTGCCTCCTCTAGTGATAACAGTGACTCTGGGATCCACTCCGCGAGGTTCTGCTGAAATTAGTTGTACTTGTTGGTTTCCTCCTCGTTTCTCCTAAAGTTTGGCTAATAGCACAGGACAATCTTCTATGACATGTTCAAATGATTTGTAGTAACTACAAGTGGTACAAGGGTTCTAACAGTCCCTTGCCAAGTGACCTGGATGTGCACAATTATAACAAATGATCTGACCTCGACCTCGACCCATACCTCCTCCTCATCCACTTCCTCTGAATCCACTGCGAGGGTTGAAGTTTCCTCTTCCTCGGGAATTATACTACGTAGTGTTTCCTTCTTGTTATACTTCACCTTGAATTTTTTATATATCCCTTTAACTTTCATGCATGATTTCATAGGTGCTACAATCCCTATCATCATTTCCTACTAACTTACAGAACGTGCAATACATATTTGTGGGTGTCTTAACATATTTTTGCATGTAATAGCATTCACCAGGGCGATGTCTATTTCTACATAGCTCGCACCAAGGTAGGGAAACTTGATTCAAAGGGCTCAGATCTCCTGAGGCCAAGTACTTGTGAAATAGAGGACAATGCTCCTTGTCATGGCCTTCTGATTTGCATCCGATACACCAGATGTCTTCTCTTTTATCTTTTCCCTTATATGTATTCATATCTTCGACCTGTAGAGATAAGCTAGTTAGCTAAATCAAAATTTGACTCATACCTGAGCTGGATTCTCCTATAGGGGTTGATTCTAGTTTCATGGCGATCTCCAGCACGTCATCCTGTGAAGCAATATTCTGCTGCATCAGAGGGACCCTGATGTGCGATATGAGGGAAGCAATGAACCATTCCTTGTTCTGCTCGTCCGGGATCTAGAAACTCAAACGACCTGTCAAGGTCTTAAACCTTTGATCAAACTCCCAAACAAGTTCAGCTACTCTATGATTGATTTCTTTCAGTTATGTAATGCATTGTGACTCTGATTTGGGTTTCTTGAATTCTTCACTTAATGTGTTCTTGATATCGTTCAGCGTTTTAGGCTGTGTAATTCCTTTAACAAACTTCATGTAACATCTCATTGCATGGTCTCTTAGTGTAGTACTAAACTGAGTTCTCTTAACTCAGTGATGTACCCTCCAATGGTGCTATCAAACCAGTGATCTATTGCTCTTGACATGGCATTAGAAACTCTCTTAACCTTCTTGATTAGCGCCGACATCCAAACCACATGCGGTCTAAGTATGATTTCAAACCAGTTATCTGCTAATATGCCTAGCCACTCGTATATCTCCTTATGAATTCCTCCAAATAAAATCTCGTTTATATCAGTAAATATATACCTTCCCAACCAGTCTTCTATACTAATATTAGTGTTCTTATTCTGAGCTTCTGTGAAGTCCTTTTCTTGTTCTTCTATCCACTTATAAATCTCGGTCTTCGATGGAAACCACCTTGACATTCCCTCAAGAAGATCTCGGACCCAGAAACAGAACCATTTGTTGGCACAGGGTATACCCAGGGTTCAGCTCTAACAGCGCACCAACTGGCCCTAACTACTAGCCCTTTTAGCAACACCTGCGAAGCAGATGCAGCATCACCTAAAGTAACAATAGGGGGTTGCAGGACACAAGTGTCTAGAACCAAAGTAAATGCAAAGTGGATCCAATACAATAGCAGCAAAACACCTAGATATCATTTACCAAATTAAACCTACTTCGCACAGTTGTATCTCAGATCTAACATAATAATGCATCAACAAAGTAACCAAAGAAAAGAACACAACATCAACCACACATGAAAACAAGATATACGTAGTTCACCCTCTCCATAGGACTACGTCCACATAACTATGTTTCTTGATATTATATAAAGCATACAGTTCTATCTGTGCTCTCAGTTTGCAGATCTCTCTTCCTTCTTCTCTCTTTCTCTCCCTTCCTTGTGTGCCCAGCTGCAGGGTTGATCTTCGCACCCAACTGAAGATCTTACAATCCTTGAGTGCACTCACACATATCACTTCTCTCTTCCTCACAACAATATTCTCTCTCTCTCGATCCACAACAACAACAACACCCTTAACCAACAATGAACAACCAACTCATGACGAACCCCTCTTCTCCCATCTAGGTTCTTATTTATACATTACAATAGCTCTCAAACATCCTTATGTCATATCCTAGGTGTCAAAACCCTAATTACCAAAACCCTAGGTGTCTAAAACCCTAGATCAACTTGACTCTCATTTTTCAGGCTTCGCCAGCCTGTCTTTCCATCTTTCCCATGAGGTCCTCCAAAGAATCTACTGGTGGATTTTTCCGCTTGTTGAGTTGTCCATGATCCATCTTCCTTGTTTATCTGTTCTCCTCAATCCTCTCGTCCAACGAATCGTTCTCCCGTACTTCGCTCCTTCTTTTCTTCTTCTTTGGCCACTTCGACCTGATCTCAGTCAACGTGTCTTCCACACAGTTCGCATTTCGTCTTTTCTCCCTTAATCTTCGCTTTCTTCCATAACCAAGGGCCAAAAATCTTGCTCACTCACTTGATTTAAGTCCATAACAGTCCACTCTAAGTGTTGCGCTTGTGCTAATGGTAGTGGTTTATGTGAACAATTACCTAGATGACTCACTGAGGGCCCGGGAAAACAAATGATCGGTGACAAAGGTCAAGAGAGAAGTGATCGGTCTTAGAGAAAATAGGTCAATCAAATGTCTGAAGGCAGATAGAAGAAAAACTACAAGCCCAGAGGAAAAACTTACAATCAAGTCTGCAAAAGGAGGAGAGACATGAAAAAATACAGACTTAGGTAGAAACCACAAACCCCTAAGGTTTGACAAGTTTATGTGATAACAATAGGCTCCATGAACATGTAGACTTTGGTGAGAAAATGTATAGGAACACCATGAACATCAGGTCTTTCAGCAGCCTAAGGAAGAAAAACTCAAACACAAGATCTTCTTGGGTTCCAATTTTAATGAAACTGAAAGAAATCATGACAGCATTATAATTGAACATTCATCATAACACAATCATGACAATTCATGTGAATCAGTCATTCATGAACTCTCTCAGTATCAGAGGAAAATAAGATGGAGAAAGAAAGTTGAATTAGATTAATCAAGAAATATCAGATCGCAATACATAACCATAGGGCCAGAGACTTCACTAAAACTTTACAATACGGGAGATCAGCTCTACCATCGACCCTAACAAAATATCAAGACTGAATATTTATACTCAGAACAGCTTGCCACCACCGGGAGTGTGACCTGGCTACTACAAGCAAAGCTTTGCGTCTGCATCCTCTTTTGTCAGTCTACACTTGCATTCTTCTGTCAGACGGAATCTGAGATCAGTATGCGCTTTGCAGGACAATTTGGTGACAAAGGAACCTTCGGCTGACAGTCTACCCACACGGCCATTTTTCCATGTTTTCCATTTATGGGGTGAGATGAGGTTTCAACAACCTCCCCCATTTCTATTAACTACCTGCATCGGGATCGGGATGGAGCCTGACACCCATGAATGTTCTAGGAGACGTTCACGACTCCTCCAAGTCGAGCCCAGTGCTTGGAAACCACGCAGATCTTCTGACAAGACCAAAATGAGCACTTTCAGCTCTTGGCGTAGCTCCTATCCATCGCTCCATGTGACCTAGGGCCATGACCTTACGCATTCCCCATATGAAATTTTGGGATTTCACTTGTCATGAGTCTTCACTCCCCTTCATTTAAATATCTCGATGTTCAATCTCGCGAAATGACCCATCTAGATCAACGGTTGGATCTTCCTTGAACTTGATGGCCAGGATCATTTCCTTGAACAATATCAACCGTCCACTGGTCGATAGGCTCTTTCCCTTTCTTTATATCCCTACATCCATATGACCGTGGGCTATGATCATGGGCCCAACTCTCAGGCGCGTCATGATTTCGAGTTTCATGAACTCACGTCGTGCTCCATGCTCAAACCTCTCAGTCACGAAATCACAATTTATTGGATCAGGTGCCACACATCTCCTCTAATCGGATGGACCAGAAGAATATTGGCATTTCAGGACCCGGGGCTTCGCCCCTTGCTCCATGCTGAAACCTCCAAAATGTGAAATCGTGATTTCTCTTATCTGCTACCACGTGCTCCCCCAGTTGGATGGCTCAGATCATTTCGCAACTTCGCATTTTGTGAGTCCTCATGACTCTGCCCTTTGATTCCATATGTTTCTAACAGTCATGAAGTGTCACCGGAGGTACATCATGAGGTTCAGCTGCATAATTTGATTATTGTTCCTGTGCAGAAGGGGAAGCATGTTTTTTTCATTTTCATTCGCATACTTAGTATTGTTGTTTAGTTTGTTTCTATTCAGTGGTGTATGGATGCAAAATGCGACAAAGAATGTAGATGATTGTGCGATAAATGAAATGATTACTTTGAAAAACAATGTTATCTCAGTTTTTATGTTAGTTGTGATTAGTCGGGTGATCATTGTCCCAACAGAGAGGATGGATGATATAAGACAACTGGGGAGGTAGTACCCTCACTTCTTACCTGAGCAGAAGCAGACTTTTGGTGGTCCAAAAGCTTCCAACTGAGCAGGAATGATCCAAGAGGCTCCCCAGGCCCAGAAAATGCTCAAAATTGAAAGTTCTCATAATTCAATGAAACCAACTCCATTGTGACTGGCTCAGCGTGTTGATTCTAGCCATATATTTACTTTCTCAAATAGGCTTTGTATGTGAGAGTTATCGCACTATGATCAGTTTCTCAAACAGCAAAAAAGTCAAAGGTCAAACTAGCAAAAAGTCAATGCTGATGTCAGCAAAGATATTTCATGATGCTGACGTGACAGAGGCAAGTGATGACATGTGGTGACCGGTAACTAGCAGATGATGCAGACTTGGACCACTGGCAATGTGACACTTGTCGAATTTCAGGCAAATGTGGTGGGCCACGTGGCACCCTGTCAGCAGTTGTGTGGCAAGTTTTAAAAGTTTTTGGAAGTCCATGGGTTTTGAATCCAGGACCTATGGACAAGAAAATTTTGGGTAGAGTCCTATTACAAACGCGCCCCCGTGTTTCTTCTTGTATATAACCCACAGCATATTATTTAAAATGTTATATATTATATGGTAGCGAAAAGGGGCGGTTGGAGCTAAGCCCCAGCCCATGGTTACGATATGCAATGAGACCTTCGATCAAAAAAAAGGGGCATGGACCACCCATAACCACCAAGGCATGGATTTTTAGCACTTTAACCACCACATGCTCGGGGGCTATAACCAGGAGTTAGGCGCATTTTGGGGGGCGCGGTCCCATTGTATTACACCATATGCCCACAAATCAAGGAGCTAGCATGATTTAAGGGCTAGCGCTTTTCCATATGTGATTTCATATGACCTGTTTTTACGTGCTTAGCCCATATATTATGCCAAAAGTGGGTTTTATACTATGTTGTTGGTATTTTTAATTGATTTTTGCCTGATTTTTGGACCAGAATTGGGATTTTTAGGATATTTTGGCCATTTGGAGGGGGATTTGATCCCAAAAAGAGGCCATATCTTCAGGGGAAGTTGGGATTCTCTTGTTGAGCCTAAAAACTGTATAAACTGGGATTTTTGAAGCTTGAGGGTAACTTTTTGATGCAGGGATTTTGAGGAGCAGCATGTGTTTTTGGCCATTTCTCATATTTTGAGAGGCATTTTTCTCATGTTTTTGAGAGGAGTTTGATGAGGCATGTATGAATCTGAGCAAGGAGGTCTTTCACAGCAGATCTGAAGCATGTTTTGTAACAGCAAAGAGCCAATGTAAAGAGAACTTGAGCATTTGAAGAGCAATAAATAGGTCCTCCACTTGGAAGTGGGCCCGAAGACATAGCCTATGATTGATGAACTCCGTTAACAAGTTCTTGTCTCTATTTATATTTCATGTTTTTTGTTCTCTTCTATTGATTTCCAGCATGGTTTATGATGGCTGATCTTTTTAATCATTAATAAGCATCAAGTAAAAGTCATAACTGATATTCCGCAACAGTTAGTAAAGTTTATGTATTTTGCATTCTTATCGATCCGATGCATAAAGTACATTAAACTTAACTTGCAATTTGTCAGTAAAACCTCATATTTTTGTATCAAGAGGCGTGAAGCACCGAAGCGTTGAATTTATCCATAGCTGATATAGGAGAAAGAGCGTAATTCCAGTCATGGGATCGTACAGTGGATGGTCTTCCACCATGGAGGAAGGAACTTGCAAATAGCACGTGTGAGGTGGATTCACGTGGGTGCCACGTGGAACTCAACCAATGAGCGCTCAAACAACTTCAGAGAGATATATCCGCCAGTTTTGGGCTCAGTTTTTAGCATGGAGACCATGGTTGGAAAACTCTGGATGAGCATAGTGTGGTAGAGACCTCGAATGAAGGATTTGATCACTTAAGGAGAACGAAATTTTGAGGCCCCATCCCTAGGAAATCCACTCATAGGTCAGGTGTGTTACACTAACATAACAAGTATTTACTTCTACCCCTCAACCCTCAACCAACAAGTGACACATCCAACAACTAAAATCTAGCAAGTATCACACACACAAAGAGTATTGGAAAATTTTAGCAAAGCTTTTTTACTATATTCATCCTCCCCTTTTTACAATGCCAACCCTCTTATTTATAAAGGAGAGGTGAAGGCTTAGGGTTAGGTCACCAGATACTTGTCACTTTTGGAAAAGTGACCAGTGGACCAACCCTAAAGTCTTTTTTTCTTTTTGTCTTTTTACCAAAAAGTTGTTGGATTACTGAGAGAGGGGGTGAATCAATAATAGCGTAATTATAATCCTTTTTCTTCAAATGTTATATCAATGTAGAATTATTATCCAATAATGAGCAGTAAGAAATAAACAATCACACACATACACAGTACACCAGTGTTTTCATGGAAACCCAAATCGGGAGAAAACCACGGAATGTTTTTTCTTATATATCTTGAAGAATTACATTCATTGGAAGCACCAACTTCCTTTGTTTTCCAACTGCAACTGGAAGGAGGCTCCAACCCCCTAGTTTCTCAGGCTACAACCTGAGGGAAGCTCCAACTCCCCAATTCTCTGGCTACAACCAGAAGGAGGCTACAACCCCCAATGTTCTCCGGATACAACCGGAAGTTGGCTACAACCACCTGCCCTGCCCCATCTTTCCACCCTAAAGTAGAAGTAGAATGATGGAACCACTGACAAACTATCACTGTGAGATATACCGCTGTAAACCTGTACCAATAAATCTGAACCATACATCAACCATGCATCAACCTGTACCTCAACTTGTAATAAACCTGTACCATAAACAAGTGCATCAACCATGAACCAACCTGTAATCAACCTATACCATAAACAAGTACATCAACCATGCACCTCATGTATGTGCGCCAACTCATAACCTACTTGTCTCAACCATGTACTCAGCATGTACCACAACCAAAATCCCTCATCAATTTCATCATCCAAATATGATTTGTAGCTCTATAATAGACCTAGTGTATATGATCACATTCATGCAAACCTTCCTTAACTTTAAAAACAAGAGGCTAGCATTTTCATCAAACTTTTCTTTAGTCTCACATGCCTAGTTTTGGATTAGTCAACAACCCTAAATTGAAATAATAATAACTTTGAACCTGTAATGTATAAAGATATGAAACTGATATACAATTTTCTTCAATGTGTTTTATGCAATTCCTCCAAGTTTCACTACTTGGAACCTCTCAGAAAAAGGAGTTATAGCAAAAATGGCATACCTTGCTTAATTCTGGCTTATTCTAGAGAGCGACCTTGTAGAGTGTGCCCCACACAAAATATTTGATGAATTGATCTGAAACTATTACACAGCATACTACAGACTATACCCTAACCAACACATTTTGTATCACTAAATTTGGATCAGTTATAAAGAAGTTATGACGTTTTTACCCGAAACACCTGATTTTGACTAGTTTCAGGACTGGCCACAAACCCTATTTTCCACAGAGTGTAAATCCCAAAATAAAACAACCCACAAGCTAAATTTTTTGCCACAGATACTTGGATATGTTTTCTCCATTTCATATAAATTTCATGGTCTGAATCATTATAGAAAAAAGTTATAGCGAAAATGGTGAGATGACCTGTAAATAACATACCTTAGAAAGCACCGTCAAAAGAATTTATCCTTCCTTGCATTTCGGCCTTCTTTTCTTCACCTTCACTCAGAATTCTGGTTTAGATATCCTTGGTTACCTCAGACACATATAGATATTCAATATGCTCAAGTTTGATTCAAATGAGAGAACCTTGCCTCTTATTTATACTCTCTAAGTAGCTTCCTTAAAAACATCTTCTAGGTCACTTGTCCCACTTTCCTTATTTTAGGGTTGGGTCTACTTCTAATTTCTCCATTAAATTTATTATTGAAATAATTTATTTTGTATTCACTTTGAATTATAATACACTTATCACTTCACTTTATTATTTACCTTTTAAAATATCTTAAACCACTTTGATTACTTTGACCTTTTGGGGCTTCTAGATGACATATGAGGGTCCT
>ML788093.1:1300848-1314422 GCA_009831015.1 Picea engelmannii
CTTTATAATATACTAAAATCATAAAATCAAACTAAATTTAAAAATAAAAATAAAACAATTAAAATTTAAACCCTCTCGTGTACCCCTGGTCACTCATACGACCAGGGTGGAACCCCAAAAAGGAAGCTTGTGGGGAAGGATATTGGATGGAATGTGTTGGGTTTGGAGCGGTGGTATGGTAGGAGTGGAAGGTGGAGGAGGAGAGGAGTTGGGCAGCGTGCAGGTGGAGGAGGGGGGGAGGATAGTTGGTGCATGTGTGAGGTATAGTGGAGGGGAAAAGGGAATCGGGAGGAAGGGGTGGAGCGAAGGTAATGGAAGCACAGATATGGGAATGGGGGAGTGGCAATGCACAGGTGGGGCAAGTGGTGGAGTGGTGGCATGTCTGCGCGGAGGAGGGAGCAAAGGGAGGAGATGTACGTGCGTGAGGAGGAGTGGAGATCAGGGGAAATGGAGATGGAAGGGGGAGGGTTCTAGTGGTTGTGCACACACAAAGTTGGGAAGGAGCTGGGTGCGGGAGGAGGAGCAGCGCACAGAGAAAGAGAAAATGGAGTGGAGGAGAGGCCATGGGTGGAGGAGCACGCACAGAGAGGAGAAATGAAGGAGGAGGGAAGGTGTTGTTGCATAAAAGGGGAGGCTAAGGGCTGGTGGTATCATTCTGGTGGTGGACAGGTGGCCAACCACCCCCAAAAATTATTTTTGAAATTTTTTACAATTTTGGGTTTTTTCCAATAGTTAAGAGAAAGAGGTTTTGGGTTCAAACCCCCTCCCCTCCTATTTGATTTCTAGGTTATTTCTGGGCCCTTCTGAGCAAAAGAAAAGGGAGGGGTTGGGGTTCAAAGCCCAGGCCTAGCAAATGGCCATGCACAAGCCTATAATTTTAGCCACAATCAAGAATTTAATTCTCTAAAGGAGCCTTGGAGACTTGGGCCTGGTGCCCAAGAGGGGTTCGAATCCCCTCCCCTTTGAATCTTTTTCACACATAAAACTAACTGAATTCACCAACTAGAAAACATGAAATATGAACCAGTAATAAACTTGAAATATGTACCAATAGTGAGGCAATCATCGTGAAGGTAGAAATAACACTCTTCTATGCAAAAAATTCACCACAACCAGCAAGTTTTTTCCTTTTGAATTGGGACTGACGAGGGTTTACCTGGCTCAGTGTCTAAAGGTTATTGCATGGTCATGGATGGTTGCTCAATGAAGACCTACACTTGCTTCCAGGAAGCCTCCTTCTGCCATTGAATCCTGTTGCAGAGCTCCCTCTACCCTTGGCCAAAATGCCAAAAGGACTTGAGAGAGGGGAGAGGGGGGGTTTGTATTTTCTAATTTTCCAAAAAAAAAAAAATCCCCACTGTTGCATGAGGGAGGTTGTGTGTCCTCCCCTTGATTTTCCAAAATTTCTAATATTTGATAATTTTTCCCATTATTTTTTAATATTCCTCGAAAATTGTGCAAGTCAAAGTTTGACTTTGACTTTGACCTTGTTGTTGTTGACTTAGCCCCAAAAAGGTTGCCAGATGAGACAGAATTGGAATTGGACACAGGGCATGTCATTGGAAAGGTCTCGACGAGTCTGTCGAGAATATGTCATCACTAATCTGAAATAATGCCACCTCAACCCTCAATTTCGGCCCAGAATAGTGGCCTCTTAAAACCCCTGACTTGTTGGTGGGCCCACATGGAACCCAATCTTGCGAAAGGCGTCAAATCTCCATACGATATTAAATCGAAGTAAATGAAGTACCTTTGAAAAGGCATCGTTAATTACTTCAAAGAGTTGTTCATATATTTGTGTACTGGGGCCACTAATGGTTGTTTTACCTGTCATGAAACCCTGCTACACGAGTTGGTTTCCCTCCTTTTCCCGAAATAATTGACCAACTTGTGACAGCTCTAACCGGGCCATCCGAGGTCAGAATGAGCCAAATGAGGAGTCGCTGGAAATTTATTTGATTCCATTACAACATGGCATCACTAAATCTCTGATTTAAAACTCTTTACCAACAATGTTTAAACCTTGAAGCACTACAATCAATCTGGTGTCCCAAATTTATCATGAACTTGCGAAATCTCGTTCTTACCAACTAAGGGTCGAAACCAAGCATGCGATATACTGTTGGAAAGGTATCACACTTCCATACACCATGTCTAGGTTTTTTTTTTTTTTTGAAATAGGAATCTAAATATAATCATACCAGGAAGTCACAGCTATTGGTTTTGGCCATTCGGGTGATGCTAACTTTGCATCCTCTGTACAGGTTCATACGGACTCGGAATCAGGCTCATGATAGCTCGCTGGAAAGGATTTCATGATCCCTATAATATTGAAAAATTTTATTTCCCAAAATGTGACCAGTCTTCATTTTATCCTTTGTGAAATGACCTCGTCCCCAAGGGACCCACCTAGTGACAGGTGAAGGGGGCCAACATTAAAAAAATTTCAAACTGCGTGTTTAGCTCATGAAATATGAACTAAACAGTCTTGACATGATGACTTATTATGTGGGAGGGTTCAAAACTCTCTGAAGTTATCCAAATAACACTCTTTCAAGGGAAGAGGCCATATTAATTATGACCCCTGCCACTATCTTCGACTGGAACCATAGCACAAAAGGACGCTTGTGGAAGAATAAAAGTGTAAAACACCATGTTGAGCTCAGAGCAGATTTTTGGGTCAACATTCTTGGCGTTGGAGGGTAAATGGATTCCAAATAATGTATAACAATGGGATCACCCGCATGACAGGCGGGAATACTCGGTGGAAATTTATACTTTCAAAGTGACTGATGTGGATGAGGGGGGGGGCATCGACTGTAGTATAAGGACCATTTTTCACATTAGGGATAACCGAAGAATAAAAGTGGTGCAGTAAAGATATACAACAAAATTTATACTGAGATTCACATAAGATAGAAGAATGGGAATAATGACCCGGGTTTTGTTGAGCAATGTGGCCCAAGTGACATGGGTCCCTCACCCAGATTATGGTTTAACTGTGAGAATCGAGGCTTAAGGTGAACCTTGGATCAACACAAAAAATAAAATGGGGATCTTTTGAAGTCAGCAACCCACTGGAGAAAAACTAGAAAGCAAACTAGTCAAACAAGGGAGTAAAGAAATATAAAAAACCTTTGGTAATAGGTGTTGAAATATCCAGTGCTCACAAGTGATGGAACTTCGTAGGAAAAATGATTGTTTCTTGGAAAAATCAGATTGTAAGTGGTTAGATAATGTGCAGTTGCAATCACATAGCTATGTAAGCCATCATTCCATCATGGTTTTCAGCTTCACCAGAGAATGATATGCTACCTCCTTAGACTTTCCCCACTAACTTTGATTAAATAACAATCAGGTTTACTCATATTTAAGATGACATTAAGTCATAGTTTCTCATAAGACAAGCATGATAAAAGGGATCCTAGGAGTTCACTCTTTTCAAATAGTCATACAACAATAAGAACAACCCCCTTCCCATTGAACACCAGACAAACCAAAAAGAAGACAACCTATGGAATTAAAATGAAAAAGACCAAAACTAAGGGAAAAATCAAAGAGGGGATTATACGCAAAATCGAGATCAAACAAGCAAAAAGACTCAAAATTGAAACCAAGGAGATATATACAAGAATAAAAAAGGCAACATCAAATACATACAAGAAGGAAAATCAGCAACAATGAATACATACAAACATAAAATGAATAAGTGGTGTCTTATGTACAAGATGACGAGGTCTCTCAAGAGTAAAAGAAATTTAGGTGACGACCATTCAAAGGGAATTGAAGTGGTTCGCCATCCAAGGTTTTTAATCTGAAAGAATTTGTCCCTAAGACTTCGTAGATTGTGTAAGGACCCAAGCATAAAGAATCAAACTTGCGATGTTTGGATGGGCCTCATGTGCTTTGTCCCATAGTAAGACATCATCTCCTACTTTGTAATTTACCATCGTGACTCTTTTATCGAAGGAACGTTTAACAATGTCATGCTTCTTTTGGAGGTGTTGGAATGTGTTCTTTATTACCTCCTCTAGTTCGATGAGTGTGTCTAAACGATGTTGTAAAGGTTGGAAATCATCTTCTTCCTCAACAATATCCAACCTCAAGGATGGAATTTGTAAGTGAACAGGCAGGACAGCAAGAGCTCCATACACCAGAGTGTAAGGACTTTGACCTGTTGCTCTCTTATGGGTTATACAATCATCCCATAAAGCAAAGTTTAACTTTGTGTGCCAATCACACTTGTTATCTTTGACCGTCCTCTTAAGGATCCGAATCAAATTTTTATTAGTGGATTCGGCCAATCCATTACCTTGGGGGTAATAGGTGGAAGATCGAAAAATCTAGATGCCATATGTGACACCAAGGTGAAGCATGACATCAGACATGAAAGTTGATCCATTATCAGTTAGTATTTTAGAAGGTGTTCCAAAACGGGATAAAATATTACGTTCAACGAATTCTACCACTTGTTGACTCGTAGCATTCCTAGGAGCGATTGCTTCAGCCCACTTTGTAAAGTAGTCTGTAGTTGTTAGTATGAATACGTGACCAACGTTGGAAGGCGGTGAAACTGGCCCAATAAAATCCATTCCCCATCTTGCAAAAGGGACTTGGAATTCAATAGGCCTAAGAGGTAAGGCAACTAACGTTTTCTTCCCAGTGAAGTATTGGCAAGCTTCGCACTTTCCAACCAATAAATGGGCATCTTGGTGGAGTGAAGGCCAAAAGTAACCTGCATGTAAACAAAAATTTGCAGTGGTTTTGGCTGAAAAGTGACCTCTGCAAACCCCTAGAATGGCATTGTTCAAGTGCCATTTGGGCTTGGTCAAGAGTCAAGCATCGTGACAAAACCCCATCAAGGTTTCTTCAGTAAAGGATTTGGTCTTGTAAAACATACCGGACAACTTGTAAATGAAGTGTTCATTTGTCTTTAGTATCCATGTCCGGTGGGAAAATGCCATTGATTAGAAAATAGATGATAGGCCCATACCATGGTTGTGAGGCTAACTCAGTTTCATTAACCATTTCATCAAAAGGAATCGAGTCATCTACTTGAGGTGGTTCAGCTATGACCGAGGGGTGGGATTGGGTTAGAAATTCAGCCATCCCTATCCCCCTTATGGTTTTTGTCGGTTTAATTTCCAAGTCATACTCTTGCATGCACATGATCCATTTGGACCACTTACTATGCAATTCATTTTGATTCAAGGCAATGACTAGGAGAGATGTAGGCACAAAAACTTTGTGGCCTTGGATGTAATGTAGAAATTTCTCCAAGGATTTATACAAAGAATAACCATGTTTATCCAATGTAGAATAGTTCATTTGGTGTGTCTTCAAATTTTTTCTCACGAAGGCGATTGGCATAAGATTTTCCTCATGATCCTTTTGCAATAAGATTGCAGAAATTGTCTCCTCTGATGAATTAGTGTACATGAAAAATTCTTTAGAGGGATTAGGACTAATTAACAAATGGGGAGAATCAATGGATTTCTTAATGGATTCAAAATCCTGACGGGTAGGGCGGTCCCATTTGAACCGAATGTCCTTCTTCATAAGTTGATTTAGAGGTTTGACTACTTGAGCAAAGTCAGGAATGAAGCGTCTCAAGAAGTTTATCTTTCCGAAGAAAGATTGCATTTATTTTTTATTAGTAGGTAAGGGCAACTTTTTGATTGCTACCACTCTCTTGGGATCAACTTTGATACCTTCTCGAGAGACGATGTGACCCAAATGTTTTCCCTCCATAACACCAAAAATGGTCTTCTTAGGATTTAAATATATGCCAAACTTACGACATCTAAGGAGAACCTGCCTGAAGTGATCAAAATGACTACTTCGTTCTTTGGAAAAGACTGTGAGATCGTCGAAGTAGACAACAATCATCTTACCCAATAAGCCTTTGAAAGAAATGGCCATGGCACGTTGAAAGGTGTTCCCAACATTAATCAAGCCAAAAGGAATCTTGTTATATGCATATGTGCCCCAATGAGTAGTGAAGGTGGTTTTGTGACTATCAAAAGGCTTGAGGGCTATTTGATTGTAACCTGAGAAACCATCTAAAAGGGACATCATTTGAGACCCGGAGACTTGTTGGAGGATCTCTTCCATTGGTGGGACGGGGTAGTTGTCTTTTAGGGACACCTTATTCAAATGTCAAAAGTCGACACACAAATAGATATCACCAGTTTTCTTCCTAACTGGAACCAAATTAGATACCCATTGTGAGTAACGGAGATGGTATATGACCTCGGATGCTTCCATCTTGTCTAATTTAGCTTTAATTGTTTGTTCCAAAGGGGGGTTGTTCTTTCTTTGTCTCTATCTATAAGGTTTCGAATCATGGATTATGGGTATGGCATGGACTATCTCCTGCATATCGAAAACCTTGAGATCTTCGTAGGACCAAGCAAAAACATCCTTGAACTCTGTCAAGATTTCCATGAATTGAGAAATCTCAGAAAGAGAACATTGTGAACCTATATAGACCAGTTTTGGATCTTTTTCAGTTCCCAGTTTTATAGGGATGGCTTCTCACACCTTCCTAACAGATTCACTATCAATACTAGGTGCAGAGGTAGTTGCATTATTGGAATCAAACATGGATTCTGGTATGGACAAACCAAGGGGAATCTTATTTGTCTTCAATTGGATTATGTCCCCGGTTTCCTCTTCCAACTCATGGATGATATGTAGATCTTTGAATTCCTCCTTTTTTTGAAGGAATCTACATATTTTTTCATCAGTATCAAAAACTTACCAAGAGTCAACGTTATTAGGTAACGCAGATCTATGTAAAATTTGGACTTTTATATTATTGATAGACCTTACAAAATCCGAAGTGAAGCAAGAACCAACCAAGGCCAAAGTATCAGCTATGTGGTTTGCAGCCCTAGGTACGGCTTGAATGTTGAAAGATAAGAACTTCTCAATAAGTTCCTTATCCCTTCGGTGGTATTGTTTGAGGTGTAGGTTATGAACTTCATAGTTATCTCTAATTTGATTCACAACCAATTCATAATCCTTGCTCACCAACAAATGGTGAATTCCTAAGTCTAAGGCCTTTTGGAGGCCTTGAACTAATGCTTCATATTAAGCCATATTATTAGTGTTAGGGAATTCTAATCGAAAAGAGAAAGGGATTTCCTTCCCCTTGGGATCACACAAGAGGACCACAGCCCTAGATCCATACTTGGATTTAGCAACGTCAAAATCCATACTCCACACCATTTCTTCCAACTCAAAAGGAGGGACATGTGCATCTTCCTCAGATAACGTAGTGTACATACTCATCCTTGTATCTTGAAAAGACACATGTTTTGTATTGTAAGAAGCAGGTACAACATGCTCTCAGTATTTTGGCCCCCTCCTAATGACAACTTCAACACCTTTATGAGGAAGGGTGAAGTGGGTTCCTTCCATGAAGTAACAACCCTTTTTGACTTTGGTGGACCACTCCCTCCCTAAAATCATTCCATATGCTTCAGGTATATCTGCTACGATCACGTTTATGAGCATACTCACATCCGGAGCTTGGTTGAAAGTAATGGATAACTCCTTGATGTAACCAATGGTTTCTACAGTCCTTGAATCCAAAGCTAACAGATCTTTACATGGGCCTGTGCATTCAAGACCCAGTCTCCTCATGACTCGAAGGCGCATGACATTGTGCCTTGCTTCTGTGTCAGCGACACAATTATGGAGTACAAAATCAAAAACCAAAAATGAGATATAGAAAGGAGGAACCCCAGGGTCTAAATCAATAACATCATATTCTTCGTTAGGTTGAGAAGAGGACTCTTTGTAAAGAGGAACTCTCTGTTCCATTTGTGGAGTAGGAGGTGCTTGTAGAACACATGAAAGGTTTTCAAACTGAGCAGGTGTTCTAAGACCATCTAATAATGTCATGTGGGTGAGGACCTTTGCTAGATCTTCAACGACATTATAAGGTATCGGTGTTGGGAAGCAGGGTGGTTGATTATTAGGAAAATTTACCGTATTTGGATTCCACGGAACCTTGTTCCTTAAAGGGGAAGGTAATCTACCATTCACGGGAAGTTTTCCCTTTTCATTGTCCTTGGGATCCATTTTGGTCCCTTCCACTCCTTACGGGGTGGTTTTAGGGGCTTGACTCCTAGTTTCTACAGCAAAGCTTCTAAAAGAAAGAGGATCATCATCGCAGGGAATAGAGTCTTCCATGTTAACTTGGTCGTTTTGGGAAGTGGAACCAAGTTTGTTTTTCATTGGAGGTAGAGGGGCTTTGCCAGTTTTAGACAATTCCAGGTGACGTGCATACAAGTAACAATACTTAGGATCATGGAAGTCTTGGAAAAAGTGGCACCAATCCACTTTAGTAGCATGTTGCCTAGGAGGAGGTGTAGGAGGAAAAGGAGGCCTTGGCCTCGCAGGAGCAGTAAACTGCAAGTCATTCACTTTTTTCATTAAGGGAAAGTATTTGGTTGTTCATGTTCATTAATAACTTAAGTGTTTCAAAAAATTTCCTTTCTTCAATCCTTGAAGTTTGGGAAGGTGGGGGTTCATACCGAGGACCCTCATTTCGAGGTACCTCATTCCTAGGCCTCCTATTAAAACGGGGTTGCGCTAAAGGCGAGGGAATCATACCGAATTCCTCCATGTTTCTCTCAATTTCTAGGGCACTATACTTGGTCGCATCTAAAGTTTGTATCGATTTATCTTTCAATATATACTTTACATTCATATTCATAGCAGTCATGTAGTAATGGAAAAAAATTGTTCCTAGATGGTTGGGAAGTAGTTGGGATCCTATTCAAGGTCGAGGTAAAGCGTTGATTAAATTTTAGAATTTGCTCCCCCTCATGGATGGAGATGGTTGTGAAATCCTTGAGTAGAGAAGCCACATCATCCGCCCCTTGGAAATGCTTCTTGAATTCTTGGATCATAGTGTCCCAATCTAGGATACTATCATTGGGAAGCAAGCGATACCATCCCGTTCCTTCACCCTCAAAAGTTCTTACAAAAATTCTAATGATGACATCATGAATTGTTATGTCCATGAGTGCTAATGCATCATAGAAGTTTTGTATATGTTCCTTAGAATTCAATGTACCAGTGCCACTGAACTTAGGAAGCCTATTTGGGGCATCTGCAGGTATGTCATGAAGAGGTCGGGTCAACCTCAAAGGAGTCCTAGGTTGCCAGGGAATTTCCATTGGAACAATTATGGGAGGAACAACAACAATTGTTGGAATGATGAGAGGAACAACTTGAGGATTAGTAATTGTTGTTAGATTGACTAAATCTTTCTTTAGTAGGGGGATTTGAATAGGAGAAGAGGAAGAGGGTGACTCAGCTCGCATGACATGTGTAACGCATTTCCCTGGTTTCCCAGGTGTATGTGTCTCACTCCTTGTTTTCTTTCGTGAACTTTGACTTCTTGTATTCCTGGGGGACACTGTTTCCCTAGTCTTAGGATATTTCCTCCTTGCAAGCTTGCAAGGGGATCAAGAAAGTACTTTAAGTACAAGAGATGTATCACACGAACAATCCTACTCTTTCTAACACGATGTTGATTAACCTAACTATAAACAAAGCTTTGTTTCTATTCTTATCGAAGTGGAAGGTAAAGTATGACAGATTTATAACTTCTCACATGAGTTCAAAAAATTAAAATCGAACACTGAAAAGGTAAGAGGAAAGGAAAACTCCATGGTATTTATGACTCCCAGATGCAACAAAAATTGCAAGGAAACTAAACTAAAACAAGTACCAAAGAAAATTCCAAAGGATCACTGAAAGACCTTGCCACAAAATTTTGTCAACAAGTGGGAAAAAGGACACCAAAGAATTTGGATCCAATGCTCAGTACACGTTTGGGATACAAGAAAAAATAAAGGGGTTTGCAAGTTTTTCCCTAGTATGGTCACCAGAAAAAGGGACGTGTTATAAGAAAAATATGTCCGTTGGGACAGGTCCGACCTATCCGGTTGTGAAGCCGATTATAGCCTATTTGGTAGCTCAGCACGAGGCAGAGACTACTCGCACCTCAGGTGGTCCTTCGTCTGAGGTAGTAATGAAGGGGAAAAGGAGAGGTGAAAGACTTACAAGAAGTCTTTCTCAGGACCACCCACCCTGAGTGTTGTCCTCCCTCAGCTTCCTGGATGGCCAAAATGGCCTGGGGGATGAAAATTATGGACAATAAAATGAAAATAAGCTCGTTGATTTTTAGGACAATGAACTAGACAAAGTGAACAACGAGTTATTCACTCCCTTAAAGCATTGGAAAATGGCCCATAATGGGTTCCCGGGGTAAATCGGGTTCCTGGATAATTAACCAATGGATGCCTTGAGTGAAAGAGTGAAAAACAAGGGTGAAACATGAGCTTAAAAGCTACAACCAAGTCCTTTTAGATGGCTGTAAATTGTGAACAAAAAGTCATTCGAAGCTTTTAAGACGGGGAAACAAGCCCATAATGGCTTGATACCCCCCGGGGTGACCCGGGAAGTGATCCCGAAAGATTGTCAAATCAAAAAGGGGGTTGTAAAAGGAGATGAACAACCTTTTTTACAAGTTGTTACAGCTATGTTTGGGATAGTATTTACAAATTCAATTTTGGTTTGTGGATGAAGGGTGGACTAACAAAAGGTTTGACTTTAAAAGTATTTTATTGGTGAATTTTTAGTTATTAATACATGCCTTGAACACCACATTGTTTTGAAGGTTATCTTGATCAGTAAAACACATCTAGGAACTGTGCCAACCAGTATAAGAAGAGTAGTCTTAGCATACCACAGTGGTTAGGTTGAAAAGTGCCCCATGCAGTTCAGAGAAGAAGGGATTAGCCACTTCTCATCACTAGTGCTTTCGGGCTCTTAAAGCCGCTTGGATAGAAGAATGATAACTGCGAAAAGGAAGAGGCCCAGGACCCCACTAAAGGGAGTTTTAGTTGGGCTTACCCAAGAAGAGTAGTATTCCAACCAAGATGAGTTATTCAACTCCTTGACCGTGTAGTACTAAGGAAAGACCACTCGATTTATACTAACTAGACAACTTCTGAGGGGCTCCTGATGAAGACTCCCTAGATTTAACTCTTAGTATCCTATAAAATTGAAATTTCTTGAAATAAAGGACCAGGCCATCCATGTGGCGAGGTCACGTATTTTTTTCACAAGCATGCCTCCTGGTCACTGAATTTGAAATCTATCTAAAATGTTATACACAAAACAATTAAATAGGTATGTGACATATATGTCACGGCTAAATAATATATATATATGTATGTATCTAAATAGTATAAGTTTCATTTTGAGTGTATGGGGAGGACCCCTGAATTGTTTTTAAGTGTTTTGCGGTTTTTGAGTGTATTTAGCTTACTTATTTTTGCATGGCCCCTTTAGGGGAAGCCACCTGTAGATTAGTGAATGAAAAAATTATACAATGAAAAGATGACAAAATTAACTAATTACAACTAAACAATTACACCATTCAACCCAAAGGAATGGGTTGAGGCTCTTTGCAAGCGACAATGCTGCCATGTGCATGAAAGCCCCAATTGATTCCTTGTATGGGGATTGGAATTTTACTATTTGGAAGTTATAAATAGTGATGATTATCTACGCAAGTACAGATCATATTTTATAAACAGAAATTTACAAGCAAACTACACAAACAAAGTATATCAACATGGGTATGTGTGCCAAAATTTTGGAATGAGTGCAAGTGAATATAAGGTGAATATGAGACTGATTGGGTAGATTTATCGATCTGATTTGATATTTTTTATTCGTTGTCATGTTGGCCCCTTTGCCTCAAACAGGTCTTTAGGTGGTCGCCAACCTGTTAGGAGAAGCAGAGTAGGTGATCGGTTATTTCCTTGCAGGAAAATAACAAAATTTTAGTATTTATATATGAAAAAAGTTAATTAAATGAAACAGAAATTTGTATATAAAAGATAGATAACAGCCAACTAAGATGGTTGTCCTGTGGGGGGGAATTGACCAAAATGGTCAATTTTCCTGTTTGGGACAGTAAGATTAATGGTAGGAAAACATAACAGAAATGTACATGAATGAAATAAGGAAGCAAACAAGTATGAACAACCAACTAAGAAGCTTATTTGAGGATTATCCTAAGGGGGGCTAGGACTTCCAGCCACTAGCTAAGGCTAAAAACAACTGAGTACTTCATAAAATCTACACTAAAACACATCAAACAAGTTAAACAAAATTGTTAGAAAATGAAAACAAGCAAGTTAAACCCAAGGAAGCAACAACAAACACCTAGCTAACTAATCCCTCCTAGAGATAGATAACATAACAAGTATATACTTCCACCCCTCAACCCTTAACCAACAAGTGACACATCCAACAACTAAAATCTAACAAGTATCACACACACAAAGAGTCTTGGAAAATTTCAATAGAGTTTTTTTACTATATTCATCCTCCCCTTTTTACAATGTCAATCCTCTTATTTATAAAGGAGAGGTGAAGTCTTAGGGTTAGGTCACAAGACACTTTTCAGTTTTGGAAAAGTGACAAGTGGACCAACCCTAAAGTCTTTTTGTCTTTTTACCAAAAAGTAATCTTATCCTAAAAGGGAATCTCACCCAAAAGGGAATCTTATACAAAAGGGATCAAATCAAATCAAATCTGATTCGACCTCTTAATTACAATGTATACATACCAAAAAGCAAATCATGTGAGACTACATATTACAAAAAGTCATTTTTCATAAAATGACAAAATCAATATGCCCATTTTCCTTGGGATTTGTGCCATCCCAAAGGCTCTTTGACTGCTTCCATGTTTTGTAGCTATAGGTGAGGTGATTTAGGACAATTCTAGGCCATCCATGGCTGACGGATTCACTGGGATGAAGCCCCAAGGTGTGGGGAAATTACAGAGTTTCTTAGGAGGGCAAGGAGCCTTTGGGATTTGGTCATTGTATGTAAGGAAATGCCCATTGTTCAGGCACTTTTCAGACCTTATTATACACCCCCTTTGCTGCCTATAAGTTTCCATGTGAGCTGGCCAAAGCATGGCTTCGATTTGGGCTTGTTTCGGTGAAGGGACCTCCTGGGACTGAACCTTGAGAGGTTTTTACCCTATACCATATAGCCACAAAATTGTTCTTTCGTGTTTCCATGATATATCTCTATCCTCTACCTTTCTTCTTCCTTTCGCTTGGCACAAATCCAACTCTGGATGAGTAAGATATGGCCCCAGAAAGGTACGCGAGAAGCAGCCAGTCGGGATACTGATCAGGGAAAATTTTGAAATTGGTGAAAAATTATGGGCTAGACACAAGAATTGACAGGATGCTACAAGCCTGCATACCTATATCTAAAATGGATTTTCCTCATTTTACCCAATTTGGCCTCGGAGACCCCTAATTAGGCCTCCTTCTGGCGTGTGCTTTTTGGGTCAATAATGAGTCCCTGTCACTTTGGGACGTGCCACTAAAATTCTGGGATAAATTTGTGGAGGAGAATGCCAGGGATACATTCTTGACTTCACCCTGGTCATTTCAACTATTCACAGGATAAAATCTGTCTTTGTATGGCGAAGTTATGCAATTAAAAAGGTCCAGT
>ML788093.1:1314472-1326815 GCA_009831015.1 Picea engelmannii
CGTCTACCCCTGGTCACCCATACGACCAGGGTGGAACCCCAAAAAGGGAGCTCACAGGGAAGGAGAGTGGAGGGAATGTGTTGGGTTTGGAGCGGTGGTATGGTAGGAGTGGAAGGTGGAGGAGGAGAGGAGTTGGGCAGCGCGCAGGTGGAGGAGGGGAGGAGTATAGTTGGTGCGCACGTGGGGTATGGTGAAGTGGAAAAGGGAATGGGGAGAAAGGGGTGGAGCGGAGGGAATGGAAGCACGGATATGGAAATGGGGGAGTGACAGTGCAAAGGTGGGGTAGGTGGTGGAGTGGTGGCCTGTCTACGTAGAGGAGGGAGCAGAGGGAGGAGATGTGTGCACGCACAGAGGAGTGGAGATCAAGGAGAATGGAGACGAAAGGGGGAGGGTTCTATTGGTTGTGCACGCACAAAGATGGGAAGGAATTGGGTGCGGGAAGGAGGAGCAGCACACAGGGCAAGAGGAAATGGAGTGGAGGAGAGGCCATGGGTGGAGGAGCGCGCACAGAGAGGAGAAATGAAAGAGGAGGGCAGGTGTTGTTGCGCACAAGTGGAGGCTGAGGGCTGGTAGTGGTGTACGAGTGGCCAACCACCCCTAAAAATTATTTTTGAAATTTTTTAGAATTTTGGGTTTTTTCCAATAGTTAGGAGAGGGAGGTTTTGGGTTCAAACACCCTCCCCTCCTATTTGATTTCTGGGTTATTTATGGGCCCTTCTGAGCAGAATAAAAGGGAGGGGGTTGGGGTTCAAAGCCCGGACCTTGCAAATGGCCATGTACAGGCCTGAAATTTCAGCCACAGTCAAGAATTTAATTCTCTAAAGGATCCTTGGAAGCTTGGGCCTCATGCCCAAGAGGGGTTCAAATCCCCTCCCCTTTGAATCTTTTGCACATAAAACTAACTGAAATCGCCAACTAGAAAACATGAAATATGAACCAATAATCAACTTGAAATCTGAACCAGCACTGATACAATCATCCTGAAGGCATAAATAACACTCTTCTATGCAAAAATTTCACCACAACCAACAAGTTTTTTTCCTTTTGAATTGGGCCTGATGGGGGTTTACCTGGCTCAGTGTATAAAGGTTGTTACATGGTCATGGATGGTTTCTCAATGAAGACCTGCACTTGCTGCCAAGAATCCTCCTTCTTCCATTGAAGCCTGTTGTAGAGCTCCCTCTCCCCTTGTCCAAAATGCCAAAGGACTTGAGAGAGGGGAGGGGGGGGTTGTATTTTCTAATTTTCCAAAAATAAATAAATTTCCCCAATATTGCATGAGGGAGGTTGCATGTCCTCCCCTTGATTTTCCAAAATTTTTTAATTTTTATAATTTTTCCCCATTATTTTTTAATATTCCTCGAAAATTGTGCAAGTCAAAGTTTGACTTTGACTTTGACTTTGACCTAGTTGTTGTTGACTTAGCGCCAAAAAGGTTGCCAGATGAGACAGAGTCAGAATTGGACAGAAGGAACATCGTTGGAAAGATCTCGATGAGCCCGTCAATAATATGTCATCACAAGTCTGAAATAATGCCACCTCAACCCTCAATTTCGGGTCAGAACAGTGGCCGCTTAAAACCCCTGACTTGTTGATGGGCCCACATGGCACCTGATCTTGCAAAAGGCGTCAAATCTCCATACGATATCCAATCAAGGTAAATGAAGTACCGTCGAAAAGGTATTGACAATTAATTCGACAAGGTAGCCATAGATTTGTTTGTTGGGGCCATTAATGGTTGTTTTATCTGTCATGGAACCCTATTATGCGAGTTGGTTGCCCCCCTTTGCCCGAAATAATTGACCAAATTGTGACAGCTCTAACCGGGCCATCGGAGGTTAGAATGAGGAAAATGAGGAGTCGTTGGAAAGGTATTTGAGTCCATTATTGCGTGAAATTTCTGAATCTTTGATTTAAAACTCTTTACCAACAATGTTTAAACCCCAAAGAACTTCAACCAATCTAGTGTCTAAAATTGGTCATGAACTTGCAAAAGCTCATTCTTACCAACCGAGGGTCGAAACCAAGCACAGGATATACCATTTGAAAGGTCTCGCACTTCCCTACACCATGTCTAGGTTTGATTTTCCTTTTGAAATAGGAATCTGACTAGAATCAGACCAAGAAGTCACAACTATTGGTTTTGGCCATTCGGGTGACATTAACTTTGTGTCCTCCATACGGGGTCATATAGACTCAAAATCGGGCTCACGATAGCTCGTTAGAAAGGTTGTCCTGATCCATAAAATATGGAAGCAATTTTTTTTCCCAAAATGTGATTAGTATTCATTTTATCCTTTGTAAAAGGACCCCATCCCCAAGGGTCCCTCCTAGTGATAGCCGAAGGGGGCCAATGTTAAAATTTTTGCAAACTGTGTGTTTAGCTCATGAAATATGAACTGAACAGTATTGACATGATGACTTATGATGTGGGAGGGTTCACAAATCTTTGAAGGTAGCCAACTGATACTCTTTCAAGGGCAGAGGTCATAGTAACTATGATTCCCACCACTATCTTCGACTAGAACCATAGCACAAAAGGATTCTTGTCGAGGAATGAAAGTGTAAAATACCATGTTGAGCCCAGAGCAGACTTTTGGGTCAACAAGAATGTTTGACCCGGTCATAGGTTTTAGTAAACCATGAATGACCAGATGTGGGAGTAGCATGAAGCTCAGAAAGCACCGTGGATTTAAGTTGTGATTGTTTACTTAAATACAAACGGCCTTTGTAGCGAAGCTCATCATTGTGCCAAGAGTACCCTGGGGAAACTGGAGAGTTGGATTGAAATTGTTGGATTATGTGCGATATTTTAGGATCATGTAGCCATTCTTGGCGCACATCTTAGAGCCAATATGGTACAATGAAGGAGAGGGAGAAAAGGGACCATTCATCTTCATATTTTCGAGAAAGAGTGTCAACAACCACATTTTCTTTGCATTTCTTGTAAATGATCTCATAATCATAATCAAATAGCTTAGTTACCCATTTTCATTGCTATGGGGAGGAAGGTCATTGCTCCAAAAAATACTTGAGGCTTTGATGATCTGTCTTGATTTGGAAGAGTTTCCCCAGGAGATAAGGGTGTCAGAGATCCACTACATGCAGAATAGCCAACATTTACTTTTCATAGATTGATTGGCCCAAATGGTGTTCTGAAAATTGTTTGTTGGTAAAGGCCAAAGGTATTCCTTCTTGTCCTTGATGGTGAATTTATTGGGCACAAAATTTAGGACACATGTGCCAAGTACATTCTTTCTTAAGTACCATGACCACAGGGGAAGAATAAGGGATGGTATTGGAGCGAATAACACCTGCTTGGAGCAACTCCTGCACTATTTTCTCAATTTCATTATTTTGGGTAAAGGGAAGATGATAAGGGCGAACATTGGGAGGAAGACTTCCAGGAACAAGGGGAATGGAATGATCATGAACACCATGAGAAGGAATAAGTCCCTGAGGGGTGGAAAAAACAACTTAATGTATGGAAAGGATAGTTTGGAGGTCAAGATGCATAGAGGGTGTCTCAACGGCTTGAATAGAATGGAGTTGAGCAATAATACCAGAGTGGTCTTTCTTGAGGAGATTTTCCATGCGATGGGAACTAATGATCTCAAGAGAACCAGCTGTGAGACCTTAGAATTGATACCTTTGTCCCTCCTGTTGGAATTTCATGGTTAATTCCTTAAAATCCATAAGAATGGGACCCAAAGTGCATAACCATTCAACACCTAGCACAATGTCAGAACCGCCCATGTCAATGGAAAACATATGATATTTCAGGTGGTAATGTATGTTTTGAAGAAGAACATTTTCACAATGCCCACCACATTTCATGGACCCACCATTGTCTATCATAATTTGAAAATTATTGACAACATGAATATAGCAATTGGTTTCCTGGGGAATGCGACGATGAATAAAATTGTGGGTGCTACCACTGTCAACAAGGATGGTGACCTTCCTATGCTTAATATATCCAATGAGCTTGAGGGTTTGTGGGTCAGAGAAGCCAATGAGGGCATGCCAAGAAATACGTGGGTCAACTTCAGGTGGGTCAGCAAGCTCCCGAGTAGCATTGGGAAGGGAGGGCTCGTCAATAAGGGAACTGTCACATCATCTTCAAGAACATCTTCAGAAATGGCCATAAAAAGTTTTTGTTCTTTACACTTGTGCCCCGGAAAATATTTTTCATCACAATTATAGCAAAGACCCTTCAATTGGCATTCAACCATTTCAGCCCTAGTTAGTTTCTGGATCTTGAAGGGAGTGACAGGCGGGTTAGGATTAGTGGATCGAGGGCAAGGAACAAAAGAGGATTTTTTGTTCTAGGAAAAAACAACTTGTTGGAACTTTATCACTTTGAGTATCTTCCAACCAAGTCCGAGGGTGGGCCATGAGAACCTGGGATCAGATTTCATCCTTGAGGCCACTGATAAAGCATTCACGGAAGAACGCATCTGACATGCTCTCTTTTCGAAAGGCCAAATGCTCAGAAGAAGTGATAAATTCTTCCATTGTGCCTGACTATTTCAACTTGGTCAAACAATCGAGATAGTGGGTATCAGTATCAAAGTAGACATAGGCATAGATCTCTACAACAAACTGGGTCCAAGAAATATACCCCTGATGTGAATTTTTACGCCATTTCCACCATGGCCACCATTCATGATCTAGATATAGGACATCATAGCGAAGTTTGGCCAACTCGTCACTAATACCATGGAGAGAAAAAGAATGCTCCATTTGAGTGACCCAACCCGTAGGATCAGAGCCATCAAATTTATCAACCTCTACGTGGGGAAGATGAGGTTCACAATGAAAGGCATTGGATTGAAAATGAAGACACTGAGAGGAATCAATAGTATTGGGTTGGTCTGATGAGGAAGGACCCGTAGGGCGGTGCAACAATTGATTAACAACAGACTGGAGGGTGGTAAATTGGGTTGTGAAGTTGGCTTCCATGGTGTCAAATTTGTGCTCTACTTTTTCAATGCGGGAATTGGTAGAACCAATCTCATACATCATATGTTCGATGGAGGCATGGGCTTGATTGATGGAGGCTTGGAGTTATTGGTTGCGAATGGTGTCCATTTGGAGAGGGTAAGTGTGGGTAAGGAAAAATGGGTGGGTGGGAACACAAAAAAGGACTTATAAGTGATATGTACCATGACGATCAGTGAGAGAGGGGAAATATAATGGAATAGGTGGAAAAATAGGGAAATTGGGAAGGCATCAGGTCCACTGAAACAAAAAGGATTAAAAATGAAGGGTATGACTGCGATCGGGGAGAAAAGGGAAATCCAATGGAATAGGTCCCAAATAATTTATACTCCAGCCTGAAGAATATTGTAGTGATGAAATGCCCAAATGCTTAATAGAAAGAAATGTGTAGTAATTTTGCAACCAGAATGCAGAAGGCGTAGTTGCGCGACAATAGATCTTTTCTGTTCTATTTTTGTTTCTGTCCCCGGGGGTAGGATATTCAAGGTTTCTACATACAAGGGTTTTCCCTGTGCTATAGCTCTCTGATATACATGCGGGGTCCAACAGTAGTACTGGCCCAATATCTCAGCGCACCAACTAAGGAGGCTAGACAGTGCCCTTAGCCGTACTACCCGACTACCCAGGTAGCAGAGAGTATCTTCCCGAGTGTTTTTCTTGGTGGCACTATAGAAGTTAGGCGATCAATCAGTTTATCTATGGAGGGCTTCAAGAAATCTAGGTTGATCTGTATACATGTGTTGTCTGATGTGCTACCACTTGAAGGGGTACTAATAAGGGTTACAAGGGTGGCCAACAAATGTGCGCTTAAGTACCTCTTGTATTTCCTACGTGTATGATGTTGATATATGGTAGTTGCAAGAGGTATTTACCTCCACGTGTAAACCTGATGAGAATAGAATATTTTGGGAAACAAGAAGAAACCCTAATTAGTTGGCTAATAACCCTAGAAGACAAGTCAGCTCAAGAGGATAATGTGTATTAGGTTATTAGCCTCCAAGAAAAATATTATATACTAAGTAAATTGGCACCTAGAATGAGAAGTCAGCCCAAGAAGTTTTCCAGAATTACTATAAATATAGGAGGCCAGTCTTCATTATGGAAAGCATTCTCAGAACTGCAGTAGCACACTTGTGCGCACTGCAGTTGGGCAGTTTTGTGCGCAAGTTCTGGAGAAGTTGTTGTCGCCAATCTATATTCTCGGTCTTCTCTGGGTTTGGGCTTTCTGATCAGCTCTTGTTACTCTTGTTTGGTGCGCTATCCTTGGAGAAAGATGTGCCACCTTTGTTTGGCTATCTAGCCTAGGGTTTGCTTCTGGAATGATTCTCTGTCAAGGTTAAGGTGCTCGGGGGTGGCTTCGGCTATGGTTGGGTGACAATAGTGATATTTTCTATGGTTAAACGAGCACACCCATTATATTCTAACAATTTATGGGCCCACACCTCCTTCATTCAATCTAACCACTGGAAGGGAGCATAACCATAAGGATACTAAGCTCATTGAAGAATTGTCGCTAGGGTTTCTAGCAGGAGCAGTTACTAAAGCACTATCGCTAGGGTTACTAGTAGGTGCAGTTGTAGAAACCATAACCCTCTCGTTGAGGCACCTTAAGTGAAGGGATTGACCTAATTCTCAGATAGACTAGTGCGCCCTAACCTAGCACACCTCCTGGTACTCTCAGCAAGCTAAGACGTCAAGTTTGAGTTTTTGGTCAAATCTAGGGTTGACCAAGTTAGAGCAGCCATGACTTACTCTATGAAGTCAGAAAACAAGTTAGAAGGTGTTTCTAACTTCAGATCTTGGAAGACAAGGATTGATCTCATCCTTGCCAAGAATAAAGTGTTGGATATCGTGAAAGGAAATATTGTGGAACCAGAGTTTGAAGAAGGAAAAGAGAAGGAACCGTCGAACATTGCAGTTATGGATAAGTTCAAAGGCAATGACATCAATGCCATGAGTATCATAGTGGATTCTATAAAATACCACTTGATACCCTACATCTCCCATCTTGATTCGTCTAAGAATATGTGTGATGCCCTGACAAACCTCTTCTCAGTCAGAAACATTGGACAAGTAATGAGTCTGGAGAATGAGCTCTGTGACATGAAGATGAATGATGATGACAACATAACATCATACTTTGTGAGGATCTCTTAGTTAAGAGATCAACTAAAAGCTATTGAAGAAATCATCTCAGAGAAGGAACTAGTAAATATAGTACTCAATGGTCTTCCCAAGACATGGGATGCATTTTCTGCAAGCATGAACACAAGGAAGGAGTATCCTACATTTGAAGAACTTTGGACTTGTTGTGCGCAAGAAGAATCAAGGATCAATGCAAAAGACAAACCCCAAAAGAAATATGATGATCAAGCCTTCACAACAAAGTTCAATAATTTCAGGAATAAAAAGAAGTTTGGCTCCAGGAAGAAACCAAATCAAGAGAAAGATATGTCAAGAATACAATGCTTCAATTGTCAAAAGTATGGTCACTACAAGAATCATTGTCCCAAGTTAAAGAAAAGGAAGGAAACACATGAAGCATCAGTTGCCGAAGAAAGGGAACCCTCAAAGAAAGCCAAGCAAGACAAAACACACTTCTTCTTCTAAGACAAGGTAACAATATTCTTCATATTTCTTGTACATAACATGTTTACATAGTTTCTGTACATATCCTTCATATCTATTTTCTAGAAGATAACATGTTCAAAGAGAAACTATACCTCTGGAAGAACAACAAGATAAGGATTGCTATCACAATGACTACAAGTCAGGAAATACACATGAAAGGATGAAGTACATCAACAAACCCTGGTAACAATTCATGTGGAAGTTATTACATAAGTAACACCTGCAAGATAAGCTTAAATCAAAACCAATCTTGAAGAAACCCAGAAGAAGTAAGACAGAAAGAAGTCAACAATCAAGAGGAAATTGGAGAAAGACTTATGACACTTTGCATAAGGCAATAAGGATGCAGACGGAAGCGTGGACTCTATTAGATGGAGGGAGCTGATTATATATTTCCAAAATAAGAGCATGCATTCATGCATGAAGCAAGGATTAGGAGGGAGCTAATCCTAATGATCCATTGAATATGATGAAGTATCTATCCATGGTAGAAACCATGAAAAGCAGCACGTGTTCAATTTGACTTTAGAAGAAGTCTTCTTTGAAAAGAAGCCTCAAAGTATCCCTGGTTTTCCATCAACATCCATGATCCTATGATGAAAGAAAGAAGTTGAAATCTTTAGGGCATGGAATCTATAGAAAAATCCATGGACCCAAGAGCTAAAGAGAAACATGAGGAAGAACATGAAGATTCCAAGAGAGAAAGAAAAGCCAAAACAACCAATCATTGTATCAAGAATCACAAGACTACCATTCTGACCTGAACTCACTAAAAGCAATCAAGCAGAGGAACTTAAAGTTGTGATGAAGAATAGTGTATGGAAGACTTATGAATGTAAGCATTGTGAGATCCAGAACTAGAGGTTCTCCCAGATGGAGGGAGAAGACTGTGATGATTGCTTGTTCCAGTAAACCAGATATACCTCTACATGAGCCATTATATCGTCTACAATATCCATGGGTTGGAATTGACATTAGATGAATGCAAAGAATGTTCTATAGAATAATTGAAAAAAGAGCGTATGTAGAGAAACCTCAAGGCTTTGAGGTATACTAGAAAGAGACCCTTGTATGTAGATGAAAGAAGATTTTGTATGGACTCAAAAAAACTTTGTGCAAAGCTTCTCATGCACAGCAGAAGCGTGGTGAAAATCTTCTATGATAAAATTTAGAATGGTTACTCATAAGTCCAGGATGATGGATTGCTAATCCATGACAAACTCTCATGATGAAAGAAGAAGTGCCACATGGATATGTTCCAGTTTGAGCCTTGCCACGATGTTATGAGCTAGCAGAAAACAAAGGAACTGAATTCAACTATGATATATTGTAATGATCAGAGCTATATGAAGCCTTCAGAGAAAACCAGTGCTCCAGAAAGACCAAAGTACATTGAGATGAAGCATTACATTCTCCATGATGAAGTCCAGAAAAGAGAAAATGGTTCTCCAATATATATCTCCACAGATGAGAAGATAAGCAGACATTTTGGTAAAGCCTCTGTCCAAGATGAAAGAGTTTACGTACTCAAGTTGGAGCTCATGGAGACGACTTCCTTATTGAAAAAGGAAGAGATGACTCCCAGGTAGGGAGGGAGCACTGATGTCTTATTGACTTATGGACAGTCATTTTTCAATTCGAAAAATGGTCCAGGATGAGCAGTTCCTTTCCAGTTTGGAAAGTGGTTTGAGATTTCTGACGGACAGGCATTTTCCAGTTCAGAAAATGGTTCAGATCGAACGGTCATTTTCGTAATGAAAATGGTTCGATGGATTGTTGATGTACCATAGACAACGATTCCCCTTGTGGTCAACATTGAGAATGGTCTAGGACAGTCTGTCTTCTTGACGGTCACTCTCAATAGTGGTCAAGAAGACTGGTCCACCTCGCCAAACAGTCATTCTTTCGAAGCTCACAGTTGTGAGCAATTTCCAAGAATGGTCCATTTTGGAGGTTGGTGCAGGACAATCATTTCCTTAGGAAATGGTCTGGACATGCATTCCCTAGGGCAGATTCATTCTCTCTAGGTTGCACTTTGTTTAGTGCCAGAGGAATGGCCCAGATAGATGAATGGTCCAGGTTCAACAATCGGGGACAGGCATTCCCTAGGGCAGACTCAGTCTCTCCAGGTTGCACTTTGTTTAGTGTCGGAGGAATGTCCCAGATAGGCGAATGGTTCAAGCTCAAAAATCGGGACAATTATTCTTCCTTGCTTGAGAAGAATAGTCTAGATAGATCATCATTGATGTTTGACCTTCTGAGGGCAGATGCTCTTCCAGATCTCACAGTTGTGAGTGGAAGAATGGCCCAAATGATTCGGTTTATATCATAACAATGTTTTATGTGCAGGTTGATATCAAATGATTCTTATGGAGACTGTATGTCTCCAGACAGTAGATGTATACTACTATGGTGGATGTGTTCCACTGATTGTGACTATATGTCATTGATCGAGTATCTGTGTGTTACTTGGTGTGGCAGTGTACCACTGGATTATAGTTGTGTACTACTATGGATAGACATAGTTGTGTTCTATTGAATGACATTGTTCCTATTGCCTTGAAAACTATCAGTAGTGTTGGAAATGATTATTAGTTGGATGGATGATCAATGGAAAGAGATTTCCTAGACAGAAAATGGTCCAGGACATTTATTCTTCTAGGACATATGTCTAGATTAGAAGAATGGCTATTGTGTCACTCTGTGGAGTGAGTGACTTATCCAACATCATGTATGATTACTCAGATGGAGTATGGTTTCGAGAGATGATGCAGTTGATGACATTGATAGTGATGATGGTGCTCATGAGATAGTCTATACGACTATGATTGATGCTACCGGGTGAATGGTATTTTTGTGCTCAAGACCATTTCCTTCAATACCTCCCTAGCTAGGAGGGAGTGTTGATATTATGGTAGCTGCGGGAGGTATTTACCTCCACATGTAAACCTAATGAGAATAGAATATTCTGGGAAGCAAGAAGAAACCCTAATTAGTTGGCTAATAACCCTAGAAGACAAGTAGGCTCAAGAGGATAATTTGTATTAGGTTATTAGCCTCCAAGAGAAGAAGTTGGCTAAAGGAAATATTATATACTAAGTAAATTTGCACCCAGAATGAGAAGTCAGCCCAGGCAGTTTTACAGAATTACTATAAATACAGGAGGCCATTCTTCATTCTGGCAGGCATTCTCAGAACTGTAGTAGCACACTTGAGCGCACTGCAGTTGGGCAGTTTTGTGCGCAAGTTCTGGAGAATTTGTTGCCGCCAGTCTATAGTCTCGGTCTTCTCTGGGTTTGGAATTTCTAATCAGCTCTTTTTACTCTTGTTTGGTGCGCTATCCTTGGAGAAATATGTGCCACCTTTGTTTGGCTATCTAGCCTAGGGTTTGCTTCCGAAATGATTCTCTGTCAAGTTTAAGGTGCTCGGGGGTGGATTCGGCCTATGGTTGGGTGACAATAGTGATATTGTCTATGGTTAAACGTTAACACCCATTATATTCTAACATATGACTCCCCAACCACAGGTTTATGCGCGTAACAACAGATCTCTCTAGCTTTAAGATGTCAGAATACGTCTATACCCTGAAAACATTTAACCCACAATTTTTTGTCGAGGAAAGTGCTCTGATACCACTTGTAGTATTCCATATATAAAATAGTATGCATAACATAAATATTTTAGCTAGAAATGGCAGAGAAACAAGGATATAACCAGAATAATATCAAAACAATACCAGAATAATATCAGAATAACACTAGAATGAGCACTTTGATTATTGATAGCAATGTTCACTTGCCTCTTCGAGGGGGAAACCTCTAGCAGAGAAGAGCTCTATTACAATAATATCTAAGACAAAACTTCTCATCCCCTCTATTCCTATTTATACTAAATCTATCTATCCAAAAGAACAATCTAGAAGAATATCCTTCTAGAAGCAGAAGCTTCTATTAGGTCTTCTTACATTTGACTTATTCCTCCTTATTGCTAGGCCTTATTAATATTGACCTTTATTACATGGAAATATATTATTCTACCCACTTGAGGGGTTAGGTAGGTTAGGTCCCTAACAGATCCTAGGTTCAAAATTTTCCACATTTGTTATGCATTACCTTCTATCTTGTGCCTCCCATTTTTCAATCAACTTCAAGCAATACTTAGTGTTATGCCTAGTATTTTAACAATGGCCACAACAATGTTGACACCACGATGAACAATTCCATGCAATATGCCCCACTTCATTATAGTTGCAACACCATGGCAAAGGATTATTCACATCATTCTAAAAAGATCAATTATCTTGATTTGGATGCCTCTGCCTCCAACTCCTATGTGTAAGTTTCAAACCTTTACAGTATAGCAATGCACACATAGATTCTTTATAAAACAAAAAAGAAAACAATAGCATTCAAACATATTACTCAGAAATTTACCTTGGAAACCCTTAACTGAGAAAATCAACAAATGTTTAGAGACAGGCCTCTAACTCTCATTATATTAAATTCACCATTTACAATACAATATATATGATTCTATAGCATCCAAAACCCTAACCCATCAACCCGAGTTAGTTTCCTTAACCAGAATTATAATACAATAGACCAAAAGACCATTGGCCAAAAACAACCTAAAAAAAAATTGGGGCTTTGGCCCCTCTCTGATCCCCCCAACGCAAAGTAAAATGTGTGGGAATAATCATGCAAAAAAT
>ML788094.1:7983-19666 GCA_009831015.1 Picea engelmannii
TTGTTGACTATGTAACCCTGTAACCCCCTGTGTGCAAAGAAAACAACAAGTGGGAGAATGTTGGGTATGTGTTATATTCTTTGCACGAGTAGTAGTGTCTGAGTGCCTGCGCCGGGCACGCAGGGGGGTAAGAGGGGGGCGGAGCCCCCCACGCGGGGGTTTGGGGGCAGCGCCCCCCAGAATTTTTTTTTGGGCCGACATATTTTCGCCGGTTTCAGGCCGACATATTGCCGACATATTATCGTCGGGCTGACATATTTTCGGGACGACATATTTCCGGGACCACATGATATTAGGTGGTTTTCGGCACATGGTTTTTGCCGATGGTTTTCTATTTCCGGTCAAGGAATTAGGGTTTTGGACTAATCCAGGTCATTGGGTTAGGGTTTTGGATGCCGCTGGCTCCTATATGTATATTGTATTGTAAACAATGTAACACAATGTGTATCAATATAATATATGTTGGTTTTCCCGGTTTGGGTTTCCAGGTGAAAAATCTCTGTGTAATGTTTGTATTTGCCATTGTATCTTTTCTGTTCTTTTCTGAATATCGATTTGCAGTAGATATTGTACAAGGTTAGAATTTACAATTTTGGCCTCTAAAAAAAGAGGGGGGTGTCACTTTTTTATTCAATGATTGACCCTTTAAGATTCTGGTTGCATTGGCACTGATTGTAAGTGCATGATTTCAATGAAGTTTTAATTTTAACCTTATAAAAAAATGGTATTGCTAGTAGTGTAGCTTTTCAATTTGACGGTCAATTGTAAGGTTTTTGTTTCAATATCACAGGGTTGTTAATGCCATGGTTGAAAAATGTGGTAATTTTACCTCCCCCGCAAAAAAAGACGCTACTAGTAGTAACACTTTTTGAAACAAGGGTAAAACAACCACTAAGTGTAACCTCTAAAAAAATAAAAACTCTAAAAAGTTATCGTCTAATTGGTAACTATGCTCTTTTATCCAAGCCCTAAGTGTTTGGTTACTCTGTCTTTGTTTTTTTACAACTATGGCTGCAAAAAATTTTTCTTAGACTTTGTTTATTCTCCTTGCAATTGTCTTTTGCTTTTACTTGTGTGTTCCTTAGAAAATTAGGCTCATTCTTTTCTTAGATAGCCTTGGTTAGCAAAACACACGTGCTAGGGCTAACAACATATGATCTAATGATATTAATGTTTCAAACGTGGAGCTGCATGATAACAAACGCATGAGGGCTTGTTATAGAAAATTTTTCCACACTCCATGCATCTTGCTTTGATGGCCTTCTATTTCCCTCTGCAGACTTAAATTCCCCTTTTTGCTCACTCTAGGGTAAAAAATGCATATGTTTGTCCATATACATGACCTATAGTTAGAAAACTCACGTATACACAGGTTTCTCCATTACAACCCATGTACATTGGGTTTGGTGCTCAAAAATCAAAAAATATGTTAGGTTTCCATGTCATGCCATGAGATCCATGATCCTTGACCTTCCATATACTGGAAACGCTCTGACTCGACCCTTCAATTCCATTTGGAGGCTATAAATCGAGCCATATAAAATCCTTAAGGGGATGATCACATTGAGAGAAAAGACACTCTCGACAAATTTCACCTCAAATTGAGTCTTCATCCCTTTGTCCTTGAAAGTATGAACTTCTTGTGTTCAACTCCCAAGCTCTTCCTATCTTGAGATGGAGAACTTCATTGACTCCTACTACTTGAGAGATTTCCTTTGTGGAGGATTGAAGTGGTGGAGGCCCAGCTGGAGGGACTTAGTTTCTTGGTTCTGTTATGTGTCATTTCAGAAGTTTGTCACCTATGTACTTCTGTTGATTACATTAATAGAAATACTCTTTTCTCGTCCATTCGATATATTACAAATATGTGTATTTATTTCCATGGGTGTATTTGTTATGTATGTTAATAGATTATGCTAATTTATATGCTAACATTCTATATAATTACCATATTCTTGCATATCTTGGTTGTTGAGGACAAGTTGCAGGCATAAAGCTTTGAGTCAAGTGCTCAACGATGGTCTTCTTTGGACGTCCAAACGAGGTAGGCTTCTAGACTTCTCTTGTTAGCATTTTCATTTATATATCATACTTGATATTAGAGTTTATTTCGTGGTGTCATTCTCTTTGTTGTGGTTTGCCCCTAGCCATAAAGAGATTTTCCTTGTAACAAAATTGAGAACTCCACTGGGGAGATCTCCCTTTTTGGGAATTGGGTGTTATTTCTTGTTTATTTTCTCTTTGTTTTCCTGAGCTTATGTGTTTTTTGTTGCTTGAGAGCCTCTATTTTGCCTTGTATCTAAGTTTCTTGGCCTAACCCTTGCCCAAGTGGTGTCTTCTTTGACATATGAAGGTTTTCCCTTGACAATTGCGTACATACGCGAGTTGTCTTTCTTTAGGGAATGTACATACGAATTGTAACACCCTATTTCCCCCAGTCTGTAAATATAAATATATTGGCCAAGGAACTATGGAAAACCTAAAAGTGTGAATGTTTGATTTAATGGACCTTTGTACAAAAGGTCGATGAATGTAAGTTCTGTTATTTTAATAGAAAATGGCTACGTGTTGCATGACTGCTTAAAGAGGGGATGTGCTAAGAGAAAACCATGAATGCTATGAAAGGTGGTGGAGGGGACCCTGAATGGTTGCGTTAACGTCCACCGAACCAGTACCATGTTGGAATTAATTGCTCAGATCATAACAACCCTCTTACCTAAAATGAATTCCCACCAAGCTGGTAGTTGAGAAGGCCTTCTCACGAGTTAATGAGGGGATGGGGGAAGACTACCCACCTGTAAGGCTTCCAGACCTGACCATGGATGGGGGAATTCGAGCCCCACACAATATTGCTGAGGAAGGCAAGAAAGGAAGCGTGGTGTGGGAGAGGGCCTGCGAAGAGTGCAGAGATGAGAGCAGAAGCTCTCGGGTCTGAGAAAGCATTGAAAGTGAAACAGTGAGTTATGATCATAGAGAATACAGACAGAGCCAGGAGAAGGAGAGTAACCTTCGTCCTTAGCTATTCTTTTATTGGGAGAAGGAGAGTAACCTTCATCCTTATATATTTTTGTATTGGGAGAAGGAGAGTAACCTTCGTTCCTAACTTTCATTGAGATGGAAGTAAGAGATTTAATCTCAAAGCATCGTGGCCTAACCTCGGGGGTGGAGAGTGATAAATCCATTGGGAGTGACTGAGCCTATGTTTGGGTGGAAGCGAGCACCCATTTCAACAGTCGCATCACACATTGTGGTTCTGATAAGTGTTTTTATGCCTTGTGCTTTGAATTGGAAATAATGGATGCATGCTTGTATTTATATGCCTATAAATGGTTTCTGTATTGAATGATTAAGTTAAGAGTATGCGTTCATTCCTTGAGAAATTTTACATCTGCGTGATTTTCCTTATGCTCTAGTTTAATTCCTCAAAAGTACTTTCCCCAGGAAATTTCATCACCGTCCTAGAGTCGATTGAGTACTTCCCTGATTGCAGAGGTTGAATCCTGTAATCATTGCGAGGGCAGAGTCTATTAAGCTCAGGAGAGGTAGTGCAGATATGCATAGGCTCTCTACGAGGCAAGCAGAGACTGAGAACCACCTAAGTTCTAGACTAGAGGAAGGAGTGCAAGAGTTGTGCAGAAGACCCTTCTAGGTGTTAATTCCAGGAGAAAGAGCGCAGTGCTCTTAAATCCTTCATAACTAACGAAGTTCAAGAAGGATAGTGAGATTCAGGTATCGAAAGGGAACACCCTTTCGTTTGGAAGATGAATGGATGAGACCCATCGGAGAGGATCTAAGGTCTATCATGACTGCTAGATTTGTAGAAGGAGAGCAGGCGTTAACGCCTCGATTACTTCATTCTTCACAAGTTTGCACATCGAGATATTCACATGTTAGCGTAGCCAAGTCTTCCAAAATCCGAAGACACGAAATAACCTAGACCATTCATCCAAGGATCTATCGGGACCCTCCATGACCGTCGGATTGGGGAGATCGAAGTTCAAATATCGGGGGAATCTCACGTTGGCGCAACTAAACTTCTGAAACCAGAAGTTGTGATGTGATCTGGAACGTTGGATCGAGGAAGGTCGTGGACCATCGATCCAATGCGAGCAGATTAATGCAAGGAGTACGTGGAAATTCGAAATTCCCTAAGGACTAAGCTCAAAAGATACAAGTGATTTTCAGAAGCACAGATGAGGTCAAAGAGGTGAACTTGTTTCAAGTTCGTAAGCTTAGGAAGGAAAGCGGAAGTCGAGACCCATACATTAGGGCTTGGAGGAAGTAAATCGAGGGTCGAGACCTCCAAAACATATGATATCTTCCAAGTCAGGAAGGAGGCGAAAGCTCAGGAAGGATAGAGGCCTAGAAGAACTCAAAGGAGGAGGATAAGGGCTGAGAGACATTCAATACATGAAAGCTCAGGAGAGATAGTGAGTCATTGATCTAAGGAAAGATTGAACTGTTGATTCCTTTCGTTGGGAAAGAGACTTCAGGAAATCAAAACTTGGGAGTCTGGAGAACAGAGGAGATTATTTCCCAAAGTCATGAAATGTGAATTTCTGAGTCACGAGAAAGGATCTGGGCCATCAGATCAGAGACAGATGAGAGGAGCATGCAGAAGATAGGAGAAAAGAATTGATCCGTTAGATCTGAGTGCATGGACCAACAGTTGTTGGATCCCAAGGAAAGTGCACAAGACAGGTTATGAATTCATCAGAACCATCCATCTTTAGAGTTGACAGGTGGCAGCAGATCTAGGAGTTTGAGAACTCAGACTTCGAAAGATTTGCAAGCTGAGTTCATGAAAGGATCCTAGCCATCCATTGAGAAGGGATGCATGGTGAGAGATTAGTGTTTCGTTGACTTCCAACTCGAGAAGTCAGAGATAGGAGTCGAGAGAACTTGTGAAGTCTAAGTTCGCGAAATGATCCTAGCCATCCATCGAGAAGGGACACTTGGTGAGAGATCAACGTTATGCTGACTCACAACTCGAGAAGTCAGAGATAGGAGTCGAGAGAACTCACGAAGTCTGAATTTGTGAAATCATCCTAGTCGTCCATTGAGAAGGGATGCGTGGCGAGAGGTCAGCGTTTCGTTGACTCACAACTTGGGAAGTTAGAGATATGAGTCCTGAGGACTCGTGAAGTTCAATCTTGTGAAAGGATCACAGTCATTGATCAAAGGAGGGATCCAGACCATTCATCTGGAAAGAGGATATTGGTAAATCGAGAATCGGGGAAACAGAGGTAAGCCAACCTCCAAAGTCGCGAAACGTGAAATATTGATTCATGAGAGAGGAGATCAGGATCGTTGGATCACAGGGAATTGTGGACCATTGGCCTGACGCGAGTGTAGGTTCGGGTTTTAGAAGAAGGGAGACAAGAAATATTCCGACCTCACGAAACGTGAAGTCACGAAGTGCTCGTAAGTTGGGCCCTGGGTCATAGCCGGAGGTCACATTTTTGAAGGTAAGGAGTGGAGCTAGCGCTCGCTAGGCTCCTAGTTCGAAATTCGAAAGTTTGGGATTCAGGTGAGTCAAGGTTAGCTCACACCCAAACACCCAAAATGAGAACTCGCGATTTGATCACAGTCGTTGATTGAAGAGAGAGCGTGGACCGTAGATTGGATCTCGGAGGGAGTTCGCATATCGGACTTCAGAGAAGAGGAGTGAACTTCCCTCGGGAGACGCAAAGCATGAAGTCACGAAGCACCCTTTGGTTAGTCCCATGGCCATAACCTGAAGTCATATGAAGGAAGGGGATAGCATGGAGAGATAGAACCTATTGCTCAAACCTTTCAAAGGGGCCATAAAAGAGCCCGCGGTTTGGAAGAACCTGCAATTGAAGAAAAAGAAAAATTTTATTCATGCCCCATCGTGGGTGTGTTACAGTTATTAAGTGTGGTACATATATCTTCACCTCCCAAGATCGTGATCATCCTACCATGAGTACTGAGTTAGATATGAATGTCTTGGGAAGCCCTTCGACTCTTATATCTGTTGTGATTAGTAGAGTCCCCTCGACTCCCTCATCGTCAGTTGTTTGGATTCTAGAGGCTCCCTCATCCAATGCTACCCAACCCATGGTCTTTGCTCAGCCCATGGGAGTGAATATTTTTTTATTTCCATATGGTATGCCAAATCATAGTACTCATTCAATACCTTCGATCACTAATCCTTTTTCCTATGGTATGCCAAACATGACTTCGCACTTCTCATCCTCCATTTCATCGTCTCACGTGAATCCTAGTTTTGGGTCTGGGGGCATGACGTCTCCTTATACTCCTTTCTCATTTGGTGGGGGTCATATCCCTCAACCATTTCCTATAGTAGGAGGTTGGAATCCTCCTTCCTTTGGGCCCAATACTAGCTTCACTTTTCCAAGATCGAGTGCTCAAATGGGCATTCTCTCTACTTCTTATATTTTATTTGTCATTCCTTCTTCCACATCGTCAATTCCTACAAACAATTTTATTATGGTGAACCTCCCTTTTTCCTTTGGTGTTTGATCTGAAGGGATTCAATTTTATAGTATGGGCAACCCCCTACAAGGAGTTCCTTCGTTTGGGGGTAACGTATATCCTCATATGAGTAATCCTTATAATTTTTTTTTATCTTCACAAGCAGCTTCCTCAGTAATTATTCCCTTATAGCCTTTTATATTCGGAGGATACTATCCTACTGAACAGGGCCATGGTATATAACAGAACCCTGTTTGTCTTGCGATATCTCAAAACCAGTCTTTCCCGGGAGCATGGGCCTCTACGTCGCAACCCTGACTCCCTTTTCTTGCCACATTAAATCTACCAGACTTGTCAAAATTGATGAATGACCCTGTGCATCATGATCCTTCATGGCCCCCCGTCTCCACCAAGCTTCGTTCTAACATTCCAAAGTTTGAAGGAAATAATGGTGAAGACCTAGGTGATCATGCGACTACCTTTCACCTATGGTGCTCATCTAAATCCCTTAATGACGATTCTATTCATTTGAGGATATTTCAACGAACCCTCATAGGGGTCACCAAGAAGTGGTACATCGAGCTACATAGGGGAAATTATAGAACTTTCAGTCAGAAGGTCTTGGTTTTTCTCAATCACTTTCAATTGTCGGTTCGTTGTGATCTCGACATAGAAATTTTATATGCTCTTCATCAAGATAAAGCCACCCACATCTTTGATCATATCAAAGAGTTGTGTAAACAGAAGAGGTTAATTAAATCCTACATTCCTCCAGAGTTTCTCTTGGAATGGTACCTCAAGTCTTTATTGCCTTACATTTCAAAGGATGTTTCTACATCCAGAGTGACATCTGAGGAAGAAGCCATATTCAAAGCCCAACAATTGGACCTTATATATTCTTAACATAGGATTCTTTATGAAATTATCCCTGACACACTATAGTAAAATTATGATCCTAGACAAAAGCCTGGGCCTCATGCTGATGACATCATAGGCTCCACAAATGCTAAGACTACATACCTAGTGACAAACCAGCAAAAAGATTTTTCTTTGAACCCTTATGTAGTAGGACAAGCTATGATTTCATCCTCCACCACCCCATCGGTGGATGTGCATTCTGTACATTCGTCGTCAAACCCAAACAATGACCAGCAACCTAGAGGGAAAAAAAGAAAGGACGAGGTAATAATCATAAGGGTGGGAAGAATAATAAAGCCAAGGACAACAATAATAATGATAAATCTAATAGTAATGCTAGTGAAGGCTAGAAAGAGAAGAGGAAGGTGAAGTTTCCTTGTAAACTTTGTAAAGATGATCACCTTACCCACTTATCCCCCAAAATTGAGGAATTTTTGAGGCTCATAGCGTTGCAGCTTGTTGTGCTGACTAACCTATTTCCACATAACCAAAATATGACCTTAGGAACCTCTAACACTGGAAATGCGTCCAGCGGGAGTCAAGACCCCTTGACACATGATGGTGGTCATCTATGCGTCAATATGGTTAAGTCTCAGATTGATGTAGCCACTCGATCTCGCGATTATGGTTCTTCATAGACTATTTTAGGTCTTGAGCCTCCTCCTCCTCCTCCTCCCGAAACACCTTTGCAGATTGATAAGCTAGAACCTCTACCTCATATTCTGAAAGGAGTCCTTAAGCGCTCTGCCCACAATCCTAATGCCAAATCCTCCCAAAATTACTTGATTTTCGAGGATTTGGGCCAAACCCCATGCGTGATGTCGGCTTTGGAGGTGCTCCAGATGTGTTCTCCATAGAGGAACACCTTACTGTTTGCATTAGTAGATTTAGACTCATGTGGCTCAAAGGTTATCAAGTTTGATTTCATGTACGTTAAGCCCCATTTACCTTATCAGGTGTCCTTTCAAATCCATGTGGTGTACATGAATGTTACCATAAAACTATTGTAATTGATGAGGGTGCTTCGACATCCGTGATGTCTTTGGCTTGTTGGAAATTCATTGGCTCTCTACCCCTATCTCAATCCATGATCATGTTAATTGCATTCGATGGACATTCTTTTAGACCCCACGATATCCTTCTCTCTTTCTCGGTCCAGTTATGCAGAAAGAATGTTGAGGTCAAGGTCAAGGTGGTTGATGCGCCTCTCAACTATAATATTTTTCTAGGGCGTAATTGGACTTACGCTATGACAACCATTGTGTCGTCAATTTTCCACGTTCTATGCTTTAGGAAAGATTGTGACGATTGACTAATTGTCCTTTGTGCATCCTGGTTCTACTGCATCAGTGGGGACTTCAGTCCCCGTTATTGATAATTCTTAGCGGGCAACTGAGAATGTTGGTGTCAAGATGTATTCCTCCTTGATGGGTACTTTTGATTTCACGGCACCAATTTCATATATTAATGTTGGCTCCGGTGAGTCTCCATTGTCAATGAGGTCTGTTCCTTTTCGTACTTCATATTTCAATGACCCTTAGACCCTACCTTCCCTGACTATGTCGTACAAATTTCATTTGCACATCAGGATGGTGATTCCATTGTCCACAGTAGAAGTTTCATATCAGGATATTCAAGAAGCTACTATTGACCTAGATCCTTCCTCCTCACAAACGAACGAGGTGGATCTTGTCTTAGAGCCCATATGGGTCGTACAATCATCTTGTTCACATGATTTCCTTGATGATACTTTACTCTCAGATGAAGCCATCTTAGATTCCATGTCTGGTCTTGATAGGCCTTGGGATGATATGCATCATCGATCCTATTTTCTCCCAGAGCTTGTGAGGATTTAACATGATGAGTTTAGGTCCACCCTGAGTGATATGGTCGATTATGCCGTGGTTTCATTAGATACACATGGTATTTATGACATAGGAAACATGGAAAACATTTCTCCTACTGTCACGATCGACATCTCTCGAACCCGTGGTAAAATTGAAAACATATATATCGGTGCAGATTGTTCATTTGGGGAAATTCAGATCTACACTGATCTCTTGAAATAGTTCTCTGATGTATTTTCTTGGTCGTACAAAGAGATGCCAGGGATTGACCCCAACATTGTCGAACATGAAATTAAAACCTATTTGAATGCTAAACCTATTAGGCAATGTCTTAGAGCTGTAAATCCTAGGAAGGCCCCCGTTATTAAGGTAGAAGTGGAGAAGCTACTCAATGTCAACTTCATCTACTCGGTTCCCTTGACTGAATGGGTGTCCAACCTTGTTCCCGTAGATAAAAAGAAAGGAACCATCAACGAATGTATGGATTTTAGGGATCTGAACAAAGCTTGTCCTACATATAAATTCCCCACTCCTTTTATTGACTATATTATTGATGAGTTTGTAGGAACTGAAGTATTTTCCTTTATGGACGAATTTTCATGTTATAATCAAATTCAAATAAAACCCGAGGATCAAATTCATGCACAATGTTTATTTGTCCTTAGGGTACCTTTGCATATTTTAAAATGTCTTTCGGTCTTAAAAAATTTGGAGAGACCTTTCAGAGTTCCATGACCTTTGCGTTTCATGATCTTAAGCATATTGTCGAAGCTTATTTATACGATCTCCCTGCTCACTCTCGCAAGAGGGTATATCACCCGACTCACCTTCAACTAGTATTTGAAAGATGTCACTATTATTGCATTCGGTTGAACCCTCACAAATGAATATTTTTTGTTAGGTCTGGTTTCCTTTTAGGATTCATAGTTTCTGAACATGGGATCACGGTGGATCCTATGAAGGTTGAGGCAATACTTCGGTTTCCTCCCCCGTGCAACATTCAACAAGTTTAGGGTTTACAGGGTTTACAGGAGGAGGCAATACTTCAGTTTACTATGCCAACATAAATAAGGGTTTCATGTGTCTTTTGAAGAAGGAAACTCCATTCATATGGGATGATCAAGCCCAGGAATGCTTCGATTCTCTTAAGAAATCCTTGGTATCGGCGCCTCTGCTGAAGCCCCCGAACTACATTAGAGAATTTTTTCTTTATATCGCTGCGTCCGAAGGGACGGTTTGTATGGTTATTTTTTAGGAGGATGATGAGCTCCATGAGCACGTTATCTACTACCTTAGCCAAAATCTAGTTGGTCCTGAACTTAAATACTCCCATGTAGAGAAGCTAGCCTTAGTCGTTGTACATGCGGTTCAAAGATTACACCATTATATCTTACTCTGCAAGATTACTGTAGTTTCATATATCAATCCATTTCAATACATCCTTACTAGACATATCATAGGGGTGAAATACAATAAGTGGATTGTTATTTTGCAAGAATTTGATCTCAATTTTACCTCTGTGAAATCCAAGAAATCAGTAGCTTTTGCATAACTGATGTCAGACTTCCCTAAATTGGATGAGGATATTTTTCATGATGATTCATTCATGATGATTCATTCATGGATGAATATATATTCCTTATCTCTTCTTTGGACCCTTGTTATGGAGACATTTTAATATACCTTCAAACCCTGAAGCTCCCCCAACATTTGTCGAGAGACGACCGACGATGTATTTGTCATCAGGCCAAGAACTACCTTATTATCGATTGTCGAGGGGTAGATAATATTTTTCATCATTGTTTGACTCACGAGGAGGCTGAGGCCCTTCTTAATGACTATCACAGTGGGTCATGTGGTGGTCATTTATCCGAGCTTGCGACAACCTAAAAGATATTGTGGGATAATTATTTTTGTCTGTCAATTTTTAAAGATTGCATTGAATTAGTCAAGAAGTGTCACCCTTTCCAGGTGTTCACTCGGAAAATGTGCTCGCACCCATCCCTTCTTCACTCAGTCATCACCGTCGATCCCTTCACTAAGTGAGGGGTGGATTTCATGGACTTCAACCCATCCTTGGTTGGGGGAACCATCATATTATCGTGGTCGTTGATTATTTTACTAAATGGGTTGAGACCATGCCTACTGTTAAATACAATGGTAAGCCTGCAACATTTTTTCATATTCAATCAGATTATAACCCATTTCAGAATCCCAAAAGAGATTTTCATTGATCATGGCAGTCACTTCCAAAATGAGATGATAGCAGAGTTGGCATTGAAACTAAGGTTTACACACGATCATTCTTCCCCTTATTATTGTTGGATCATGTTGTCATTGATGCCAATGGTTTGATTGATTGATGTCAAGTGATTGATTGATGTCAAAGGATTGATTGATTGATGATTGATGTAATATAATATGTGTTGTCCTTGATGAGAATGCATAGATGAAGATGG
>ML788094.1:53246-66966 GCA_009831015.1 Picea engelmannii
GATTTTTGTCCTAGAATGTGATGCTTTTGGGAAAGGAATTGGAGCAGTCCTCGTGCAAGATGGTCGGCCTTTGGCCTTCACTAGAAAACAACTTTCAAAGTGACATTTGGGCCAATCCATCTATGAGCAGGAAATGTTGGCTAGTCTACATGCCATGGATATCTGGTGTCCTTATCTATTGGGGCAATGCTTTGAAATTAAAACAGACCATCAGAGCCTCAATTATTTTCTAAAACAATGAATTTCATCTCCAAAGCAACAAAAATGGGTGACTAAGATATTTGGGTATGATTATGAGATCATTTACAAGAAGGGAAAATAAAATGTGGTTTCTAATGCTATTTCCAAAAAATATGAAGAAGAAAGGTCCATCTTTTCTCTCTCCTTCATTACACCAAATTGGCTCAAAGATGTTCGCCAGGAATAACTACAAGACCCCAAAATTTCTTGCCTTATCTGACAATTGCAAGACAATTCTCAAGTTTCTTCAGGGTACTCTTGGCACAATGATGATATTTGCTACAAAGCTCATCTACGGTGCAAGCAATCTCAACTTAAATCTACGGTGCTTTATGAGCTTTATGCTTCCCCCATATCTAGGCATTTGGGGTTTACCAAAACCTATGAAAGGGTCAAACGTTCTTTTTTCTAGGATGGCATGAAACAAGAAATTTGCACTTTTATGGTTGAATGTGATGTCTTTCAACACAATAAGGGATAAATAGTCAAAGCCCCAAGCAAATTACAAGCGTTCTCGATTTCATCGACTATTTGGTGGGATATTTATATGGATTTCATTGTTGGCTTGCCTAAATCAAGCAATAATTCAATCATCATGGTGGTAGTTGATCATCTTTCCAAATACACTTATTTCTATGCTCTTCAACACCCATTCACTGCATCCATAGTGGATCAAATTTTCATGGATAATATCTTCAAGATTGATGGCACGCCTCATTCTATTGCTTCTGACAAAGATCCCACTTTTCACTAGCAATTTTTGGTAAGAATTTTTCAGGCTCCAGGAAACCCAATTGCATCTCAGCACCGCCTATCATTCCTAGACTGATGACCAAACTAAAGTTGTCAACACATGTTTGGAAACATATTTGAGGTGTTTTGAATATGAAAGACAAAATCAGTGGGATCAGTGGTTACCCCTAGCTAAATGGTGGTACAACACATCTCACCATACAACTACTCATGTGACTCCTTTTGAAGCAGTATACAAAAAAAATCCATTGTCAGTTCTCTCATACATGTCAAGTGTCTCGAAGGTTCAAGAGGTTGAAAAACATATTAGAGTTCGAGAGCCCATTATTGGTACCCTCAAATCATATTTTTCCATGGCTTAGAATTGCATGAAGCAACCAGTAGATCAAGGTCGTTCTGAACGAAAATTTGTCGAAGGGGACTAGGTGATTCTTTGTTTGCAACCTTATAAGAAGGCTTCACTCAAATTTGACCACTGTCAAAAATTTTCTCCCAAATTTCATGGTCCTTATACAATTCTCAAGCTTGTGGGGTAGGTGGCCTACCCATTAGCTTTGCCCATTAATTCTAAGCTCCATCCTACTTTTCATGTATCATGCTTAAAGAAGGTGACTGGAACTAAGTGACAAACTCAAACCAGTCTCCCTGAGTTGGATGAAGGTTCCATTTGGTTGTATCCACAAGAAATATGATCCAGATGGATATTGGTGGCCATCCACTTTTTCCAACTGGCTCAAAATAGTTTTTTGGCAATTTACTATTTTTAACAGTTTTCACTTCCAGAGTCGTTTTGAGGCCCGAAACGATGTTTTGTTTTTGGGGGAAAATGGATTTTCCATATGGAATTTCCTTCGATGTTACACCTAAAATGAATATCCTCGATGATACCTTTCCAACGGGCTATCATATGCCTAAAACAGAGATCGTATGCAAAAGTTACGACCCCAGGAAGTTGATGTACTAACTTACCCAAATGGGGCCCACATGACTTTTGGCGCTTCATCTCCTAGGGTTAGATTTTTGGATGTCTAGGGTTTTTGAAATTCCTACTTATTGTAAAAAGGCCTTCAGAGCCTCATTGTAATCATCTTCTTGTGAATGAGCACAACCATCACATCTCTTCTCAGAGATAAGCCGCCACCATTCCAGCAAGCTTGTTTCCGCTGCATTTTACAGTTTTAAGCTTATTTCGTTATTGAATAGAAAACCAGTTTTATTGTATCTCTGTTATTTTGTGTTAGGCACCTATTAATAATCTGTATTCATTTCATTATGCTCATAAAATATGGATCAGTGGTATCAGAGCGATCTGCTCCTTGTCGTCTTAATGCATGTCCCCAACGAGGTCGGAGTACAAAGAGTTGGGTCTCGATTTTATTTGTCTTGAGGACAAAATCTCTCACACGCCCTAGCGACCTCTCATGGCAGGAGAAAATAAATATGACGGGATAGGAGATCCTTTCAAACTGTTGATTGAGGAAGCCCTCATGCAACAGAGGAACGAGATGCTGGATAGTTTCATGCAAATCCTTCAGCGACTACCAACAGATGACACATCTTGTTCGAACGGAGGTACCGCCGCCTTCAAGGTACAAATAAACTTCAATATTCCTATATTTGAAGTAGGGATGATTTTAAGGATGAAAATTTATTTTAAAATGCAAAAACCTTGGCGAATCTTACTTATCCTTCATATGCCAACTATAACTGTTTGGCGATGTTTTTGTAAAAATATTCAAATTTCTAAGGATTTAATATAGTTTTTATAAAATCTTGGTGATTTTTAAGGTAAAATAATTTTATCCTATAGAATTTGGGCGAATTATTTTTAAAATAGCAAATCTTGTTTTTGGAAAAACCATGGAAAATTAGCCCATGAACGAAATTTAGCCCCTAAAATCATCCATGATTTGAAGGTCAGATAGACACATATGTTGTATATAAGCGGTTGAATCTACTAGAAGGGTATTTTTCTTTCCATAACTTTTCAAATAGAGAAAATATTACTTTTGCGCTCCTCAAAGTTGTTCCCCATGTCAAAGATTGTTGGGAAACTTTCTGTGAGCAAAAGGAAACAGAGGAACCCTCATTATTTTCAGTCACGACCACCTGGGAATCCTTCAGGGATGTTATTAAGGAACAATACTACCCTGTCGAAAGTTATGATGACCTGTATACCAAATGGACCACAGTGAAACAAGAAAGAGACCAAGCAGTGCTAGATTTCACAAATATCTTCCATACCTTGCGCACCAAGATGGGTATCAAATATTCAAAGTGACATCTGGTGCTCAAGTATTGTGATGCTCTACATAGATACATCCAGACCGAAATGGAATTTCTGGACATCTCATCCTTGGGCGCAGCCTATCGATATGCCATCAAAATCAAGCATAAGCTCAAAAAAAAGACGTGGCAATTTGGGCCTGGGAACCCCTCACAACAAAATCTAGGAAAGGGCGTCCCCAACCCATAGAACAAAGGACAAAGAAAATATGGATAGTATCAGGACAACTAGTCCAAGCCACAAGCAAAGAAGGACACCGTAAAGACAAAGAAAGATACAGGGAAGTGGTGTGATTTCCATAAGAGACCTTGGCATAACACTGCTGACTGTCGCTCAAAGAAGTTGTTGGTGGCCAAAGTGAAAGCCTCTAAATCAGATGCAGATTATGACTCTAAGCCTGAAGCAGAAAGGGGAAGATGGATCATTGATACAGAACCCAGTGCCACCGTTGCTGTCACCAAGCTACAACTTGGTGAACCAAATGATCCATAAGAAGGAGAGTGCCTCTTCCATTCACAGATGTGGGTAAAAGGCACCCCTCTGCACTTCATTGTTGATAGTGGTAGCCAAAAGAAACTCATCTCAGCAGAGGTCATCAAGCGGCTAGCCTTGCCAACAATGTCGCACCCACAACCCTACACCATTGGATGGCTTTGCCAAGGAAGCGATCTCCGCATCAGCCAACAGTGTCGAATGTCATACGACATCAAGCCCTTCAAAGATGAGGTATTGGGTGATGTTTCTCCTCTCGAATTTTGTGATGTTCTTTTGGGCCAACCTTATTTATGGAAACGTCATGCTTTATATGAGTCTAGGCCTCATAGCGTTATTATTACTTTGAAAAAGAAATTGTACAGGATACTCGAGGAAATCCTACCTAGTGCTATTTCCTTTATCTATGCTAAGCAATGCAGGAAGGTCATCTCTCAGATGGGGAATTTTGTCTTTTTCGTGATTCTCTCTCAAAATAAGTGAAAGATCACATCCACTTCCAGGGTCTCTGCGGTCGACCTCTCAACATAGCAGAAGCAAGTAGATAAGTTCATGGAAGAATACTCGGATATCTTCTCCTCACCTATAGGGGTACCTCTTCACTGTTAGGTCAAGCACCCCATCGATCTGACCCCCGGCTCACCACTTCCCAATGGGCCAGTCTATCACTACTCTTTGTTAGAGAATGAGGAGATCAAGCGACAGATCTAAGAACTGCTCCACAAAGGGCATATTCGTCCCAGCTCGTCACCTTGCGGGAGCCCAATCATGTTGGTACAGAAGAAAGATGGAACCTGGCAACTCTGTATTGATTATCGAGCTCTGAATAAAATCACAGTCAGAAACTGGTACCCGATTCCCCGAATCAACGACCTCCTTGATCAACTCATGGGGGCCAAATACTTTAGTAAGATTGATATGAAGTCTGGCTACCACCAGGTCCCAATAGAACAAACAGATGTATGGAAGACCGCCTTCAAGTCAAAGGAAGGCCTTTTTGAATGGTTGGTCATGCCATTTGGTTTGACAAATGCTCCAGCCACTTTCATGAGGATGATGGATGATATCTTGGGACCATTCACCAATACTTTTGTAGTGGTGTATATGGATGACATTCTAATTTACAACAAGACTTGGACTGAACACTTGCAACATATTTAGCAGGTTCTGCACACCTTGCGGCAGGACAAGCTATATGCCAACTTGGAAAAATGCTCCTTCAGCATGGACAGGGTTCATTACCTGGGCTACATCATTGATCAACATGGTGTACATGTGGATCTAGCCAAGATCCAAGTCATCCATGACTAGACAGCCCCAACAACACTCACTGAGCTTCGGAGCTTCTTGGGCCTTGCCAATTTCTACCGCAGGTTTGTGTTGGGATTCTCCCATATTGCATGGGTCCTCAGCCAAATAAACAGGGGTGGTGGTAAGGCAAAATTTGCATGGGGCTGGTCCCAACAACAAGCGTTCGATGATTTGAAGCAGCGCTTGTGATCAGCCCCAGTACTTTCACTACCAGACCTGTAACATCCCTTTGAGATCGAGACATATGATTGGGACTATGTCGTGGGTGTCGTTCTCACTCAGCACGACCACCCCATGGCCTATCATAGTGAGACACTATCAGATAATGTCTGTAAGTACCCTACTTATGACAAAGAAATGTACTCCATTATGAAAGCCTGTCTTTAGTGGAGACATTACATTCTTGGGAAGGAGACAGTCATCCACACTGATCATAAGCCACTGCAGTTCATGAAGACACAAGGAAAATTGCAGAATGACCGCCATCAAAAGTGGTCCACATACTTGCAGCAATTCCACCTCAACATCAAGTATAAAACATGAAGAACCAATCATGTCGTTGATTGCCTTAGCAGACTGCCAGTCACGGCACTCACCACGGTGCTAGACTCTTGCGGCCATGAGACATCTGGATGGCCCCAACTCTATGAGACAGCCCCTGACTTTCCACCACCTACCAAATGTTGGGTTCAACTGTAGTTGTCAATAATTTCCATATTCAGGATGGATTGTTGTGTCGTCTGGGCCATATCTATGTTCCATCAAGTGAGCGAGCAAATCTGATCTGGGAAGCCCACTACAGTCAGGTGGTAGGACACTTTGGTGTCGAAACGACAGTGGCGATGCTACATAAACATTTCTACTAGCCGAAACTTCGACAGGAGGTCAACAAGTATATCATGTCCTGCACTGTCTGCGCTATTGCCAAACCGACCACTAAGAAATAGGGCATGTACACCCCTCTTCCTACTCCTGACAGGCCATGGGAATCCATCTCAATGGACTACATGTCGAGCGTCCCGTCCACCAAGCAGGGAAATGACTGTGTTTTTGTGGTTGTTGATCGTTTTTCTAAGATGGCGATTTTGGTTGCCTGCAAGAAGAGAATCACAGCAGAGGCCACTGCCAAGCTCTTCTTTGAACGATTCTGGGTACATTTTGGAATCCCACAAACCATTGTCTCAGATCAGGATAGTCGATTTCTCAACACATTTTGGTTGAGCCTCTGGTCACTGCTAGACACCAAGCTCACCAAATCTATGGCCTTCCACCCTAAACAAATGGCCAAACCGAGGTTGTAAATCAAATGATTGTGCATATCCTTCACATGTATAATTCAAAGCACCCTCACACATGGGATGAGACCCTTCCCTATGTCTAACATAGCTACAACCGAGCCCTACATAGCTCAACCGGACACAGCCCCTTTCAGGTGGGGTTGGGATTCCAACCATTGGGTCCCATAGATGTTGCACTTCCCCTTGCAGTCACCTCGACCAACTCATCTCCTGCTCCAACTGAATTTGACAAAACCACCCGGTTCATTGAGCGGATCTAGCACCTCCACCAACAGGTTCAGGATATCCTACAGAAGTCTAATGACAAGTACAAACAGTGCCATGATCAACATCGGGTGCCACATAAGTTTCAAATGCGTGACAAAGTTTGGTTGCACTTGCAGAAAGAACGCCTTACAGGACCCCATCGGAAGCTTCTCCCACTCCGTTATGGGCCGTACACTATCACCAAGGCCATGGGGGATAATTCTTTTGAGCTCAACATTCCTCCGTTCAATGGCCTGCACCCAGTGTTCAACGTGGATCTCCTTCACCCTTATTTCCCACCATTATTGGACACCTCAGAAGTAGCAGAACAACTGACACCAACAAAGCTCAATCCTGACTGCATACAATAGGAATCCAATGACCATATTGTGGACACACAGATCAAGGGCACTCGACAACAAAGGATCCAGCTTTATCGAGTCATCAAAGTAGGGTTGCTCCTGCACCAAGGCAAGTGGCTCACCCGGGGCCAAATTCAACAGAAATTTTCTCATCTAATGGGGGACCTCAATGCAATGGAGACCATTGATTCCTAAGGAGGGAGGATTGATCCATATGGATATTATTTGCCACACACCTTTTCCAAATCGCTCAAAACAGTTTTCTGGCAATTTTGGGAATTTACTATTTTTAGCAGTTTTCACTTCCAGAGTTGTTTTGAGGCCCGAAATGATGTTTTTTTTTTTTGGGAAAATAGGCTTGCAACATGAAATTTCCTTCAATATTGTGCCTAAAATGAATCTCCTCGATGATACCTTTCCAATGGGCTATCATATACCTAAAACAAAGATCGTATGCAAAAGTTACGACCCCGGGAAGTTGATGTACTAACTTACCCAAACGAGGCCCACATGACTTTTGGCGCCTCATATTAGGTTAGGTTTTTGGATGTCTAGGGTTTTTGACATTCCTGCTTATTGTAAAAAGGCCTTCAGAGCCTCATTGTAATCATCTTCTTGCAAATGAGCGCAGCCGTCACATCTCTTCTTAGAGATAAGCCGCCACCATTCCAGCAAGCTTGTTTCCGTTGCATTTTACAGTTTTCAACGTATTTTGTTATTGAATAGAAAACCAGTTTTATTGTATCTCTATTATTTTTTGTTAAGCACCTATGAATAATCTATATTTATTTCAATCTACACATAAAATCCAGATCACAATCTTAGACCAGCGCGAGCGTTGTCTCTGTCAGCACACCATCAAGGAAGTGTTAGTGCAGTGGAAATATACAAATTCAGAAGATGCCACCTGGGAGTCAACCACCATTCTGCAACAATTTCCTCATCTCAAGCGTTAAGGACAAGGTTGTTCTTCAAGGGGGAGGGCATGTTGGGGACCTAACATCCCTAACCCCTCACGTAGGTAGAATAATATATATCCATGTAATAAAGACCAACATTAGTTAATAAGGCATGTTCAATAAATGTGAACAACTCAATGTAAGAATACCTAATAGAAGCTTTTCCTTCTAGAAAGGCATTCCTCTAGAATGTTCTTTAGAAGATAGAATTACAATAAATAAGAGTAGGAGGCATGAGAAGTCTTTGTCTTGAGCATTATTGTAATAGAGTGTTTCTTTGTTGGAGGTTGCCTCCTCAAAGAGACAAGTGAACTTTGCTCCCATTTCAATAAAGGTATCATTTTGGTGTGTTATTCTCTATGTTTTGTTGTTCCATTGAAATTTTTTGTGATATTCTTGTTTCCACTCAATATAATATAATAAGGTGCATAACATTTCTAGAGTTGCATTCTCGTATTCCATATCCCCTTAGATTTGTAGGATTGTATCATCCTCCTTAATGGATTCTATGACAAACCCAATAGATACTTTTGGAAGAGAATTCATTGAGTGAGATGTCCTTGCTAAACCCAAAATCTATTGGTATTGCATGTTGTGGTTTGCAATGAGATTCTTGATTTGTTTTCCCTAAATGGCCACCCTTGCTTCCAATTCTACATTCCTTACTAATTGAGCTTCAAGTTGAGAAGAGTTTTTGTTATTTCTCAATGGGAAATTGCTACTTGTAAATCCTTAGTTTGGCGAGCAATCCTTTATTGAACATGATGAAGATTTGAAATTTCACAAGGATCGTAGCAATTCATGTGACAATGACCCTTCATGATAGATGGATTCAAGCTAAACAAACCAAAGCCATGGAAAACACTAGTTGGAGACCACCCACTAAATCCAAGACAATATGAGCCTGAACCCACTACAAAGGGTACGCTAGACCCATAACTCTGAGACACAACAAATCTGTAAGTCGGAGTGAATGGAGTTATTACTAGGTTGATTGTGATATAACTCCACCAAAGGCCGAGAAGGAACAAAATCCCATCTTTGCTAAGTGAATCCATACAGTCAAGTTTTAAATAACTCACTTGACCGAGCTTGATGTTATGAATGGAGAGTGCAAGAAGAGGGAATGTTGTTATAGCCTATCTCATTTCAATTAAATAGTTGCACCACTTGTCCTTCATTCCAAATTGCGTGCCAATTCTAAAGTTTGATTTGAACAATTTTATGGGATGAAAGCTAAGGTAAGAGCCCCCCCCATTTTTTCTTAACATTCTTCAATCACACTCCTTCATTTTCCATGTAGTCCACTTGGATGTTGGTATATCTAAGGACCCAATAGAACTCAACAATGATCAAACTCCTCACTAGCCTCTAGATTCTGAAGATTAATCTAGAGAGACTTGTGGTGTGCAAGGGGATTGAGTTTCACATTTTTTGAATAATAAATAAAGAGTCGCTAATAAATATAAGGGATCTAATCTCCTTTGATGTGAGGATGTTCAACCCTTGGTATAAGGACAAGGCTTCTGCTTGATTGTTTGTGGATTCACCCAGAGAGACTTGTGGTATGCAAAGGGATTGAGTTTCACATTTTTCAAATAATAACTAAAGAGTCGCTAATAACTATAAGGGATCTAATCTCCTTTGATGGGAGGATGTTTAGCCCTTGGTATAAGGACAAGGCTTCTGCTTGATTGTTTGTGGATTCACCTAAGCCCCAAGCGTAAGTTAGTTCACATTTTCCCTCGAGGTTGAGGAAAACCACTCACACCTTCCACCCTAGTTGCAACAAATCTAAAATGAAAATTAAGATCTAAATACAGATCTAAAAATGAAAATTAAGATCTAAATACAAATCTAAAAATGAAAATTAAGATCTAAATACAAATCTAAAAATGAAAATGAAAATTAAAATCTAAATACAAATGTAAAGGAAAAAAAATGTAAGTCAAATTACAATGTTTTAGATTTTATTTGTTAGTGATCTAAATAATTTGCAAAGTGTGTTTAACATTAACTTTTCAACTAAAATAATTTTAAATAATTTTGGAGATAGCCTTTCGAAGATCCAGAGAATCTCAGATGGAGATTGACGATGAGAAGAAAGAAGAGACATTACCTTCTCCCCCTTCAACAGTTCATAGGGAGACAATTACTGATCCAGTTGACCCCATATCTCTAGTTCATGTTCCCATAGACATTACAGTAGGATGAAAGAGGCCTGCATGGGCTCGACAGACTCTGCAAGAGGCAGAGGGACATGAAGCTCCTCGTGGTACATTCCGAGAGAGCAAGAGACCACAAAGATTTTCGAGCTATGTTTTAGCTATGAGTCACATCATTGATACTGAGCCTTCTTGTCATGGAGAAGCAACAAGTCAACAGGTTTGGCAAGATGCCATGATCGAAGAGTATCAGTCCTTCATGAAAAATGATGTGTGGGATATTGTTCTGAGACCAAAAGGGAAGTCTGTAGTGACTTCCAAGTGGATCTATAAGATCAAACATGCAACTGATGGAAGCATCGATAAGTATAAAGCGAGATTCGTGGCTAGAGGATTCTCTCAGGTGGAGGGAATAAATTATGAGGAGACATTTTATCCTGTTTCCCGATACACTTCCATCTGTACGATTATTTCCCTTGCTGCATCCATGGGTTGGAGACTACATTAGATGGATGTGAAGATATCCTTTCTCAATGGAGAGATTGATGAAGAAGTTTACATTGAGAAACTAGATGGATTCATGATACATGAGAAGGAGTCTCATGTGTGCATGTTGAAGAAAGTCTTGTATGGACTAAAGCAGGCACCTTGTGCATGGTATGCAGATATTGATGGATACTTGATGAGTTTGGGCTTCAATAAGAGTGTTGTTGATCCCAATCTATACTACAAAATTGTTGGTGACGAGTGTCTGATTTTGGTCCTATATATTGATGACTTATTCCTCACTGGTTCAAAAAGCCTTATTGTTGAATGCAAGCGTACATTAGCTTCTGAATTCAAGATGAAGGACCTTGGTATGATGCACTACTTCTTAGGACTAGAAGTGTGGCAAAGGACTGATGATATTTTCCTAAGTCAAGGAAAATACACAGTTGAGATATTGAAGAAATTCAAGATGACAGAATACAAGCCCATGCCTCCCCTCCTCCTGTCTTTAAGGGATAAAAACATCTCTTCTTTATATGATCCAAGCATAGGATCCCCCCAGCTGAGAGGTCGATTGGACTGGAAGGACGTGATTTCGATAGGGCTTCCCAAGGCTCTATTCGAAGAGTGGGAATCCTTCATTACTCTTTTGTGTGGAAACTTCATTTCCCTGGATGAAGAGACCACAAACTCTCCGTGTTGTTCTAAGAACCCTGTAAATGGGTCTTATATGGTCAAACTAGGTTATAAAGCCTAGTTTGAGGACATAATCATAGTCCCCATGAATTGGTGGTGGAAAGCTCTATGGAATTTTAAAGCCCCCCCGATGCAAAATTACTTTATGGCTTGCTATGAATAATAAATTGGTGACTTGGGACAATGCCTTAAAGAGAGGATGGTGTGGTCCTAACATATGCCCTCTTTGTAAATCAAACTCAGAATCTGTTTCTCGTCTCTTCATTTCTTTTCCATATGAAGGCTAGGTCTCGAAGTTGATCAAAGATCAGTTAAAGGCTAGAGTAGACTGGAACAAGGAATCTCTAGATGATTGCTACAGGTCATGGATTCAAGACAGATCGATGTCTCTTTATGCAGGCTTACCAAGGATTATGATTTCCAACATTTGGTGGGCATGGAACAATGCCATCTTCAAGGAAAAAACAATCCCTCCTTAAGTAACAACTACACTCATGCTCAATAGGGTAGAAGAATTCAAGGAAGATTTGAGAGAACAAAAGACTTGAACCCCAATCCCCCCCATTGACTATGTTATTTTGTGGGGTTACTTTGATGGGGCAATCCAAGGGCACCCGCCAAAGTGCGGTGTAGGGTTGGTCCTTTTTATCAATCACAACCACTATATCCACATTTGATATGCTCTTAGAGGCGAGACAAACAACACAATTGAACTCATTTATCTTTGGACTCTTCTGGAGACGGCTAAGGAAAATAATTTGAGTAAACTTCAAGTGCTCGATGACTCCAAAATGGCAATTGAATGGGCAAGGGGTAATATTTCTATTCAAAACCCAAATATGTGTTTTATTTTGAGAGTGATGAAGCTCAACTTCAGGGATTTTGAGTAGTTTTCCTCCCATCATATTTTGTGGGAACTCAACTCTAAGGCAGATGAACTCTCTAAAGAAGCATTACAATTGCAAAGATGAGCCTTATGTTTCTAAGAGTTCTTTGATGGAATAGACCTGGAAGCTATGGAGTTCCATTTCTGAAGCAGGCTTAACAATGATTTTTGCGTACGATTTTGTATAGTTGTTAAAAGAAAGCATACTTTTTGAAGAAAATAGTATAGATAACCAACTACTAATCTATGATGTCAATCAACTTTGACCGAGTGTCTGTCAAGGCCTGTTTTGAAAGACTTGGAACATGAATATTTTGATATGAATATAAGTGATTTTTTTTTGTTATATATATATAGTTGATATTGATTTTATTTATTTATTATATGTTGGGGGAATCAACAACTCGCGGTTCTTGTACTCGCGTAACATGTGGTCGATACTCGTTCGCTACCACTATACCCCCAAGTGTGCCACACATCCCGCAAGCATGGAACACAGATAAAGCGGGGTGAGAATCGAACTTGAGACCTCCTTTTACACAATTCCTTCCATTTACATGGCACATGCCAATCGGTCTACACCCCTGCGGGCGATATTGAAATATTTTACTTGTTACTAATATTATTTTAAATGACATGTGTTAACTCCATATGAAGTATTGAATGAATTACACATCTCCCTCTTATGGAGAAGTAGTAAGCACTTATCCTCAAATATTTTTCTAAATGGCACGTGTGAACCCCCTGTTGAGCACTAAAGGAATTACGAATCTTCATACTCCATTGTAGAAAGTGTCTTTTGACACAACACAATTTTTTTTTACTTTCAATTCCTTTACACACACAATATTAAAATAGGTGGACATTGAAATATATTATTTTACTTATTAATACTTTTTAAATGTCACATGTCAACTCCATATAAAGCATTGAAGGAATTAAACATCTCTCTATAAAACAATTACTTATTATAATATTTTTATATGTAATTTAAAATAATTAATTTTTTAATTATTAATATAGATTTTTTTTTTGTTTGTTAATTTGTGCGGAACCTGTTGGGTACGCGATTAACCTGTGGCTTGAGAAACCGCGACTCAGGGGCATCTAAGCCGTCAAAATCACCCGGGGATCGCACCCGGCCTGAGCCACACCAACCCTTAATATGGTTGGATTTTTTGTCCCCACAGGTTTCAAACCGGTGACTTTAACATCACGGAGTGGCTTAACAACACACTCCATCACCGACTGTCCTACACCTCGGGGACAATTATTAACATAATTAAATATTATCAAAGTATTTAATAAAAAAAATTGTATTATCTTAAAAACTTTTTTTATATTTTTATGGTAAAAGAAGTAATGAGAAACTTGTTAGTAATGAGTGATAAGAAGGGTCATGGAAAAAAATATCATGCCCTAGTTGCTAGTGGTATTATTTTGAAATTTCAATATGTAACTACATCTTGTGGAACAAAATTTAGTTATCTAAGTGTTTTGTATCATTAACTTGTTTTTTTGTATTTAAGGAATAAG
>ML788094.1:79668-91012 GCA_009831015.1 Picea engelmannii
ATAAATTATAGAGTTATAACAACGGCTCCACCTGGGGATGGTACTCTCCTTGTGAAGTGCCAAGAATACTATTTTCTGATGTTCTGAAAAAAATTCTCCATAGTTGCCTTTGTTGCATGATTTGTTTTATTTTTGAAAATTTGATGACAATGTTCAGTGGCTTAGGGCCTTCTCTGCGGGCTTCAACCATCTGATCCAATTTATTCACTCAAAACTTGTAAGCAAAATGAAACAATTTGTACAATGGAAATGGTGTGACTGAAGGTCCCTACTGAGGAGGTGAATAGTGCTTCAGCATTCTGCCATTCACAGGTCCTCCTGGCAGATTGGTCCCATCGTTGTTATTGAGCAAGAAAGCGTTATTTCCTTTGAATGCGTGAATTATGTAAGGTCCCTTCCATAGGTTGTCAAATTTTCCATGCTTCCCCTTATCTTCATTTCGAGCATCCCATCTCAGAACTAGGTCACCAAGCTCAAAGTCATCTTCTTTAGTTCTTTTGTTGAAGATCTTTTTAATGCTCTCCTGGACAACCTGAGTTTTGTTGTATACTTCTTCTCTAGACTATTGCAAATGGATCATCTGGTTTATCCTTCTTTGGGAGTCATTCAGCTTGGCTTGCATCTCTTGCAACAGTTTCATGACAGGAACCCCTAAGGGGGTAGGAAAAACTACTTCAGCGCCATAGACCAACTGATATGGAGACATACCAATTGACCTCTTGGTGGTCAGTCTGTCGGCCCACAATGCAAAAATTAGCTTGTTATTCCATGACTTTTTGTTTTCTTGCAACGTCTTCTTAATAATGTTCACCAGGGTTTTATTGGATGACTCCGCCAACCCATTTCCCTGAGGGTAATAAGCTATGGAATGTCCCAAACTGATATGATACTGGTTGCAAAAATCTATGAGCTTCTTGGACCGGAAAGTAGTTGCATTGTCAGTTATAATTTTCCTTGGACACCCAAAACGAGACAAGATATTATTTTCTAGAAATTTAATAATGACAGAATCAATAGCTTGCCTACCTGGTACAACTTCGATCCATTTTGTGAAATAGTCCATAGTAGTAAGAATCCACCTGTGCTAGCCTGAAGAGGGAGGATGTATTTCTCCGATAAAGTCTAATCCCCATTGCTGGAAAGGATCTTCAATAGAGATTGGTTTCAGGGGCAAAGGGAGGAGCTTCTTTTTTCCCTTGAACACTTGACATTTATGACACGAAGTCACCTTCTGATGCACATCAGAAAATAGTGTAGGCCAATAGAACCCAGCTCTGAGAATTTTATTAGCTGTGGTCTTCCATCTCAGATGACCGCCACAGTCTCCTGCATGAAAATCCTGCAATACTTTGTCAGCTTCATCCTTTAACAGACAATTTAACAAAATACCTCCAAGATCCTTCCAATATAGATTGCCTTCTAGAATGCAAAATTTTAATGCTTTCAATTTCAAAAACCTAGCTTTAGTTTTGGTCAGACCAGGGGGAGCTTGTAAGTTATGCAAAACAAATATCAGGTCTGTGTACCATGGAGAGTTCAAAAATACCTCTTTCACGCTTGGAGTCGCTTGCTCTTCCTGTTCATCTACTGCAGCTAATAAATTAATATCAAGAGCATGGAAATTGGATTCAACCATTAACTTTGCTAGACCTTGACCTTTAATCAGTTTAGTGGGCTTAATCTCTATGTCATACTCCAGAATGATAGCAATCCATTTTCATCTTCTTCCATCTGGATTGTCCTGGGTCAAAATGTCCTTTACTACTACGTTCAAAACGTATTCAATGGTATGGGAATGGAGAATATATACTCTAAAATCCTTTATGGCTTTTACCAAGGTAGAAGCTTGTTTCTCCATTATTTTATAATTCAAAGCAACATCTCTTAAAGATTTATTGAAAAAGGCTATGGGTTGTTCATACCATTCGTTGTTTTTCTGTAGTAATAATGCTACAATGGTATGTTCAGAAGTGAAAGAAAAAAGGTAAAAATCCTTGGTGAAGTCAGGACTGATCAAGACTGGAGCCTGTGTGAGTGCATGTTTAACTTGTTCAAAAGACTGCTTGGATTCAGAGTCCCATTTTATTTTTGTGTTTTTTTTTAACATGTTGGTGATGTTCCTGAGAAGATCAGCCAGGTTAGGTATGAATCTTCTCAGAAAGTTTATTTTTCCAATGAAAGACTGTAACTCTTTGATATTCCTTGGGTGTTCCAGTTTCTGAATGGCTTCTATTCTACTAGGATCTATCTTTATTCCATCCTTAGAGATTATGTGCCCCAACAATTTACCTTCCTCTAATCCGAAAATACTTTTCTTAGGATTCAGAGAAATCTCAAATTTTCTGCATTTCTCAAACACTCATCTGAGATGTCGTAAGTGCTCGTCATCGAATTGGGAATAAACAGTTACATCGTTCAGATAAATGACTATAAATATGCCAAGTTATTCCACAAAAGCGATGTCCATTGCTCTTTGGAAAGTGGCCCTAGCGTTCATCAACCCGAAAGGCATTTTCACATACATGAAGGTACCCCAAGGTGTTGTGAAGGTTGTTTTCTCTTAGTCATATGGGTGAACGAGAACCTGGTTATAGCCTAAGAAACCATTCAGTAAGGAGATTCGGTTGGATCCAACTACCTTTTGTAATATGTGGTCCATTTTTGGCAATGGGTAGTTGTATTTTAGGGAAACCTTGTTCAGGTTTCGAAAATCAATGCAAAGCCTGATTTCCCCAGATTTATTTCGGGTTGGGACCAGATTTGAAACCCATTTGGAAAATCGTAAGGGAACTATGATTTTGGCATCATACATCTTTTTGATTTCTTTTTCTATCAGGGGAAGTAACTTGGGATTGATTCTCCTAAGTTTCTGTTTGAAAAACTTTTGATATTCTTTTATTGGGATCCTATGTTGTATGATGTTGGTGTCATAAGATTTTAAATCTTCATATCCCCAAGCAAACATGTCTACATATTCCTTGAAAAGTTCAATGTATTTGAGTTTCTTCTCAGGAGGTAAGGATTTAGAAAGTTTTACTGTCCTGGGTTTCTCTTCTGTCCCTATGTTAACATCCTCAACCTCTTTCCCACTGGCTTCAATTTTAGATTTTTTAGCTACATCATTAAAATCAAATAAGTCCTCTAACGGAACTAAACCCCTAGGCAAAACATTACTCTTTAAATGCAAAACATCAGACTCTATCTCATCTTCACCTAACTCTCTTGAATCTACTTTATTTACACTGTCATTTCCAAAATTGGATTTCTTCACATTTTCATCATCATTTTCTAATTCTATGTTTGTACACTCGAAATCATTTTTACATTGTAGAAAATATTCAATTTGGTCATCGTTCCCAAATACCTTCCAGTATCTGATGTCATCTGGGACAGTCGGTCTGCACTTCACCTCCACCGTGTATGGGTGAGTGGAATGAAAGGGTATCTTTCATGTAGTTGCTGACGTAGCTAACCCATCTGCTAAAATATTATGTCCCCTAGGCATCACCTGCAAATCAACTTTAGTGAAACATTTAAGGGCATCCAAAACAACATTTTTATAAGCTCTAAGCCTGGGATGTTTTGCTGCATACTCACCTTTAATTTGTTTGATAATTAATTCAGAATGGCCTCTTACGATGATTTGTTTGGCACCAACCTTCTTTAGTAACTTCAGGCCGAGCATCAAAGCTTCGTACTCGGCTATGTTGTTAGTGCATTGAAAATTCAGTTTGTAAGAATGGTTTTTCGAATACTTGGATTTGTGACTGTGCAACCAAACTCCCACTCCAGCTCCTTCTTTTCTTACAACTCCATCGAAATCCGTGCTCCAAAAATCTGCTGGCAATTCTTCGCTTATTACGAGTTTCTTCCCTTTTTCCTCGGTGATTTCTTGGTCTTCGTTCAGGTCAAATGTATCTTCTTCTAGCTGGGTGATTTTTTCTCCCATATCCCTGTCCTTATACAGGATGAAGGAATCTAGATTAGAGTGAGTAGAATACATTTCGTCTTTGTTCGTGGTCCCATATTCTCCAGGGGTGGAAGCTGTGGGTGGGACTCGTACCTTTCTATTGACCTTGACTTGACACGTGGTTGTGATCAGTGTGATGATGACTCCGGGGTGTCTGCTCCGGGTCCTGCTGGGTGTCCTTCTCCAGTTGGGTGTCCGTCCAGGGTGTTGAGATGGTTGTGTTCTTCGTCTGTTTTTGGGTTTGTCTATTGTGTCTGTGCCGACTCTTTTTTTCTTTGGTGCTCTTCCTTCCTTCTTTCTCTAGTTCTGGTTTTTCCCAGTTCCTAGAATAGTTATGTGGCTTTTCTTAGCCACTGAGAATAGTCTCTCTGTACAGTTTTCTCTGTTGTCCGAATACTGGGATGGTGGCATATGACATATCCAACTACAAAGTTCCTTTCAACTTGGCCCCCCAAGACCTGGACAACAACATACCATATTTCAGGGGAATGTCCACGACTACCACATCCATAACCATGCTTTTTGTTGGAATCTGAACTAGGGTGATACACAAGTCCTTGATCAACCCGATACATCTAACTTTGCTGGAGTCAAAAGAGTGTAAATCCTTGTAAGGTCTGGTAACCTTGAGTCCCAGTTTCTCCATCACTGCTTTAGGCATCAAGTTATGAGAAGCACCTGAATCTAACATAGCATTGTGAAGAATTAGGTCATGTATATTAAGGCCGATGTAAAAAGGAGCGACAACAGCAGTGTCAGTCTGACCATCAACTTCAGGGCCAAACAAGAGTTCAGGTTGATCATCGGTAAGATTTACTGTGTCCGAATGATTCGTTGATCTAACGGTTAAGGCCTTTGTGTCTATATTAGGCTCAATGCTCAGTGCTTTGATCACCTGCAATTGGTAAGCATCTTTACTCATCAACTCGGAAATGGGAATGGGAATTTTCACTTTGGCTAATTCCCCTTCGAGGCTGAAAGGAGTAGGAGCTTTGCTTTGGCTCAGCAATTCTGATTTGTCCACCATAGTTTTCAGGGCAGAAGTACTTGGTCAGTTGGTTGATGAAACCTCAATCTGTATTGATCTTTGTAAAATGGTAGGGTTTATTTTTGTTGGAGCTTCAACATTACCTTTCTTAGGAATCTTCTTGGTAGAAGGTTCAAGAGTTTTCTTGGTTTCGACTATTTTCTTCATTTCAGTTACCTTTTTGGGGGAATTCTCATCTGTCTTTTTACTTCACAGATTGTACTACTTGTGTACCTCCACAATGGCATTTTCAAATGCCTGTTGTTCGGTCTCTTCAACTTCCTCACTCACCTTTGTTTGAGAGAGAAGGAAAAGTTCTTGCTCTTCCTGAGTAAGGAAAATGGCTTCATTATCGTGAATGCCCATGAGGTTTATGTGCATGTCTTCTAATTATTCAATTACCTCCTCACCCTCGTCGGCATAATTTTCCTGTAGGGGTGGTCTCATCTGTTGATCAGGACTCCTCTATTCTCTTTGATCCCTAGGATCTATCTTCCTGATTTGAGGAGGATTTCTTCTGAAGTTAGGATTCTGAATTTGTGGAGCAGGTTGGTTTTCTCTAGGAGAATTTCTTTCGGTTACAGTAAGTCTCTCCATCATCCTCTCCACTACTCTAGCTAAAGAATCTAGTTTGGCATCAGAAGAAGATGTGGAAGGTTCCTCTTTAATTGTGACTCTCCTTTCCATCCTCTGCCATGCCCTTTTAGCCAACAGGTTGGCCTCTACACTTATCGAGCTTTTCTGCATGTCCTCTAGGGTGGTGGAGTTTCTTTCCCTTAATTGATATGACATATCAGCGTCGAAACCGTAAGAGAATTTTATCAGTGCCAAACCTTGTGGGGGTTTAATATCAGTTGGAATCACATTGTACAGATTGTTGAAGCGGGTGCTGTAGTCTTGTACTGTCTCTCCTTGATTCCTTATGATGTTTTCGTATTCTGACAAGATCTTGAGAGGATTTTTCTTTACCTCCCATCTGTCCAGAAAACTTCTTTGAAACGCTATAAGGTCAACCACTAAAGCAGCACATAAGCCTTTATACCATTTCTTAATGTCCCCAGTCAGACTCTGCGCAAAAAGTCTCATTTGAACGTCAGCTTCATCCACTTCCTGCAAGTCAAAATAGTCATTCATTTTATCAACGTGTTGTTGTGTGTTCAAGGGACCTGTACCATCGAACTGTGGGAGTCTCATTTGATAGTCTTGGGGCATGTCGTGTAAAGGTGAAACCAACACCAAGGGAGCATATATGGCCGTCATGATAGGTGGAGGGGGTGGGACAACAACCTGAATGATAGGTGGAGTGGTGGCAGAAAATGAGGAGGATGAGGGACTAGATGGCAAAGAGTGAGCGGTTTGAGGTTTTGGAGTGGGAGATAGTACTTCAGGGATCTAGGGTTGCAGGACGGTTGGATATAAAACGGTTTCAGTCACAAAGCTATCAGATTTCATTCTAAACAGGCTTTGCTAAAAAATGGTGTCAAAGTCGAGATCTTGAAGGGAAACAAGTTCCTTTGGAAGAGAAGGGGACCTGTGAAGGGGACTATGACTCCCTGAATCTTTTGCAATGGTCTTCTTTCCGAGTAACTGTTCTGGATTATCAGTTGCTATCGCAGGTTCCAGGTCTGGGTGGGATCGAGTATAAGCTCTTTTAGGAGCCAGATTTTTTAATTTTTATATATTTTTATTTTTATGAATCTGAAATTACTATGTATAAGCATTTAACAACCTTTGAACATTATTTCTTTCTCAGATTTATAATTTTTTCAGAAACAAAATTTTCTTCTAGGGAAAAAGAAAATCTGGGGTGGAATGTTTATTCAGTTCCCTAGTATGGTCGCCACTATGTTAACGCTCTATAAATTCCCGAAGATTGTCAGAGTAGAAGAAATTTACATGAGTTAACTTTATCCAACCACTTCGAAATTGGAATCTATCCCTACCAGTTTCAGAGAGGGATCTATCTGTATGATTTAACTATGTTTTAACTTCAAGATATTAAGCTAGTTAAATAAAATAAGATTGAAAAGGTTTATTGTCGTTTTTGTTAAGTTGGCTGAAAAGAGTTCCTGCAAACGTTGGGCTATGAGGTCTGTATTATAAAGATAGAGATCTAAACAAAAACTAAAAAATTCTTTCACAGAGCAAGATAATGCATTCATTGGATTCTTTAGCAATAAAGTGATGAAAAACAAAAAATATGAGAACCGCTAACAACCCTAGTGCCTAGCTTAATGCATTCATTGGATAGTTATAAATTTGTGTGAACTTAACCTAAAACATTTTAGGTTAACAAACCTAGTGCCCAAATTACATATAAATATATATGAAGACCCTGTATTCCACTCAATACCGCGTACTGAGAGTCATCTGGCTTTTAGAGATGAGAGGATTTTTCGTTGATTTTCATCATCTTGGCTTTACACTTTTCATGGACTAGAAGGCACAATTTTACACATAGTGGGATCCTTCGTACATACCAGTAAAGAAAGTTTGTGGAAACTTGTCAATTCTGTTTGGAATTTTGTTGATTTCCATCATCTTGCCTTTAGACTTTGGTAGTCAATTTTTCTTAAAAGATTTTCATGATTTTGCCTTTAGACTTTTCATTGATTGGAGTGTGGGACTGAAAGAATGATGAGTTAGACTGCGGTGTTTAGATTTCATTGGTGCTGAAAGAATGATGAGTGAGACTGGGATGAGCGGTGTTTAGATTTCATTGGTGCTGGAGGATTTTACGTTTACCCGGCAGGGTTACATTTGAATTTATCAATACTACTCCACGCGTAATAAATTTAGAGTTTAAAGACAAATTTATATAAAACCATGATTAACTACGTGATCACCGCTTGAATAAGTAATAAATTCTTCATTATTTACATCGAATAAATTTTTGAATCGAATCTGGAATTTCTTTACAAAATTTGTCAGTTGTAAAGTTTCCATTTAAAGTCAATAGATGTCCGGAAAATTAGCCCACCGGAATTTCTTCACAAAATTTGTCCAGTTTTAAAATTTCCATTCCGGAAAATTAGCTAAACAATGTAGGGCTTAAAAGTCACAGGTCGAAAAATGCTTTTGATTAAACATATCGAAGTGCTGTATTTTTCTTATTTGTTTTATCGAAGGGCAGTATTCTTTTGATTAATTTAATGGAAGAGCAGTATTCTTTTGATTAATTTAATGGAAGTGCCGTAGCTAGCCCACCAGATTTCGTTTGGATTTACATTTTAATTTCTGATTAATTTAATGGAATTGCCGTAGCTAGCCCACACTAAATTTATATAAATAACCGAAGAAACTCCAACCATTCCCTTTCTGTCTAAGGAGGTGAAGATGGAGATGTGTTACGTTTGTTCTCTTTTCTGGTCTATTATGGGAATACTTTTATTTTTCTTTTATTTCACTCTTTTTCTGGTTTACACACTTCCACTATCTAATCGTGCCCATCCCCATTTCACCAACACTTCTGATCAAGAGGCTCTAATTGGATTCATATCTGCAATCACTTGTGATCCAACTCTATCTTTATTCGCTACCTGAAAACCAAATGTTTCATTCTGCGAGTGGACATGTGTCGTATGTAGTCGATGCAGAAAGAGAGTGGTTTCCCTGAATGTTTCAGGCATGGGATTACAAGGTATAATATCTCCCCTTCTCGACAATCTCACCTTTCTTAGAATACTCAACCTTTCTGATAACAAATTTCGTAGTTCCATCCCCTATCAATTGGGAAATTTGTTTTGGTTAAGGACTCTTTACTTGGATACGAATCAGCTCCAAGATTCTATTCCACCCACTCTCGATGGTTGCTGTAGTTTAAGAGCCTTATCTTTGGTCGCTAACAATCTCAAAGGAAACCTTCCCAAAGATTTATGCATTCTCCCCAACTTATACTTCATTAACTTGGGAAGAAACAATTTGACAGGTACAATCCCGGCCTGCTTGGGAAATATATCCTCTTTGGGCTTCCTACATTTGTATAGCAACAACTTTCATGGGAGTGTTCCTTCCGACTTGGGCATGCTAAGCCACGTGACACTTATATCTCTTTATTCAAACCATCTCTCAGGACAAATTCCATCTTCCTTGTCTAACTGCACCAGTCTTCAAGGATTGGATATAAACTCAAAAATGATAAATTGTGAAGCAAGAAATGCAGAGAGAAAGAATAGGATAGAATACAGTATATTAGAATATAAGAAGAAGAGTACAAAACGAGTACATGAAGAAGTTCTGAAGTAGTAAGTCTGAAGAAGTACTATGCAATGGGAAATAGCTGAGCTAAATAGGCTCAAGAAAATCAAGAATAGAAGGTACAGCTGGCCAGGACAGCTGGCAGTGTACAGTCAGCCTGTTGAGGTTACATTATATTTAACACTCCCTCTTAAACTCAACAATTACAAACATCAGCACTGATTATGCCTAAGTGTTGTCTCTGAAAATAAAAAACTGACTTTCCTAGTGGCTTTGTAAAGATATCAGCAAGCCGATCTCAAGAACCACATAATTGTAGTACAATATCACCATTATTGACTAGCTCGCATATGAAATGAAAACGAGTGTCAATGTGTTTTCTTTTCTTGTGAAACGCATGATTTTTGGATAGAGAAATTGCTGAAGTATTGTCAAAGAAAATAGGAGTTGGATCCTTTTCTGTATGTGACATATCTTTCAATATTCTTCTCAGCCACACAACTTGACAGGAAGCTGAGGTAGTAGCGACATACTCTACCTTTGTAGAAGATATTGAAAGAATTGGCTGCTTCTTTGATTCCCATGAGATTAGGTTCGTGCCCAGTTGAAAAACATGTCTGGATGTGCTTTTCCTGTCATCTAGGCTACCTGCAAAATCACTGTCTGTGTAACCAGAAAGTTGATTACTATCAAATTTAGTGTAACATAAGCCAAAATTGAGAGTTCCTACAACATATCTCAAAATTCATTTCGCCATTTTCCAATGAGAATCTTTGGGGGATTCCATGAATCTGGAAATAAGGCTGGCTGCATACATAATGTTAGGCCTAGTTGCTGTAAGATACAACAAACTGCCTACTAAAATTTTGTACAGGGTAAAGTCCACTGTAGGACCTTCATCATTCTTGCTCAATTTTGTGCCTAGTGGTATGGGGGTTTCTACTGGATTGCATTCTTCCATGCGAAATCTTTTGAGGATGTTTGCTGCATACTTTTGCTGACAGACAAAAATGCCTTTGGTTGATTGATGAACCTCAATCCCTAAAAAATATTTCATGATGCCAAGATCTGTCATATCAAACTCAGATTGCATAGCATGTTTAAAACTGGTTAACTCAATATTTCCCATATAGATCATGTCATCAACATATAAACATACAATCAAAATTTTACCGTGTTGATCTGTTTTGGTGTAAAAAGTTGGCTCATTTTGACTTCTGCTGAAACCACTTTTGATCAGATAAGTGTCAATTCTGTTGTACCAAGCTCTTGGAGCTTGCTTTAAGCCATACAAGGCTTTCTTCAACCAATATACTTTGGTTGGGTGCTCTTGGACTTCAAATCCAGGTGGTTGATCGACATAAACTTCTTCTTCTAAGAAACCATTCAGGAATGATGACTTGACATCCATCTGGTATACTTGCCATTTGTGTTGGGCTGCTATGGCCAATAGAGTCCTTACAGTGTCTAATCTTGCTACTGGAGCAAAAGTTTCACCATAATCAGTACCTGGTTGTTGTGAGAATCCTTTGGCAACAAGTCTTGCCTTGTGTTTTACAATCTGCCCTTTTTCATTGAGTTTAGTTTTGTAAACCCACTTGACACCAATACTCTTCTTGTGACTTGGCAAGTCAACAAGATCCCATGTTTGATTTTTTTCAATGGAGTCAATTTCTTGGTTCATGGCTTGAACCCAATGTGGCTCCTTAGCTACTTCCTTAAAAGATGTAGGTTGACATGACATTAAAGCACAAAGGTTGTGTTGTTCAAATTCATCCAACTGCTGATGGATTTCTCTCAAACTTCGAGTTCTCTGATTTTGAGGTTCAGAGAATGATTCTCTGCTGGAAGTTGAGTTATCCTGAGAATTTTCAGGTTGTCTTTGTACTTGCAATCTTGGAAGAATAGTTTGAGGTACTTACTGTCCTGAATTTTCTGTGTTTTTAGAACTTGGCAGCAATGGATTTTGATAGTCCATTTGTTGATTTTCTGAATCATTCCATAATAGATTTTCCAGAAATTTTACATCTCTGCTGAGAATTAGTTTCTTGGTGATTGGATTGTAAAGCCTGTAAGCTTTAGATGTTTCACTATATCCAGTGAAAATACATTTCTCACTTTTGTCATCAAGTTTCTTCCTTAATTTGGAA